>BMAV01015310.1:246259-273036 GCA_019973955.1 Trichonephila inaurata madagascariensis
CAAATGTTTTCTACCTTTTTTTCCCCTTCCTTTTCGTTCGGTACATTTGTATTTTTTATGTATATTACTTTTGATGCATTTGCAAGAATGCTGGAATAATGTATATTATTTTTCCTTCTCTTACCCTTTATGTTCTCTATTATTTTCAGCTTTGTATGTCTGTACCTTGCAATAACATATGTATTTCGTTTCATTTACCCCTAATTTGTAAAATGTAAATTTAAGGTATGCTACCGTATAAAATGTAAACTATGATTTTGCTTAGTTAAAATTGAACGCGGGTTGTTTCCCGGGGGATCGTTTTGTAGCTCTAAACCTCTTTCCGATGAGCTCAGTTCTCTTGGGCATTCCATCAATAACCCCAGAGTGTAACATTAATAAAAACTAAATCAAACCCAACCCAAATGAATTTGTGGAATTAGGAATCAATTTGTTATCTTTCTTCAATAATGATTTTAAAGTCAACAGTGAATTTCATTTGCTTTAGTTGAAACACAATTGATTTAAAGTTCTTTTTCTAAAGTTCTTTGGGAAGAAATTCATAAAAAGTATAACACAAACAGAGCAGTTATTCCAAGAAAATTAACAACATTAGTTCAGTTTTTAAATGAGTAATAAAACAATTCAAGTAAATTCCCAATACCGGAATATGTGAATATAAGAAAATGAAAAACATTTATAAAAGAAGGCCAAAAAAACGCATCATGCCAGTCTAGAAACGATGAGTGGACAATAAAATTATAGAATGAACTTAAACCTGACATAATTTAGGGAAAAAGTTACATATCTAATAATCTAGTTGGAACAAAAAAATTATTAGTTATTGATCTAAGTAACAATGGTGGCAAAGATAAATCAGAATATATGATGTGGCTTGCCTGAAGATATATAACTGATGATTAACTCTTTTCATGCCAGCTGATAATGTTTTTTAATTTCATAAAGAAAAGTCATTTATCTTAAATAAATAACATTTAAGAACAATCATAAATCTATAATTTTGTTCATGCTCATCTATCTTTACTTTTAAATCTTATTTCTATATCTGGAGCATAGTGTGAATCAGCAATATATTTTTTAACCTACTTTTTGTATACTAAAAACTAACATGTGATGCACTGGAATACTCAGTATTATTTTTCACTCTATTAAACAATATAGTTATCAATTTACTTTCATTTCTCTCTCTCTCTCTCTCTTAGAAAAGAGTTGAACAGAAAATTTTATCTCATTCAAATATTTTTTAATATTTGATACAAGTTCTCATCACTTATATTGCATGCAAATTTTATAGGAAGCTTCACTAATGTTACAAATGTTATGAGCATGTTCCTGCCATAAAATGTTCAAATGTATTTTAGGTGATTTTTTTTCTGAAATCGCATTTTTTACCATCAATAGAAAATATTTTATGCTTTCTAGTAAGATTGTTAAATACTTTTTTTAATTCATCAATAAGAACTGGAATTTCAGATATCTTTCAGAAACAACTTTCTCTTTTTATTAGATATGTTTGATAATGTATTAGATCTTTTATATTAGATATGTTTTCAGCCACAAAGCAATGTGGCAAATCCTCAGCTTTCAAATTTACAAACACTACCTACTGGTTCAACTTTTGAGTGCAAAAATATTTAGAATGAAAAAAAAAAGTATTAAACAGTCATGAAAAGATAATTTTTCTGAAGTACATTAAACATATACTTCTATGTTGTTCGGAATATAAAAGATTTTTATTCTTTAATTAATTTATTAAAAGTATTGCTCTATATTTCAGAATTAGAAAAATGGTAAAACTTCCAAGTCTTTTCAAAGAAGCTAAATTCATTTTTTGACTTTTAGCTCAAAAACATTGTTACACTTTTAAGGCTGTTTCACATATGTAATTTGAATTTGAAACATTTTTTCAGATAAACACATGATCCAATAAATGGTATATTCTGGCTTTGCTAACCCATAAAGAACAGTGCATTTGTTATCATACTACTCATGTTTATCTGAGATAACTTTTTTTCTGGTATAACCCTTTCGCGGGCAGTGGCTAATAGGTCTCTAGCCACAGATTAAAAAAAATTTCTCCAAGAGGGTGCGATATATACCAATTTCAATGTACATTTTAGTAAGCATTCTACAATGTACAATTATTCTATTGTTATTTTATTGCACTTGTACTTTGTATTTAATTGTTATTGAAATAGTTATTAGCATAAATGTTAATTTTTCATAAAAAGTTTAGTGTAATATGATTCACATTATTTCTGTCCTGAAAAGAGTAAGTTGAATGTCTTAAGTGCGCGGTGGCTATAACGTCTAGCCACCACCCAGGAAAAAAAACCCTGATCAAATTTTTTTTTAGGCTAAATAATGTTTATAGAGGATGAGAACATTACATTTATTAAACACTTAATCACAGAAAATTGTATTTTAGCTGTGTGCCCGTTAAAGGGTTGAAATACATTTCCCCCATTTTTTCCTCCTACATTATAATGATAAACGAACTACTCCTTAAGATGTTAAAATAAAAAATTAATAATTTATTAAATAAAAACAGCTATATTATAAGCAATGCCGGTTTAAACTCATTTTCGGACCCTGAGCGATCTACGGGCCACCTTTGCACTGGCGGATCGAAATTTATCACCAGAAAACCTGGTTAAGTCCAGCTTATCCGGGCCAAGGGCCCTAGGCGCCAGCCCTGTAACGAACTCTAGACCTCTTCTAAAACTCTAGGTGGCAACGCGGACTGATCCGAAGCACTGCGCATCCACGAGTGCCAAGTCAGAGGCAGTGGGCGTTTACCTCTCGACGAGAGCGGTCGATTGTGTGGGCTCAGCCATTGAGCGCAGTGTGGAAATTGGGAGTGTGATTACCTCTCGACAAGAGAGAATATATTTTTAGCTCCATCACACACACAGCGAGCGTAAGGAATTATTTCTCTACAAATGTCAACGCTCGGAATATTAATAATTTTTTTTCTTAAAACGTGTATAGAATGTAAATTAATGTCTGTGAACTGTCCTGTGTGCGTGAAAATAAAACTTCAAAATACCAAACAAGTGTCATCACTTATATGCTTAGGACGTTACAGCCTCAAGCGCCCAATGGATAAGCCGGCACTGATTATAAGCAAATGTATAAATTAGAATGCTAAAAATTTTCATGAAAATTGTGTCATTTTTATTTTCTGAAATGTACTTCATTTTTATTTCATGCTTTTGTACATTTGGCAAAGACAGTCAGCCTTAAACCTTTAAATTAAAGCTCAATATAATGATGTATTTAGGGGAGAAAGTCCACTTTTTGTATTTGCTCTACTAAAGTTACATTACAATCAACATAGAACATCATTGGGTAGAAGTGAGTATGGAGATAAAGAAACAGTTGCAAAATAAGATGGGAGGAATACAATACACCTATCCTCCAATGTATATTACACAATTTCATTTATACATGGTTTCAGTGAACGGGATTTAAAAATAAATCTGCCATTTTTCAATTTTGTTCATTTAGCAACACTGACACTTATATTTATACTCATTTTTTAATTCTATTTAGTCTAATCTAAAAATGGATATTTTCCTCTTTTTGTATGTACAATCAAACTTTCCATCTATATGATTTAGTGCAGTAATTTTAACAGCAGAATGGTGTACATTATTGTGCATTTCAATCTGGAATTTTTTAAAACTTCATATTTACTGGTTAGTGATAAACAATTATAGTTTTTATAGCATTTTTATTTTATTAAAATGTTGGGTTTTATTTTAATTTTTTTTTAATCCTGGCAAAAGAAATTTTTAAAAATGAAAAGAAAAAGTAAACACACACACTACTGGACATTAAAATTACTACACCAAGAAGGCAACATGCTACAGACGTGAAATTTAAGCGGCAGGAAGAAGGTTCTGTGATATGCAAATGATTTAGCTTTTCAGTGTATTCAGACTAAGCAGGTGCCGGTAGCGACACCTTCAATGTGTATAATTGGGGAAATTGCTCAACCGGTTTTTCATAAAATAATTGCATTTGAACGTTGTTTCCTGGTGAAAAGTGATGCCTCGTGTAAGAAGCAGAAATGCGTACCAGCACGTTTCTGACTTTGATAAAGGTCGATCGATCGAGATCCAGTGACTGTTAGTTGAATATGGAATCGATGGGTTCAGGACGGTAAAACGGGACGCCGTGCTGGATATCAACGGCTCCCTATCACCAGCAGCCATGTTACCCTCATGGCCTTAATGGATCATGCAGCCACGTCACGAGCCCCGAGTCAAGAATTGAGGTCGTTTGCAAAACAATAAGTGTCTGCATGAACAGTTCGACGACGTTTGCAGCAACATGGATTCTCAACTTGGAGACCATGGCTACGGCTACCCTTGATGTTTCATGACTCTGCTTGACGTACAGGAGCGTCTTTAATGGTGTGATCAAAAACGAACCTGGGCACAGAAATGGCAAGACGTGCTTTTTTTTAGATGAATCCAGGTTCTGTTTACAGCACCAAGATGGTCGCATCCGTGTTTGGAAGTATCGTGGTGAACGCATATTGGCAGCATGCATTCGTCATCGTCATACTGGTCTATCCCCTGGTGTGATGCTATGGGATGCTATCGGACACACGTCTTGGTCATCACTTGTTCGCATTGATGGCACTTTGAACAGCGCACGTTATATTTCTGGTGTTTCGACCCTTGGCCCTACCCTTTATTCGATCCCTGCGAAACCCTACGTTTCAGCAGGATAATGCACGACCGCATGTTGTCGGTATTGTAAGGACTTTCCTTGATACTTAAAATGTACGGATGTCCTCTTGGCCTGAACGTTCATCAGATCTCTCGCCAATAGAAAACGTCTGGTTTATGGTTACGGAGTGACTGGCTCGTCACCGTACACACCGTTCACGTCACTAAGGTTGATGAGCTATGGCATCGTGTTGAAGATGCATGGGCATCTGTACCTGTGTATGCCATCCGATCTCGATTTGACTCAGTGCCCAGGCGTATAGGTGCTGTTATTACTGCCAGAGGTGGTTCTGGGTACTGATTTCTCAGGATCTATAAAGCCAAATTTCTTGAAAATTTAATCACTTGTTATTTCTAGTGCAATATATTTGTCCAGTAAATATCAATTTGTTATCTGCATTTCTTCCTGTTGTAGCTATTTTAATGGCCAGTAGTGTACTTTAAGCTGTCTGCATAATGAAGAAAGAGTAATAGATGCTGTTAAGTAATTAAACATTAAACAGAAATTAAGTAAAGAAATTAAAACAACAGTGCCATTGACTCGTTCCATTCGTTTATTAATTCTTTTGTAAACAAAACAAAACTGTTTCCACTCACAAAATACTTAATAATTTTGATCAGAATAAGAATTGATATTTATTATCAGAAATAAATAAAACCACAAGATGACGTCATTGTTTTGGGATTTTCAAACGTGCAACATCCTCCTCCCCCTGGTCAACCTCCAGCGAGGTGACCAGCTGTACAGGTCGGGTGATGGTGCGTCCATTAGCACGCAGCACACAAGTACGGACTTGCTCGTCTCGACCAAGGATTAACTCCTCCACTCGTGCTCTTTTCCAGGTGTGTCGGGGTGTGATGTCCTCTTGCAATAGGACAACATCCCCAATTCGAATTTTGGAAGAGTTTTAGTTACCACGCACTTGGTGAAAGGTGCGCAATTGTAATAAGTACAGTACAATATAATATACATTATATGTTCTCAATATAACTTAATTTAAAATAAACAAAAATTTGTTTTAAATTAACTAACATATTTTATTTAAAATAAACAAAAATTTGTAAATTCTTGTAAAAGTCTACATTTATCCGAAATCTTTTTTAAAGAGGTCTCTTTTGTTAAAACAAAAATAGTGAGAATGGAGCTCGGTCTTAGCTGGCGACGGTATTGAAAGTGGTCAGAACACATAATAAACAGTTAGGAGATGGTTTGTAATCCTCACGCTTCATCATGTTTTCAAAACACTCAGATTTTTAACCGGAATATTAAAAAATATTTTTTTCCCTACATGATCCTTTCTTTTACTGATCGAGTAACCATTTTAGAAAGTAGAATGTAAAAGTGCAAGAGCAAAAGTGCAAGTCGTAGCAATAGCGGTATAAGCAAACTACAACATATTCACGTGTCCCCATTCTCACGTGATCGTGACGTTACATGAATTCAGTCCATTAGACATAGATACGTATTATTACGTGTGCATCACAATCCCTTTTTTTCTTAGTGTTGCCGCACTGGATACTTTCTTCTGAGTAGCTGATTAGTCTATTTAAATAGTCTACATAAATATCGATGCATGATCATATTTTGAGATGCAAAAAAATATAACTCAGGTTGATACTTTTCTTTAAAAAATCATCTATGCTTGTAGTTCCTTCAACTGAATTAAATCTGCTTTCTACAAGTAGTTTCATGCGAAACTGAAACAGAAAAGAACCAGTGAACATCAAAACAAGAAATCGAGAAGCAATGTAGTGTAAAGATGATAATTATATAGTTGACGTTAAATTAGAAAATATTGATAAGTTGGTTACAGTAACAAAATGACTGAAGATATATCGAACCGAAATAAAGCGATATATTTTTTTTCTGGTTCCGGCATTCATTTTGAACCAAAATAACGATTTTCCCCCGTTTTTACGTTCCGTTTTGGTTTGAAGCCCTAGACTCATCGGACCACGGGATCTTTTTCCAGTCATCTACAGTTTAATCCTTGTATTCCTTTGTGAACTGGAGATACCTGATCTTGTTCGAAGCCGGCAGTAGAGGCTTTCAAATAGGTCGTCGGCTACTACAGTCTTATATGGTATAATGTGAGGCGAGCAGTTCGTTCAGAGACGCTTCAGATTAAGATTCCCTGCAATTTGAAGCATGGTTGCTATTCTTTTGAACTGGACAGCTTTATCAATTCTCCTTTTAGAGCAAACTTTCAGTAACCAGTGATATGACCCTCAAGCCTGATGTTGAGACCCTGTTTTCTACCTGTTCCCTTCAGGGCCGGCTCTAGCAGTTTTGCCGCCCCGGACAAAAATGAAAAATGCCGCCCCTCTCCACAACGTATAAAAAATATTATTAAAAAATATATAAATTGTTCATAAATACACACCTATAAAACTTGAATAGTTCTTGCAAAGAAAAATCAACATAACAGTATACGTGTAAATATTTATTAAAAATTAAAACAAATTACAAAACAAACAAAAAATTAAGAGGTTTTTTTTTTTTTACTTTTAACTCTGAAAACTTTCTGATTAATTCTTTTAAATCAATTTGCTCAGCTATTTTAAGTTCGATAGCCAATATAGATAAACCATTTAATCCAGTGTTTCTCAAACTGTGGAGCGCGCCCCCCTGGGGGGGCGCGATAACTCTTCAAGGGGGGCGCGAGCATATCGAAAATAAAAGGTTAAAAAAAATTAATTTACTAGAATGAAAAAAAAAAAAATACTTTCAGATATAATAAAAAAAATACAGATTTACATTGATTTGATTTATATATATCATCTGGGTGAAAAAAGGTCATCAAAAATAAAAGATTCTACTTTGAAGGCTCATTAACTATCTCTGATCCTATAACTAAATAAAAAAACATTTGATTGCTTTTCTGTAATCCTACGATGAGAGATTTTTTTATTACGTTTCTTTTAACCTAAAATATTACTTTTGCTGACTTTCGAACTTAGTGGTATGGTTATCTGCATCCCTTTTTTTTAGGGAAGTTGTAAATTATATAATTCTGTTGCGCTTTTTTTCACAATGTGAAAGAGTTTTATGATACATGGATAAGCATATTGAGCACTTTGAAGGATTAATTGGCCAAGATTTATTTTTATGAGTATACTGAAACATATAATACAAAAATCGTTAATTCTGGGAAAACTGTTTATTTGTTACCAATGACCTTGACAGAGAATCCTCTAATATGACAGTCTTAATGGGAGCTAAAATGAATTGATAACATATCTCCTTTTTTGGGAGTGGCAAACGTTTTTTTAGAATCTTAAGGTACTTGTTTAGACCGAGTTCCCGGCACGACCGCTTTTTTTCAAAAAAATTTTCTTGAACATGCTTCATTTTTCCCTATGAATAACTTAGTGGTTTTAATTGTGATGTTGTACGACTGATTATGGTTTATGAATGTAAATGAGCAGAATATAAAAAAAGAATTGGGCATCTGTGATCTCTCTGAAAGGAAATTGAAGCTGATCAAACAAGGGAAACACTTGCTGAAATAATGCATATTAATCATGTTAGCGAAAGTAAATTTGAGAAAAGCAATAAACATGAAACGAAAGGAAAATTTTCAATAGCTACATTAAGCACTTTATCAAGAAAATATGAAGCCATAAATGTACCGCAAAATGCACTTCACCCTGTGAAAAAGACACAAGCAAGAAAAAGTTCAACCGGATATTTGTCGATCATCAAAGGACATTGAAATTACAATAACGTGAACAAAATGTGACAGTTTGCTTGCAAATAACTTTCCTGTAATATTAGCAAAAAGTATCTGTGATTTGTGTCCTTTATTAAAGTCACGCAAATTTGGAACAATTTAGTTCAGTTTTATTGGATATTTTCTCAAATTATGAAAGGCAAATAAAAAAATCCTTGAAATAGGTAAGTATATTTTCTCTTAGTTAAATTATTCACTGAAATTGTAATTTTTATCTTGTATATTGAAAATAATTATAAAAAAAAGAATTGGGGTGCATCACTCCCCGCGACCATTAATATTAGTATCGAGTGCACACCTGATCCCGGGCTAAAACACTGTGAAGTTTTCTCGCTTTAAATATTAAAAAATAACACAATTGTTATTCATTAGAATTTTATATTCTTTTTTTATTACTTAACATTTATTCTAAATTTTAATTCTGCGAGGCTTAAAATTACAGTTCATTCAAAACCGTTTGTAATATGAGTATTCATTTCAATAAATCCTTTTACATTTTTGTATACATTGTCATGCACTTGGTTTTACTCTCCTTACAATTAAGCTATCATATCAAGAATAATATATTATCATTTTTTAAAAAAATAAACTCGTGTTAAGAGTGGGTACTTCAGCCAGCATATAAGAACAAGTTTAATAATTATCAGTGGCTTCCATGGGCTTGTCTTGCAGAGCAAAGTTTTTCAAAGGAAGGCTAAAAATTAGAAATTGACACTCAGAGTTATTTTTTTATATTTAGCTCAGATCTATATTTTGTCTTCAAAATAGCCATCGCAGAAAATCCGGATTCACAAAGGTATGATGTTAAAAATGGTAATAGTATACGAAATGCTTTTGTTTTCAGTGCAGAAAATTCAGCATCCACCTCTATCCAGAATTCAAAGAGTGATTTATTACAAAATTGCCCTTTAATTTCGTCACTGGATGTGAAATCTTTGAAAATCTCTTTTTCGGCTGTTGAGAGCCCTTCTGAAGTATTTTGAAATGGATCCCTAACCCATTCGTAACTTGCTATCAATTCGCCCTCGTCTGTGTACTTGTTGATGCTTTATTATCGTCGAATGCTCGCTGCGATTTAAAAATATATCTATGATTTTGTTTTAATCCACTGCCGTAAATACTTAATACCGTGAATTACAATTAACGCGTGAATTATGAAATGTACATTCAAGAGAGATTCGGTAGCTAATTGATTCGGCCAAGGCTGACTAGAATTGTTCAAGGTACAGCATTTTTACATGTTTTGCGCAGACGTCCGTTAGGTTGCCTAGACTCACGTGAACGTTCGCGAGAATGCCAGATGTAATGGATATGATAAAGAGCAACATAGATTAGGCTATTTTTTAATGACATTTGTACTTTTAGAAATAGATCTTGAAGGAAATAAACCTTTAATTAAATATTATTTCTCAATCTGCTTCAATTTAAAAATTAGAGAAAGAAAAATAACATAATTATATAACCTATTATACTTAAAAAAGTAATTTACTTAAAATATATATCACTTAAGAGTATCATATATAAAAAATTAATACTTTTCTTGTTACTACTGAATTAAGAACAAGTTTAATAAGTATTAGCGACTTCCATGGGCTTGTCTTGCAGAGCAAAGTTTTTTAGAGATTAACCCTCTGAGTTCTTTTTCTATATTTAGCTGATATCTATATTTTGTCTTCTAAGCAGCCACCGCATTTTGCAATATGTTCCAATTTAATAATTAGAGAAAGGAAAAATAACATAATAATTATTGTATTACTTATTTTTTTTTTGCTTAAAAGTAACATATACAAAATTTGATACTTATGTTATTAATTTGTACGGTTTATAATTAAGATCGTGTGTTGTAGCTTTAGCGTCAAAGTGCATTATTGCATTCAGTAATTTATTAATGTATAAGGGGGGCGCGATAAAAATTGTGATTGAAAAGGGGGGCGCCAGTATTGAAAGTTTGAGAAGCAGTGATTTAATCTATCTTGAAGAATTGTAGACCGTAAGAAATTTTGAATTGAGAAACTCCTCTCTCCGTTTGCTACACTTTATTGGCAAAGAAAGTAAAATTCTTAATGCGATGGCAAGATTTGGCGCAAAATCTAAAACTGGAATAAATTTTAAAACTTCTATTGTGCTTTCTTTTTTGCCTACTAATGCTGAAACTAACATTATCTCATCTGCAAGATCAAGCGCATTTATATCTACTGATTCTCCATCTGTCAACATCATTTTTAAATTTTTACAGTTTTTAATTATTGAATGTGTGTGTGTTTAGGGGTATCTTTTAAATCACATATATATTATATAAAAATTGAAAAAAATTACTATCGGTACTCATTAAATTAAATCTGCATTCCAAAAGGCATTCATTGCTTGGTCAATTGTAAAAAAATGAAACTGTGTACCTTGAATTTTAATTTAGGATATTCCACCGGATCATCTCGTGCTTCGTAATCAAAATTAACTTTTTTGTGGCGAACTCCGTGACGTGGCTGCGTGACCTCAAAATAAGCAGGGATATCAGTCTCGTCGTCCACTTCTTTTGCGTCACACAGCATTTCAGTAAAAGCCCATCCGATCGAAGATCATTAAAAAAAATCTTTACAATCTTTAAAAAATCTTTAGTAAACTTCCAGCTTGTTTTTTAATGTGGGCTTGTTTTTCGAGTCGCTTTCTTTTGTATTCGTACCAGATAGTTTTTTACGTCCTCCCTCAAACATTCTAATATTTTAAAAAATATATACTTAAATTAAGTAAGGGAAGTATGAAGATAATTGAGATTGAGTATTTTGCTTTCATACAAAAAATTGAATTCATCAAAAATTGTCGGATTTTAATTAAAAATCAATGTGTTTGAGATTTTCTAAAGTCTTATCGTAAATTTAAAACAAAGAATAAAAAGCCCTTATTTTGTTTTTGTTTGAACACTATTTATTTATGTTTAATATGTTTAGAATTGATAGCTATATAGAGAGTAGGATATCCTAACAAAGTATATTTTTCAGTATTAAAACAGTGCTTCTCAAACTTTCACTACTTGCGACCCACTATTCAATCATCATTTTCATCGCGCTCCCCTCCACACAATAACAATGCATTGAATTCGATAATACGATACTTTGACGCTAAAGTTTCAATTCGACTTTAACGTCTTAAGTGCCATCGGCGTATATAAACGTCTCGTTCAGCCAAAATGTAATTTGTCCCGGACGTATATATATGTTTTTCCGAAATACGATCTTTTATGTTCACTGCCATCCATAAAATTGTTCCGAAGGCTTTGGAATGTAATAAAAAGATCTTAACAGTGTTTGCGAAGAGGAATTACTTATTTTAGAGGATTTGCTTATTTATTCCCTCTTTTTCTCCTCTACCCCCCCAAAACACCACATACACATGCATGCGTGCAAAACGATGGCATTCGGGAGCGAATCGCGTAACTTTCAATCGGCAGTTAAGGGATTAATTATAAACCGTACAACTTATCAAGATAAGTGTTTGTTTTTGCATATAATTTTATGTATGACAAGCCCGTGGGGTCACTGGTAATTATCAATCTTGTTCTTAACTTAGTATTGTTAAATTGCTTATAAAATACCATGAGTAAAATTGATAGATTTATAAGAGTATTATAGCAGTGTAAATATTTTGTTTTATTTTTTATTATGTCAGAATGTATTTTATTTGTTTACTTTCAACAAATTAATAATTTTTTTAAATAATCTTTTGTTTTCTACTTTTCTATATGCTCGCGCCCCCCTCCTAGGGTTATCACGCCCCCCTAGGGGGCGCGCCCCACAGTTTGAGAAGCGCTGTATTAAAATTAGGAAATCATTTTAACTTATATTTTCAACAAGCCCACATATACATCTATACATAGAACGCACAAAATATAGAATGGATTTACATAATTTTTAATCTAAGAAAAATGTTCTTATACAACTCCCACAGAAAAAATACTTTCCATTAATCTTATTAATATAATCTGTAGAAATTCATAATCTTTATAATCACTAAAATTAACTCTAATAAAAAATAATCAAGAAATAGACTACAATATTTAAAATAAAAATAAAAAGTACATTATATTTCTCAATCAAATAAAATTCTTTTAGCTTCCTCAAAAAATGCCATTTCGAAATATTTTTCATAACATTTAAATATAATCATATGTAATCTCATTTGGAAATATATTTATATATTAAAATAATATTACAAAAATTACTATCTCTCTTTACATCAAAGAAGAAGAAAACATTGAGCTCACTTATCACTGACCTAATTCACAAACTTTAAATAGTAATTTCTCTTGATGTATGAAAAAAGAGAAAAAAAAAATCTGAAACCTCACATCTGTTATATTGATTCAACATGATGATTCAGAAAAACGGAATCAAAATGTACAATAAACAAGACAAATGAACCACAATTTTTTTTTTAATTCTGGGAACAGTAATGAAAGTTGTGCAATGTCTCGTTCCGAAAATGGAAGCTGTTATGAAAAAAAATTTCGCGTCAACAATATTATTTCGCTTTAACCTAAAAATAAAATTTTTTAATCCATTTCTCGTAACTATATAACTTTGGATACGTATATACAAAATAATTCCATTGAAATCAGAATTACCTAGTTTTCTTTTAGCTCAGTAGTCTCCTTTCAGTCATAATAATTACTCATTTATGTGAATTTATTTATAACACATTTAATACATATATTTACAGAGATGTACCTTACAGAAAGCACTACTGAGTTTGTATATTATTTTAAGTCTTCAAAAAATACAAAATAATTCGAAATTTAAAACATAATTACCTGTTGCTTTTTCAAACGAGCTATATCTAAAAGATTCAGTGGAGCCAATTTTTTTGAACTAGAGTCTGTTAATGTAGAGATCAAAAGAGCTTGTTTTAACTTCGAGTAACTACTCAAGAGTAAAATAAAACATCTGTAGCTCCCTATCTTCAACAAATTTTATTGCCTCTGTCTCCTCTTTAGTTAGCTGACGCAGGATATTTTATGGGTGTCTGGAATGTCCGTAATGACCCCAGTCCGAGAAGGGGAAAAAGTTACAGGAGTTGGTATAAACATATCAAATTTCATGATTTAACATATACTGCGGCCTTGAACCCTTTAAGGTTCAACATAAAAGTAAACTGACATTTAACGTACACTGTAGAAAATAAGAAACATTAAATGAAGTACCAGAATCACAATACGAAATACAAATATATAGCTGGAAATTACAAAAGATTTAAATCAAATACATATTCAACAATAAATTCTGTCGGTAAGCCAGTCAAATATTTATATGTGCATGTAAATACGAGTTTTTTTTTTTTAAAGATGTTTATAAATTTAAAAGGTAAACAATCACTAGTTTTAGCAGACATAATTTTTAACTGTATATAACAGCAGAATTTTTAAGAACTGCAATTTGCCGAACTCTGCTCTAAGCGAAATATTCTGTTTTGTGCACATTTGTCACCCTTAACGTAGTAATTAATGTTTCTGATTTCCCCCCTTCCCGGAAATACCTCAAAATTTCAAAAAATTTAAAAACATGTTATTTTTAAATAATATCAATAATTATTATATAAAATACAAAAAAACTATACCGTTTTTTTCTTCAATTTTCAATTTAGCTTCGACTCATAAATTTTCAGATTTTTAAAAATTTGTATTTGTATTAAAAAGTAAAAATGTACGTCATGAAACAATTAATAAAATTGAAAACGGTTTAAAATAATAAATAGCGTATAAAATGTATTTTCATCCATGCTCCCTGCAAAAGAAGTACAATTTTGTGGGGCATACAGAAATTTTAAATTCTACCTTTAAACTTCAATGAAATCTCCCAAATGTTTTGATAAATAATTTTCAAATGTAGTTAGTAACAAAATCTGTAGAAAGAAGTAGTTCGAAGGAATAAATAATTATTTTGAAGAAAGAAATTATTACTAATTCGAATACAGAAGAATTTACTTAGTTAACAATAAATAAATATGCCACACTATCTTTATTTTGCAGATGCTGTTACCACCTTGATTTTTTTTTCAAATTTATCATATACATAGAGAGAAAATCTTCCCCAAATTAAAAGTTATAATTTGTTATTAATGAAATTGATCTCTTTTAGGACTAAAGGCAAGAATTGTTAGCGACATAGAAAAAAATGTTACAATTAAAAATCTCGAAAAAAAAAAAAAATTCACATCAAAAATTAATGTTTCTTTTAATGACATGAGTTTGAAATTCAATCATTTGAAGATGAATCAGTTATTTCTCTAATGTTGCTACTAAGAGATAAATATTAATATACTATATAAATACTTGAAAATTTATTTGCTGTTGAAGTAACAATTACGTACGTTAAAAATATTAATAATTATATTGAAGAGATTTTACTTGTATAACCGATTTCTTGTTTATGGAGTTGCTGTATTAATGTTGCATAAATATAAATAAATATTAATGTAAGAATCTGACACGAAAGTTTGATTAAGAAAAATAATGAAAAAAAAAAAAGTTGCGAGATTGTTTAGAAATAATCTCCCTAAAACAGTTTGGTGGTTCATTCCCTTCTTTAAATTACTAATTCAATGAAATAGCTCATATTAAAGACAAGTAACCGAAAGTTTTTTTAAAAAATTAAATATATATATATATATATATATATATATATAGGTCAATTCTCTACTAACAAGAGATCACATCCAAACAATAGAAGTATACTATTTTTTCAAAAACCTAAGATAATACCTCGAATAAACGATTTCAAAACATAATAGCATTGTATAAGTACATTTCAAATTCCTTCGTAAAAAAAGGGGTGAGCGTTATACGGTGAATATCCCTAAAAACTAAAAAATGCTGCTTGAAAGTATAGGTGCGCGTTATACACCGGATTTTGCGGTAAGCTATCCACATAAACTGATTTGACAAAAAATTGTGCAAGGTTTTACTCTTTCCCACGACAAGCTGAAAAAATTCTCGACTCTTCGTGGGTGTTTCTTTTCTCTTATTTACTCCCTTACCCCACAGCTGGGGGAACGAAAATTCCTCTGTCTAGGAAGTTTCGAGTGAACGATCATAAATTGCCTCAGCAGGGGCAGCTAAAACTTATAGCCGAGGTTGAAATCCCTAGTCCAGTAAAAAATAGCTACTTCATGGATTATTTAAGCCCCGTGCCATTCGCGCGGGAATACAAAAAGTACTGAAATCTGACGATTTCCCGGAATCCCCTTTATATCAGTGCAGTGAAAATCTTGTCAAGCATGTCTACTTGTATCCCGATGTCGGGTGCCCATGCACTTGCAAAGTCAAATCGCCACGTAAAACTTTTTTTTTTTTTTTGAGATATAATCGTTACAAATTTTACTAGCAATAGTCGACTTTTCAATTCAGTCTAAAACAAAATGATTATGTTACATGTTTCTAATATGTAAATAATAATATTTTAGAAAATAATTTCATCCAAATTTTTTCGTAACAAAAAAAGTATTTTTCAAATTCGGTTCAAATGCCGCCCCGGACATGCGTCCGCTTTTTCCGGCCCTAGAGCCGCCCCTGTTCCCTTGTTTTTACAGCTGATCTTCGCTTAAGTATCGTGGCCACTCAGTATATATTACTGTTAATACTTATAATCCTATGAATAAATTAGAAAGATAAAGGGGGGGGGGAATAGTAGTTTTGCCCATGATATAAAACTAAATTTTATTTACTATTTTGAAATACAGAATGTGATATTGAGAAGAACAATTTAAGATTTTTATTCTATAGTTAGTGATACTAACTAAATTTATATATAATGTAATGAAATGTATAAATGTATTTTATATTTAAATTTTTTAGTGGTATACTGAAAAAGTTTTTAACTATTATACTTCAAGAACAAAAATTCTTGTTTAGACTGGATATCATTTTTCAAATTTTAAATTATCTTTGATGAGAAGAATTATAAAAAAAAATTCATTATAATTATTCTACATTACAATAAAAATAATTTGGAATCAGAATTATTATAATATTGATTTTAGGATATCGCGAGGAGAGTGTGAACAAAAGGCATATTGGTCGTGTAACTATAGGACTACTTTAATTTTTTTGTACTAAGGCAGCCCCCATTTTGTTTACGAACGCAAGTAGAATAGTGTTTATGAAAAAATTAAAGTCATTATTTGTGCAGCAAAGCATTTCCCCCTCAAAATAAAGCATTAGAAATGCGTATTTTTACATGGAGTCAGATACCGATTCAACAATTTCATCGGGACACAACAATTTGTTCATTAATTTGATGTTATTCATTATACCGGGGTAGGGGAAAAAAATAAAGATTTTTGCACTTAGCTTTTGGAAATTCTATAATAAGCAGTTACACAAAAAATATCCGTAGATACGTAGTTTCTACGTAAAATATACGTAGTTATAGAAATTACATACTTTGTATTCAACGACTAAAAATAATATTAGTAAATTATTACACACCAATTGATGGGAAATTTTATTAGACTGACTAATAGATGTTTGACAATCTTTTTGATTTCTGACACAAAAGAGTTCTTTTTCGACTTCACACAGAGAAGAAAATACTGAGTCAATTACATCCTGCTGTATAAGATATGTTTTCAGTTCCCAAAAAATATCAAGTATTTGATAGGAGTCTCAAAACTCATCTGTACCCCTTTCCGTTGAAATGTACTGCTAACAAGAAAAGTCTTTCTTTTTTGTTTCGGACAAAAAGGATACATCATTTGAAAATAAAAAATCCAGTTTTTTCTAATACGAAATAATGATAAATAAAAATTCCAGCTGTTTAAATAATTCGTTTATTCGAATCTTATTATTCGTTAAATAGGTTTTTTTTGTCTTCATTTTAATCAAGGAAAGAGTAAAATTCATTAAATACGGGATTCGGTAAATCGGGGCCCGACTGTATTTCCTCTAAAGCTCTTTATTATCATTTTTTAGGTAGATTCCACATTATAAACAGCAACACATAATATCATTTGCTGCATTACGCTGGCGTAGCTAGTCCGTAGTGGGCCCCGTATAAAAATTCTTCAAATGCTCTTTTTTCGGATCCCTTAACATTTGGTGATTTTTTTGCTTACACATTTTGGGGCCTTAATAAGTTTTATCATAGATACGGCTGATCCGGTGGTAGCTACGATCCTGCTATATTATCATATGGTGTCATCTACAGGTCCTATGTTAAAAGCTTGCCAAACATGGTGGCAAAAAATTCTGAAAGTAAGGATACATGTAATTTTTGTAACTTTAAAAATTTCTAGTCTATTTCATATATTTCTACTCTACAAGGCTGATTTATGTGATTGATTTACGTTTACAGTATAAAAGTTTTATACCAAAATAATGTCATTTCATTATACTGAAGTGCTCAATACGTTTTCTGTATTGTTAGAAGACAAGATTAAACCAGAGTCATTTTTTGTTGCCACTCAAAAGTTTGTATTATACTTCCTTTACCCAATACCTTTTCCTGTTAATAATTTACAAAAGTGTGTTTGTTTCTCTGGATTACTTTTTTTTATGTGTTGTGAGTTTTGAAAAATGCTCAATTACCCGTAAAATTTGTTTACAGG
This sequence comes from Trichonephila inaurata madagascariensis, assembly GCA_019973955.1. Taxonomy (NCBI): domain Eukaryota; kingdom Metazoa; phylum Arthropoda; class Arachnida; order Araneae; family Nephilidae; genus Trichonephila; species Trichonephila inaurata. The sequence continues at coordinate 264,330 of BMAV01015310.1, forward strand.
TTCGATGAGTTTTATTAATCGGAGTTATGCTTATAAAAGAAGTGACGTTCAATTGGGATGTCATATAATTTAGTGCAATTAATAGTATAATTAGTAAATTCATAATTTTTTAGTTTTTCTGAGTTTATAATTTAGAAGTGTGTCTATGTATGTAGTTTTTTTCCCTTCTTGAATCCAGACATATTTTCGAATATTTCGGAAATGATTACTTTCTCGTTGGCTTCCTAGTTGTCCAATCACTCTTAAGGTATGTTTTTTCTGTAAGATTCTGCAGCGCAGTTTGTTTTGCGATTGTTTTTGTAATGTGCGCATGTTTATTCTTTTGTTTACTTTTTCAAAGTTTTCAAATATTAGATATAGAGAAGGTTTTTTAAAAAAGAAGTCCAGCATCTAATATTGATACTTACTGGTATTAATGCTGTGATGAGTATATAAATTACTGCTATTCCCAAGAGTCGTCAAGAAACTAAATTCTAACACGATATCTGAGTAAAACCACTACTTGTGTTTACTGAATCTGTTGGCGAAAAAATAATGATACTCATGTTTTTCCTGTCATTGTTGTTAAAACTCATGTTTTTGAAGCAACTTAATTGCCAAGAAAAATAAAAAGTAACTCCATAGTTTTTCTCCTAATGGTTAGAAATTTATGAGTTGAATTTGTTAAATGTTTTATATTTTCTTGATGACAAAGCCACATTATATATGTTGAATCGCAAATAAAGTAATATTAAAGAATTACTATTGTGTTTGACAAATTTAAAAATTAAATTCATATTTCTAGATTTAATGATACCTTTTGTTAGAAAATTCATTTACTTTCAAGTACTAAATTATCTGCAAAAATATGGAAAATTTAAGAATCAAATTTAGGAAAATAACACCAACGAGATGATGTGATTTCACAAAATTTGCTTTATAAAATTATGATCATTTAAAAAAAAAAATTTTTTTTTTCATGCTTTATAAATTTTTTTCTAATTTGAAAATATGTTTGATTTTGACGAAGTTTCATACTTATTAGTCATAAATAGATTTTAACTTGTGCGTGTGCAGATATATTTCTATTCATTAAATTTTATCTTCTAGATCAAGGGTTGGCAACCTATGGCACGATGTGCAATTTTCAATGACACTACAAAGTTATGAGATCAAGTTAAATCTCTGTCTTTCCTTTCTATGCTTCACGTATAAAGACTACTTCTTACTTTCAATTATTTGTCATAAAACGATTTTTTTAATCTCCTTTTTCATGTAGTTTGTGATATACGTAAAAAAAACCCATCCTCTGCTTAAATGTGACTCATTCTTATTATTAAATATTCAATTCAAATCGAATCGATTGTGTAATGCTTGTAAAATGAAATATCACTCATTGCTGCACCATGAAAATAATCTTTAAAGTAAGTGAAAGCAGAATTTACGTAATTAGGATAAGATCTGGAAGATAACTCTATCAATAAATCAACAACTCTCATGAATTGCTGTAGGTACGTCATTGCGAGAGCAATTGTTATTAGAAAATTGCATGCTTTGCTTTCTGCTTATTCTACATATCTATTTTAACAATTTTTTCTCATATGAAACATATTTGGAGTCCACAAAGATGTTTAAGAGCTGAATATTCAGAATCATGTATGAAATCAAAAGTCACAAATTATATCAAATTGTGATATTAAGTAGAACTTTGCAGGGGCAAGGTTTGCAATAAAATTTGAATTTCTATTTAGCTATCTTGCAGGAATACTTATATTTTACGCATACATATTTTCAAAAGATTCATAATATATGTACAATTATAATTTTTTATATATATTGGAGGAATAGTTACATTTTATGTTGTTTATCTTTATGTTAATACATATCTTTAAATGATGCAAAATTAATATATAATAAAGCTCTTAATCTGTATTTCTGACCTCTATTCCCTAACTCTGGATGCATTGCCATGGGAATAAAGTTGTTTCAAATATTTCCTACTGTGTGGCACACTTAATCATATTGGTATACTGGTTTGGCACACCACAGCTATAAGGTTGTCAATCACTGTTCTAGACAATCAATGTCTTATGGATTTAAAATTTCTCATTTGAACCTTTTCCGTTCTTGATATCTTAAGAAAATTTGTAACTTTTTTTCAAAATCTATACCGTTTTCAACACAGTCAGTTATAAAGTTGATTTTTTGTGGTAATGATTTTTTTATCATGTATGAGGCCATATGTTTTAATTTTAATACATTGGATTTCTTAGGAGATTTGCGATGACTGGAAGAAAAGATAGAACTGGAGGTTCTGCCTCAAATAATTCTTATGAAAATAGTAGCAGTGATGCTGAGGAATCAGAAAATAATGATGAAAGAAATTGGAGCCGTAAAAGTAGCAGTGGGTAAGACCATTTTTGAAAGCCTTTTTGCTTTTGATATGTATAAAGCCTTTAACAAATGTTTATTTAAGGGTCAATTAGGTACCTATGTGCCTTTCTACCATGTTAGTGAAATTTATCGATTTTCTTATAAGTCAAGAAGAAAGATGATTTATTAAGTTAAAATTGTTTTTTTCATGTATGCATGTTTTGCAGATATCACTTACCTTTTAATTACTTGTTAAATTAATTTTAAAATCATATCTAGCTAAGACCAAATAAATTATTCTAAATATGATTCAAAATAGTTTTGGACCTTTTTCTTGCCTTTTTTGTTGCACCATTTTGCTGTTATTCTTTTCATCCTCATCTGTGTGAATGTCAGTGTCTGGATTTGCAAAGTTACATGTGTGATTGAAAATTCCTTGCTCAAAACCTGCATTTTGAATTTTTTTCTCCTTTTATTAGAAAACTAGCAGTCAAAATTGATTATATTCTCATGTCATACACAAATTCATTTCAAATTCCACTTACTCATTTTTGGAAATTCAGATCATACCAAAAAGTAAGGAAAAAATGCAGGAAATTGTATGCTGAAGAAAATGTCATTTACTGTATAACTTAACTAGAAATTGTACAAAATGGTTGTTTTGAAGCTTTGATGATGGACCTATATAAAGAATTTGATGCACTTTTATACTATGGTGTCTTTCAACATGGTTGCAATAACAATAATAACAATAACAAGTATCATTAATTATATATTGTTGCAGGTAATGTGTGATGACCAATTATCATTCAAACTAAATTCAATTAAATTTTGTGTATATTAAAAGAAGTTTAAATATTTTCACATGTCTAAAGCAAAAAAAAAAAAAAAAGAAAAGAAACCACTGCTAGATACATTTGTAGAGTAATTGTAGAAGATATATTTATATAGAAGCTAACAAGGGTTTATTTTATCACAACTTTCTTTTCTTTATGTATTAAAGTGTAATAATTTTGTATAATAATAGTATAATTTTCTTTTCCTTTTTCATCACAAAAGTGAATAATGGAACTATAAAAACATGTTTTGGGTTAGTTAACGATATTATTTATGTAATGTTTAGAGCAATCGGTTCAGTCCTAGGAGAGCCCACACCCTTGGCGCGAATTATTTTAGGTTGGCGATAATTGTGTCATCTTGGTAACCCTACTTTGATACACTAGATATGGTAAACCTATTTCTGGAAATTTCGTATTTTGTCGGCGGGCATTTCGAATTTCATTTTGTTTTGGGGAACCGGGCTGGAATGGTTGTGTGTGTGAAGGAATATATCTTAGAATTTTTTACTTTGTTGAATGTGAAAAGTTAGAAAGAATTGATTGAATAGTGCATGAAGAAAGGATTTATTGCTTAGAGTTATGAATGTCCTAAATGTAACGATCGGCATGATGTAACACATGGTCGACAATAAAACGCTTTCTTCAAAATTGCACCAGCCACGCCGAAGATATGTTCGACCATTACCTCGCAGAATAAAAATGGCGGTGCTCACACGATAATTCACTTAGCTATGAGACCTTCAAGACTTTTTTAAAATCAGTCGTTACGCTGTACCCTCCACTCAGAAAAGATCAGCAGTAAGAAAATAAGTGCTGTTCTTATATATTTTTTTAATCTTGAATGCTTAATTTCTGTATTGTTTATATATATTTTCATTACGCATCCACCTTATCTCTCTGTATTCACTTGCCGCCATTGTCGGTTTCGCTTGGTGCCATCTCGTTCTGGCTTGGCACTTTTTTGTTTTGTCGCCAAGGGTGTGGGCTCTCCTAGGATTTTACCGAGCAGTCATTAGAAATAGGTTTTGATTTAGCTGAATGATATGAAAACAAGAGCATGTAGAAATTTCTGATTTTTTCTATCAAAATTGCTGTTAAGAAACCTAATTTGCATTATTGTTCATACCTCTAGAGTAAAATCTGAGCTGTTGCTTTTCATTTTCAAAGAAATCAAAACGTCTAGATTTTTATTATATGCACAAAAAATTTTGAATTTGAATAATGTTATGTTTATCAAGTTCTAAGCTTTGTTTGCTTAATTGTGATTACTTTAGTGTTGCATATTGCTATGTTTGTATAAATTTTCAGTATTCTTGGATAAATCATTAGGTTTTCATTACATAAGGTTAAAAATATTAAAACACTAAAAAATTCAGTTATTTAAAATAATTTAAGTCTACTTATATAGTAATTTATATGAATTTAAATCTTACTTTATTATGTTCCCATAAATTGCAGGAAATTAATTCTAATGAGGTAAAATGGCGAACTTTTTTACTTGTTACTTAAAAGAGTAAAATTTTTCTGATACATCAATGTCTCAATTTGAATTTAACTCTCATTTTTGTGGTCTCTGGTTCAGAATTTTCTCTTTTCGAAAATTTTTACACCAGTTCATTACCTAGAAAGAAGTGCAAGAGGATTAAACCTCTTGCACTTCTTTCTAGAAAAAAAGTTTGATATCAAATCACTCATAAGTTTTGTGTATTTTTCCCTGAGATGTCAAAACTATTTTCCTTTACTTTTTCTTGAATATAATTGTTTCTGCTCTAGTCTCTCTTTCATTAACATGGTAATGTGTTTTAGAAATACAATGATTTAAAACATGATGCATGTTAACTGTTTCATAATTTTGTGCAATGTTTATGAATTTAAATTAATGTTTAATTAAAATAATTTCTTTAAAAAAGTTCAAACCTTTTTGTAAAATAATAAATTCCTCTATTGATATGATAGTTTAGAAGAAAGGAAGCAATCTCTTCCTCTCATCATGCATATTCCACATCTTGTTTTTGAGGAAAATTTGCCTGTGAAATTCCAGCAATGGTATATTTCCTATTCCAATGAGAGTAAAGTTATTTTTGAATGTGAATGTAACGAGATTTCGACTGTTCAGCCATTAGCAGCATCCAATAATCTTAGAAACCTAATGCAAACTGTTATAGCAACATTGATGAAATACAGAAATATTCAGACCAGTAGGAAAAATTGGCCACATGAGCATCTTTAAGCACACAATGTAAATATCACTATGCACGTATTAAAAATTGTAAAATTTTGAAAGCATGTTTGAATATGAGTTTCCAAAATTGCTGTGAGTGCCTTAGGCAATATACAAACAATGCATCTCCCAGTTATCATGATTGTTTGGAGATATGCAAATTAGACATCATTTAAGAGAATATTTTTAAAGTTAAATAGCAGGGTTAGACAATATTTACCAGTACTGTGCTTTGAAGGCTTTGTATGAAGGAATTATTTGTTCAATTACCTCATATTTGATTCCAATCCAATTCAGTGGGGCCAAATTAAAATCCAAAATTAAAGTGGTTTCAAAAAAGTATAAGTCGGATTGTTTCAGATTTGGGCTAAGATTTGTTTAAAAAAAATTAATTATGTAAAGAAATGGAAAAAATTAGGCACATACTGTCAAGCCAAGAACATAAAATGTCATGCATTCAGTGTGATGGCAGTTTAATTCTGCAGTGAGCTTGAATGAGATATCAGTCATGAAGATGACATCTACAAAATATCAGAATGATAATGCCCAACCAGCTCAAGTTAACATTGTTAATAAGTACCTGTGGTGTGAAGATAATCTCACACACACATATATAGAGTGACCATCCTATTTCCTTTTGCTTTGTATAAATTGAAAACCTTATGGATGGATACCTTTGAATTTATTGTTTCTGCACTTTTACCTCCTTTAGCGAGTTTTGGAGACTGTTATAATGGCCATTTTTAATTATCTGGGATGGTTGAAAGCCAGAACAATTGCTGCAAAATTTGTGCGAAAGTCTGGGGAGGGGGGTCACATATCCTATAAATGTTTTATTATTTTTAGTATTATTTTGAATGTAAGCATTTTGTTAATGTTCAGAATGTCGTTTCAACCTATAACTTACTAAAATTCCTTTTTTAAAATTCTTTGTATGTTCTTGCTTTTTTAATGTATGAACACTGTTTTCATGAGCAATTTTGTCTTAATCAAAACTTTACCTTTTCCATTTTTGTTGATCTTAACTTCTTGTGCCTAAGTTTTGATAGCCGGAGTTAATATATATATATAATGCAGTTTTTAGTATAAAAACTTGTTTCTGAAATAGCTTGCAAATCTTAGTTGTAAACCTTAACATTTAATCCTATATTGTTGGAAACAAATAATTATTAACACATATATATGTAATTAAAATTCTTTTAATGTATATCAGGCAGTTTGTATATACATAGATGTGTAATGTATTTCAAATGATGGTTATAAGTATTCAAGAATTCCTTTATGTGGCACAACACTTCTGTAACATGATTCAAGAATTGAAGAAATCTTCATACACATCACATCATTCTGGAACACTGTTTTGAGGATTAGATAAATCATTGTGTAATACTAAAGTGTTAAAGTGTGAAACTAATGAAACCCCTGTTCACAACAGAGAAGGAAATGAGAGCTTTTAAATGCATACAGACTTTTCATTTGAGTATATATGTTGTATAAGATTTACCTACGGAGTGTTAAAATTTATTAAAATTTGAGATCCATTTTTTTTTGGTTTTATTTCTGGAGTACTAAATACATTTTCAAATATCATGTTTTTAAATGCTTAGAAATCATTTAAATATTTAATCACTGGATCTTGGAATTCATTGCATCAAGATATTTTGGAGAGGAAGAATATTACACATTCTAGATGTTTACCATCCTTTGAACCAAAAACTACTGCCTTCAATATTTTCCTAATTTTATGGGTAAAACCTCTATCTTTCTGGTTGACTTGAATGCAAAACATGTCTTCTGGGAATCTACTTGCAATAATAATAGAGAGAGAGAGAGAGATGATATCCTGCAAATGTTGTATGGCAAAGAATTTATGATCTTTTATGATGGAGCCCATACTGACACTTCGTTAACTGCAATACTTCTGGCACATTAGAAATTGTGCAGATAATTTTTCTTAATACTTGTAGTCTGTGCTGGATAACATTAGAAACAATCATTCACCTATCCTTGTAAATTTTATGGAACAGCAGATTATTATAAATTGGGAGAAATTTTTGAACTTTTAAAGGATAATTGGGATTCATTCAGAGAATCTGTTGACAGCTGTTTTGCCTTGAAACCTTTGAGTGACAATTTAAATCTCATCCGGACAATCTTCAAAAGAATTATCGTTGACAAGGTTAGGATTCACATATACCGAGAGGCAGTGGGAAATGCTACATTCCGTATTTCACCCATAATGTTCCTATCCTAACCTCTATTCCGGAGAACATAAAATGCCTTTCAAAACCTTTAGTGGTAGAGACAAGGCAAGAACTGAGATTAATGAAATCAGTACAGAATTAAAGTTAGTGTATACCCATCTGAAAGAACAAGATGGAAGTAAATATGGAATAAAATTGAGCTACACTAATTGTGCTGACTTAAAACTTTAGAGAATAGGGAAGAGTATCAATAAAGAACAGAATCAGTTTGAAATCTGTAACTCGGAGACTTTCCTAAATGACAAATCAGCTGCCAATGGCCTTGTTGCTCATTTTCAATTTACAAGTTGGCTTAACTTTACATCTGAGGATAGAACCATCTTGAAAAGAGCCTGTAATGTTATCTCTATGGTTGTCATAATTCTGACCTCAGAGACCCAGAGTTGGCCAAACCTTTCTGCTTTTAGGGAATACCATCTTGTGTTAGATCTCTTAGACTTAAGCAAATCCCTTAGACCTGTTGCCTTGTACAGTCAAATGTTAAAAGAGGGAAACAAAGGCTAATTGACATTATCAATGTGTTTTGGAAAATAAGTTGGTTACCATAATGAATAGAAAAAGGCAACAGCTTTCCAGTAAAAAACCAGGTAAGAAGACTTGCTACCCTAAAGATTTAAGACATAGATAAATTAAAGGGGGAAAATAATCTTATTATAAGAATCCAATATTTTTTGGAAAGTAGTAATCTCTGTCTAATGCCCTGCAAACAGTAGCTCATTGGAAGGGGTCAGAGTACCATAGACAGAGTCCTATATGCTTTTGTCAAACCATTAAAGATTCTCAAAATGTAAAACCTACCCATCATATTGTGGCTACTATATTTGACCACACAAAGGGGCCTTTGACAGCTTAATTGGAAGCTTAAATTGTTCTTAAAACTTCTTGATGCTTTTGACTTTTGAGAAAATAATTTTTCATGGATTTCAGACTTCCTACAGAAAAGATTTATCTAACAAGGGGAGGGCACGACTAAGGAAATTCATTTCGGATCGAGACTTGGTGTAATAGTAGTACTCTTTTAGGGTGTTCAC
>BMAV01015310.1:273046-309122 GCA_019973955.1 Trichonephila inaurata madagascariensis
GTGAACACCCTAAAAGAGTACTACTATTACACCAAGTCTCGATCCGAAATGAATTTCCTTAGTTGTGCCCTCTCCTGGTAAGTAAAAATTAATAAAACTTTCTCGGGCACATTTGAATGTAGCCAAGATGTCCCTCAGATTTTACTTCCTAACCTTACTCTTTGGCTAGTGTTGAGAAAGTACCTTCTTCTAGGATAAGAACTGGAATGTTTCCAGAGGACATTGTTCTCTGGAGCTCTAGAATCGATATATCTGATTTGGAGTTAAAACTTAATGATGTTTTGACAGCTTTGTTAAACTTTGCAATAGAGCTTAAACCTTGTTTAAATCCTTCTAAATCAATTGTCGCCCCTTTTACTACAAATTAACACCTGTATGAATACCAGCCTAAATGGAGACTTGATAATCAGGAGCTTACCTATGAGAAACACTCCAAATATTTAGAGTTATTTATTACTTATTTTGGACCTTTAACTTACAAGTCACAAACATATAGAATATCTTGTTTTGAAAAGTAAGAAGCATTTCAGCTTTCTTCAATATATTGCTGGTAGGGATTTGGAAGCTAATGCAATTACTCTTATATAACTACTTATTTGGCACTCATTTGGCCAATTCTTGCATATGATTTTCCACTTTCTTGTTGTGCCTTTAACTTCAACCCCCCAAAATTAAAACAAGTCCATTTAAGTGCTGCTCATAGCATTACTGGGTAAAACATAGTTGGACTTCAGAAATTGTTCTTTTCGCGGCTGATTTGTGCAACCTTTTCAGTATTGAAGACAGGCCAGACTGATCAAATACTATAATAAACTCTAGTTTCAGTCAATGTAACAAACTGCTGCGTATCTAAATTACTAGAAAAATAGTTTGATTATGGAAAAACAGCCTCTTCATTCGAATTAAGTCCCAGAACTTATTGGTGATATGTAGATCCCTACTCACACTACAATGTTTGAATCCGTTGGAATGACTCTCCTGTGTCCATTTCCACTATAACCTTAATTTCCTGTCATTAAAGAAGAATTTGTTCCAATCCACCTTAGAAAATTAACATTGAAAGTCATTAATATCCCTTATAATACCATTAAGATTTATACTAATCGCAGTAAAATATCTAATCAAGCAGGTAACAGTATTTATAATGATACCCCCTCAGGGGAAAAAAAACTATGGTGATCAATAGCTGTAGCTTGCTCCAACATCTTAACAATTGGCTCCTTGTTGACAACAAAACCAGTTTATATATTCTGCACTAGTTGAAATTTATTTACTGCACCACAATATTTGTTTTTGGCAGATGCCATCTCATGTTGACCTTTACAACAATGAAATGGCTGACAAACTAACAAAGATGAGTTGTAATCAACCAACTCCTTCTTCCACCTTTTCTTTTCCAGAATTATACATGCTGAAAAAAATCACAAAATAAGGTGGAGTGGGGAGTGCCTTCCACACATTATTGGTATGTTGGTAATATTTCGGGTTTGGCTCTATCCCTCGAGATGATAGAAGCTCCTAAACTGCACTCTCACATCAAGTGCTTCATATTCTCAGAGAACAGGAAAATCTTCTCTAGCTGTGCCCAGAGTCAGGTTCACAAAGTTTCTGCTGAGCACATATTGAGTTGTTCTTTCTAGAAAGATATTTTGTACAGAACATCATGTACTGAACTTTTTAGAGTCAACAGTCTTATGGATTTTGTCTGACTTCGTCAGTTTCTGATGGATTAGTAACAACAAAACAAATATTTAATATATTTGAGGAATTTTTTTTTAAAATAAATGTATTGCTCCTAATTATAAGAATAAAATAGTTTATTTCTAATTTTTGCAACAACTCCCTTTTTTTGCACTTGTTTTTTGTTAGTATAAAAATGGATTTGAATAACATGGTATTTTTTTAGGAATATAACCTGTTGCATGGAGGTTATCTGTATATACTGATGCTCAGTAGCGCACACAGGAATTTTTCAAGGGGGGGGGGGGCCAGTATCGAAAGACCATTATTCTCGTATCATGCTTCAATACGCCACCCAACATATTCTTTTGATTTTGTCAATTTTCATGAACTAAAAGCAGTAAAAAATTAATTATTGAATGAATAATTAGCATTAATTAATAAAATTAATTATTAATAACAAATACTTAAAAATTTTATGTACTATATATACATAGGATTATAATCAATCAAAAAAAAAAAATCAAAGATTTTGGGGGGCCGGACCTGTGTACCCCCCCCCTTGTTTGTACCACTGCTGATGCTTGAACATTCATCTATATAAATGAAGATTCTTATTTAAGGAATCTAAGCTATCAATAAACAATTATTAAATTATCTCTGATCTTCTGTTATATTTGAATGTAAATCATCCCATCCCCTATGAATTGGTGGCATGTCTCATACAGGAAACTTAAATTTGCTTTATGTAGTATATTTTATCAGAATTTAGTGTGATTGAATGACTTCTTAGTTAATTGGAATTTTCTGTATATTTTGTTCTTATTTCTCATTTTGGAAATGCCCAAGTTCTTATTTAGTAGGAAATTTATCCTTGGAAATAAAATGTTGAAAGTTATTGATATATGCTGGCTAAACATTACAAGTACATGGAAAGAAAAGCAGAATTATGTAGTCATAATGTGTATCTTTCACTTAAATTTATAAGATATAAAAATTACTTGTACATAACTTGAATGAGCAAAAACACATTCTGCAGACACTATAAGGAAAAGCTTTAAAAAAAATCATAGTTGAATATTAATTCCTTTATACATCCCATAGCTTTAAGTATAATCATGCAGTTAAAATGTATTTGATCTCTCTAAGCATTAATTTTTTTTATTCATTTAAGAAAAATTTCTGTTTGACTTATCTTCATTTAAAAAACAAACAAAAACACACAACTTATATAGGTTAGAAAATTTCATACTAGAAGTTTAAATCCGCACATTTAGTACGTCCATAGCTTTAGTAATACCTTAATTATTATGTACTATTTCAAAAACTCAAGAGTTGATTTATGTATTACAGTCATATTAGTGATACACAGTAATCATGTTGAATGATGTGATATGATGAATGCTGCAGGTGCCAAAATTACCCGTGGGATGCTTTGATTATAGGCATTATTTGAGAACACTACCTCATTTTTCTTCGTTTTTTCTGAAATATTTTAAGTAGATGGTTTTTAGGATTCACGAAAAAACTAACACATAAAAAACTATTATGTGCAAGTGTTTTCAAAACTTTTAAGCCAATTATATGATTCGCATCTTAGACACAATTCTTCAAATTTACTTTACATTTCTTTTGTAAGTCTTGACTTATGACAAAGGGGAGGAAATGTGAAGTGGGCGAAGGTACTAGAAATAAAGGATTCCGGATGATGAGAGCAAGCTTTCCCATTGGTTTGAGATACATGAGTGTTTCGACTTAGGATTGGTTGACCTAGAGATTGGTAAAGATGGTATATCTGAAGTGAGTGGAGAAGTCCTATGACGGTACATTAAAAGTGTGATGCAGCTTATAATATAAAAATGAGAGAAATAAAATTGAAATAGAAAATAATTTAAAAAACTTAAATGATAATATAATTTGAGTAAGAAATTTGGATAGTAATATTTAATTTACGTCACCAAACTGCGTCAGACGTTGAAAAATACTATAATTCCTCCATTTACGCGAGTAATCAGTTCTAAGAGAACACAGTGTGTACTTTTGACTGTGAATGAAATAAAAATGTGCCTTTTCTTGTGTGAGGTTATTATTTATACACCTCACTAATATTTTAAGGCACTACAACCTGTATTGCACAACTGCAGGCCATTTAGAAGTTAAAATAAATAAATCCTTTTAAAAGTATAAAGGTTGTAGAGTAGCCTGGAGAGCATATCTTGGAAGCAATCTTGCGTCTTTTTTTAAAATTTTTTTATTTGTAGATTTAGGAGATCTAAAGAAGATATTGTTGTGAAATCCATTTTTGCTTATTTAATTTTGTTATAATTTATGCATTAAAATTGATGTTTAGTTGCATAGTAAAATGATTGTAATTTAAAAATACTAAATAGTTTTGAAACTTAGTGACATTTTTCTTTTAGCATGCTTTACTTTTTACTTCAAACAATAATTCTTTTTGTAAAATATTCTTAAATTTACATGCATGTGATTTGGAATTGTTCAATATTTTGGTGGATAAAAAGGGTTGAGTATATAAAATTTCACTTTCATCTTGATTACGAGTTTTTTATTTTTACTCTGAGTAACTGTCCAAGGTCTTAAAAGATTGTCTGTAGCATCGAAAAAGGTTTGTTTAAAGAGTGTTTCAAATATTGAAATATCAAGTTTCTGTTTTTTTCCACTGGATTGAGAGAAATGCAAGTATCAAAGTATTGTATGCGAGACTTTTTCATATTTAGTTGTGGACTAAATGTAAGCATTTCTTTTTTTCTTTTTTATTGTTCCATTGGGTAAGACTTCGTTTAAATTATATTGACGTCATCCCATGGATAAAGTACAGTAAAACCTGTTTTTTTGCGGTAGATAGGGACTGCATAAAAAAAAAAACGCACAAAAAAAATATTCGAAAATTTCACATACATTCTTACATATAACAAACAACTTCGTCTAATACTACGGAAATTTTTTTTATGCTTTGGAGAAGGGGCCGCGTATAAAAAAGTCACCAATTATTTACGAAATTTACGAGGACATACTTCCGTAACAAAATAAATAATTAAATTACACATGGAAACAGTTTAAAAACATTTAGTTTCTCACTGTATACATGGAGAAGTTTTCAAAAATCTCATACATAATTCACTGCTATTCATCGTAATCCAAAGCGCTCATCTTCCTGTTTTGAAAAAGTTCAAAATCGCTTTCGAAGATACAATTTTAATTGATTTATTTTTTGGCACCATGAAGTAAGAGAAGTTATTTTGCGACGAAAGTTGATTGGTGAGTTGCTTGTAAATGTCACGATAACCAGATATGCACGATCGAAGCTCTTTTTGAAATTTCATACTCCTATTTTAAGAAAATCCTCTTCCAATTTGTTAGAAAGCTGTATTCCTGCGTATATTTTATCCGCTCTCATAAAATCCGGTTCTTGTCCTTCTGTATAATCTATCAAATTATTGATAATGTCACTGTCATTGAAATTTCGTCTTCAAACCAGGCGCGTTGAGAGAAAGCAACTGAACGTGCATTGTCGGGAGACTGTTTACAACCAGGGGTGACCTAGCCAAATGACCTCGTGGGCCTCTTCGGAAAAACATTATAATCCCGCGGGCCGCATATAATATATATATATATATATATATATATATATATATATATATATATATATATATATATATATATATATATATCGATTTGGACCCATTACAAACTTTTATTGGAGTGAAAATTTAAAGCAGATTGATATATTATTATTGTTTTCATTGATTTTCGTGTAAACAAAGAGAATATGATAATAATAATAATGCAAATATAATGTTTAATTTATTTAATTAGTGAGAGATTTTTTTTTCTGAACTCTTTCACTTAACTCTTTTAATTGCAAGTCGATCTCAATGCATGTTTTTACGTATGATAATTTATGTTGAAGGTTTTCATCTGTTAAGTTTGAGCACGATTTATGTATGAAAAATGTCAATTTCGAAAAAAAAAAGATTCGCAATAACAGAAGCAACGTGATAAAATAGAAACAGTAATAGGATTTATTAAAAATAAATAAATAAATAACCCTCTGAAAACAAAATATTGTACTAAATAGTCGCATTTTATAAAATTGTAATGAATCTCGCCGGCCGCGGGTTGGACACCCCTGGTTTATAACAAATGAACACAGCGTCTTGAAGTGTATATATGTACATTTTTTTTTCAGTGTCGTAACGTACACCCCTGCAACCCCCGCCTCGGGGAGGGGGACAGGACTCTAGTGGGCTCAAGGCCTGCCTAACGCCAAGTACGTATTTACCCAATTTATAAAATATTAAATGCAAAACCTGACTTTTTGCGGGGGGTGGAATCCTAACATTCTCCGTTCGCTTCAGGTACATTGATAGAAAACATTACAGTGGCGCCAAAGCCGTTGAAATTCATATACCGCATAAAAAAAAGATCGCACAGAAAAAATCACATAAAAAAGAACCGCACGAAAACAGGTTTTACTGTATTTCTGACTGCTTCATTTCTTGTTTTTTCTAATTTTATTAAATTTTCGTGATTTGATTTACGAAATAAAAAACTGCAGATAATTTACTATACTTAAAGAAAGTTCCTACCTCTTCACTATCGAGTCGGATGGTAAGTGAAATGCATTGAATAATCTCATAAATTGTAACAAAATGAACTTTAATTCATGCGTTGTGTGTTTTCAAAAATTTTTCTTTGACATTATATAGATTTTAACATATAAACATGAAAATAATACCCGTTTTCATGTGAAGTTGGCTCTGTCTTTTTTTTTGTGACTGTTTGTGGGTGATTATCTCATAACATAAGACTATTTTTTGTGCTAAGGTCGTTTTCACCCCTAACGTTAAGAAACAGGAATTTCATAAAATCAATCATGAAGCAATTTTCCACCAGAAAAGTTCTCCGACTTGAGCACTTTTCAAATGGAAAAATGCTTCATGATTGATATCATATTCTGACTTCAGCAAATTCATAAAGAAGCTTATTTTGATAGTTCTTTTTCAATTAATGTATTTAATTGTGTAAAAAATATTTCGAATTTCCTTTTTGAAAAACAGAAATAAACTAACAAATGAAATTTTTTTATCACCAAGTGTTTTTTTTTTTTTTTTTTAAAA
The DNA here is from genome assembly GCA_019973955.1 of Trichonephila inaurata madagascariensis. Lineage (NCBI taxonomy): Eukaryota > Metazoa > Arthropoda > Arachnida > Araneae > Nephilidae > Trichonephila > Trichonephila inaurata. Next base: position 279,868 of record BMAV01015310.1, read on the forward strand.
AAAAAACAACTTTATATACAGCGTGATTATGATTAAAGTTCCTTTTTCAAAGTGCTGTAAAAAAAGAGCCCTTTGTTCAGAATGACTTCATATTTGAATTGAATATACTCAAAGGGGGAAACGGTATGGCGTAAGGGAAAAGAAACCTCATTGGTGTTTTCAATGTTGTTCATTATACTTTGGTTTTTAATTGTGCTTGGGACAATTAAAAACCGATTTTTCCCATCCTATGTGGTACGACCTTGCCGTGGTGGATAGGCTGTTCACTAAGAGGGCAACAACTGTTGAATGAATTGGAAGTCATTTTTTCTGTCAAAAAACTGAAACATTCATGCACATTGAACAGTACTTTTGGTTTAGTGTGCAACTTATGCCAAAGCCGTCGTAATTTGATTCAAAATGTTTTTTGTAGCCGCTTACAGCACTATCTATGGATACACTTTGGAACCTTTCTCTGATGTCATACCGTTTACCCCCCCCCTCCCCTGTTCCCCCTCTTCTTTTAAGTACCGTATTTGCTTGTATATAATTCGCGGATTATGTGTTAAAAAAGTTTTAAATTTCGTTGTGCGTATTATACGTTGCCGCGATTAATGTGATAAAAAACATTCACCATAGAAAAAGCTTACAATAAAGTTTTGAAAGAAATACCGTTCACGTTTTATAAAATAAAAAAAACAGATGGCGCAGAAAGCTTTTGTGACTCGGCTGACGTATTTTAGCTACAATCAGTTTTGTCTAATTAGTTCAAGAACGCGAATTCGGTTCCCCGGAAAGATATAACAGTTGCTAGTCTCTAGCGTTATTTCGCATTTTGTTTCGGCTTGAGCTGTTTTGTCCTGAACATATTAAAGTGCATATTTCGTCATTTTGAAGCGGAAACCTGTAAATTACTCGGCTGATTCTGAACTAAACGCTATAGAGAAGGCTACCGAAGTAGGAGATCGGGAAACTGCAAGATTGTTTAACGTTGACGAATCAAATATTCAATAGTGGAGGAAAAAAACAAAGTTGATTTTGAAAAATGTGCGGCCCAAAACTTTTTAATTATAGACTCGATGAAGCACATCGTAGTGAGAATGTTAAAAATGCCCTGAAGTCCGCATCTGCAACTAATACCTGCAGGACTGCCAAAGAAATTGCCGCCTTTGTAGACATCGGAACAACTAGATATTTAAATTAAAAGGTCGGAAATTATGGGAACAATGGATGTCCGATGAAAAAAAAAAAATTTTACAAAAAAAAAAAATCTTTTATAAAAAATTTATTACTTATAATTTTAATCATATTGTGTATTTTTTAAAAAATTTTATCTGACGTTACATTATCAGCAGCATATATTTTGTATTATTCACCGTGTAAAAATTGCAGCGGATTATGCAACGTTTTATTATTTTTTTTTTACTCTGAAAAAAGAAAAAGGCTTTGCGGATTATATACAGAAAATACAGTACATTCAGATCAAATTTGAAGTGGTTCTTTTCAACAGCATTTTGAAAGTGGAGCTTTTTTTTTTATTATAATCACTTTATGATTCAAGTGAAAGGTTTACATATTTATTAAATGTTGCTAAATTTAAACTGCAAAAGTGTAGCACATCATTTGAACTTATTTTAGTTTATATTTAGATATGTGTTTTGACGAAAAATTTTTTTCAAATTTTAATCATGTAATATTTGTTCCAGACAGCTTTATTCTTTCCTCAAAGTAGGATATACTGAATATATTGAATTTTAGTGCGACTTCTATAGGAAACAAACTCACACACACACACAAAATGAGGTTTTAAATAACTTATGTAGTGTAAGGTATCAATGCTTAGTTAATATAAATTACAGATTTTTATGTAGTCGATGTTATACTCCTCTGTTTTATTTTTGTGGCTATGCTTGTTTTTTTTTCAGTGAAATCTAGCTATTGAAAAATATTGTGTGTGTATATATATATATGTAGAGATCGAGATAAATTTTTTTCTGTTAGCTCCTACATTGTTCAGAATTCATTTCAAAACCTGAAAGAAAAATGGTATTACGTTCAAAAAATTTTTTAGAAAGATTTGGTATTTAAAATAAGATTACAAAAACTTTCAAGATATATACGAATAAGTTCGAGTTAGAATTTATGCAGAAGTAATTAAAATGAGTTATTACAAGTAAGAATTTCAAACTTTGTAAAACTTTGTGAATAAAAGAAAACTCTTAATGAAATTGAAAATTTCAGAGAGAGATTTTACGGCTTTCATTTCTTTAAGGTTGAAAATTGCTTTGTAGAAACAGTGCCAAAAGGCACTGTTTTGATTATGACATTTGATTAAGGATGATATGCACGTAATTGCTTATTTTTTATTCGTTACTTTGTCATAGAAGTAAAAATGTTACAAAAACAGTTATTTTGTTTTTAGGATTATACAGGAATGTACTGATTGGTTATTTTTTAAACGATTGTTTGCAGGCGAGTTTTATGAGGGCAACCAAAAATAAAATGCTTGTCTTTAGTGACATGTTTGGAATCTATATTTGCTTCACACAGTCAACGTCACACTAAAACATTTATGATGGAATGCTTACATCTAGACTACTGGAAAAAAATTCAAGTTGTGTAATGTGAAATTCGAGGAATGTGACACACACTCACAGCTCGGATGTTTTATCTACATGGCCGTCTTTGCGTTTTAATAAAAAAAAAACTTCAAAAAAATACAATGATATAACTTGAACTGACGAGAAGAATGTTTAATGGGATAAAAATTAGAAAAGTGGTATTGTTCTTCATTATTTTAAGTTGTGTAGATTAACTTCTGTATGAAAATACCTTGATTGTACATCAGACTATATATGAGTACAATCGTAGTATTCATCTGTGAAACGAAGAATTGTTACTGATTTATGAAAATTTTTGTAACTACGATTGAATTTCGAAAATTCCGGAAATTAAATATCAATACCTGGTTTCTTAACCAGTAAGCAATATTTAAAACCAATATATGTGTTGGAAAAATTGATATTATTTTTCAAAAGTTCGAGTCAGTAAGTTCCTTCTTTCAAGGTCTGATTCTACCGAAGAGGAATTATAGAAATGCTGAATGTGTGTGTGTGTGTCGGATTGAATTTGATTTCAAAATCCACTTGTAGAGTTTTATGGAACTAACTTCGGTGTCATCTCCATAATTTAATTGTGGTTTGGAGTGGTCTTTTCTCAGTAGCCCTTTATGTTCTAATGTGATATTGAATAACAAAACTAAACTATGGCTAACAGCCCATAGTGTGATTTCAATACGATCTTAATTTTTTTAAAAAAATAGTACGTATAATTCAATGCTAGCAGCAACATATGCCGAGAACGAGAACTGCCGTTGTGCTGTGAATGGGGTAAAAAAAAACGCTCCTAAACTGCATTGTTGGGCTTATATAATAATGGTTGAGCTTTCGAAAATATCACGGAAGCAGGTTTTTTCATTAGTATAACTCTTTCCCATTTTTGGAATCCGCAGAAAAAACGGACCTGACAGTGTCTTGGAGATGACCTTATGAACATGATTAATGGACCGTGTTCTTTCTTTAATATTTCTATCGGAAGTTCTTTGACCTTTGTAAGAGATACAGGTCTTGGGATGCGAATTGGAATTAAAAAAAGAGAGTTCGTTTTTAAAATTATTGCTTTGGAATTTTTACTTAGCTTATCAAGAAATTTGAATTAACTACTGTGAATGAAATAGTGTGGTTTCTTGTTAGAAATTTTAATTCATTTTATTACATTGTGTGACAATTATATTGTACTTAACAAATGTTAAATAAACCAATATAATCATGATTGCAGTTGGGTGTTTTTTTAATATTGCTTTAATGTGCTGGCTCTGGAATTTTTTCATTTTGCATTATACTAACATAGTCAAGAATCTAATGCTTGTAGCACGAGAAAAAACGTTGCATTTTAATATGTACCGTAAAATCCGGCGTATAACGCGCATTTTGAACACAAAAAGTGTGATCGAAATTTACGGGGGCCGTTATGCGCCGGGTATAAAAATGCTAGCATCGAAAGTAAAAAAAAAAAAAGAGACAGGATTGCTTTGGATTGGATTGCTTATTATTTCTGAAACAAGCTCACTTTTTACCATTACACATTTTTTTTTTTTACACGGGCACTTTGTGTCCGTGGTAGCCGAGTGGTATAGGTATTGGATCGTGGCTTGCCCAGTACCAATAAAGCCCCGCCGTGTAGGGAAGGGGGATGCACGTTAAATCTGTCGAGAGCTCAAACGTTCTCCCGTTGGTGTGGTGTGGTAGTTAGGAGAGGGGGTGCCAGCTCAGGTGTTGTCCACGTCACTTAACCATGGTTCAAAATGACGTGGTCCGTCGCCAAAAGCCCTTGTGTAGCTGAACAGTGCGACGTTAATATTCAATCAATCAATCACACGAGCACTTTTTAAATCCTTGTCCAGTATCGCAACTTTGAGCTGTTGCAACAGATCGAAGCATTGTGTCAATATTTGAAACATCAATGGAAATTAATTCTCGCTGACATATACTGAACTGATATCTAGAGTACAATTGTTTTATTCGGCTATTTCTAGTTCCTAATCGGAAAAACTCTTCCTAAAGCAGCTAGAACCGATTCTAAGAACTTTCACGAGAGCCGTATTTCATACTTTTAACGATCAAGTAATGGTTATTCTATAGAATACCTAGTTAAATCGTAGAATTGAATAATTTCATATACTTTAACTGACTTTTCTAGTTGTTTCATAAAATACCTAGTTATTCTATGAAATAACGTATTTCACACTTTAACGGTAACATAAACACAGTTTAACAAATGACAATTCTTGTAATTATCCTTCCTTTCTAGTTGAAATAATAATGGGACAAAAAATTAAGTTTTAAACATGTCATTTAATTTACGGGACGTCGGAAACGATTTGTACATTAATAAATACTGTCATCCAAATTGCGTTTACCCATGAATTTGTAATGGGTACCGCAGGATCGACCTCTTAATTTGAACCATGATCGAGTAACTGGCACCCCACTCACCAAACTCCCATACCATGGCTAGGCTGCGGTAGCCTAGTGGTCGTGGCTCGCGTGTCATGTGAGTTCAAGCTCAGTACCACTAAAGACCCGCCGTGTAGGGGAGCGATGCACGTTAAATCTGTCGAGAGCTCAAACCTCTTGTTGGTGTGGTAGTTAGGAGAGGAGGATACCAGCTCAAGGTGTCGTCCTCGTCACTTGACCATGGTTCAAAATGACGAGGTCCGTCGCCAAAAGCCTTCGTGTAGCTGAACAGTGCGACGTTAATATTCATTCACTCACTCACCCATACCATGGCGCTCTTAAAACGGCTACATATGTGACATGCCTCAGCTTCTCTACGTGGTGGGCCTTTAGTACCATCAGGACTCGAGAGAAACAACGCCGATCACGAATTTGTGACCATGACCACTCTGCTACTGCGGTACTCGTAACCGAAGAGAATTGCGAGATCCGATTTTATTCTTTCAACAACCTTCATTTAGTGAAACTGATGCACAGCAATCTGTCGGGGCTTAACATGGTTAGTTGTGGAGGTTAGGAAAGTGCACACGTCTTCCTCGTCACTTGATTGGGTTCAAAATTACGAAGTTCTTTTTAATAGCCTTTCTCTGGTTTTTACTACGACATTAACAGTAAATCAAAGGATTTTTCTGACTCCTTGTATTCGTTTTGTTCCATGTGGCCGCGGTCGCGTAGTGGTTAAGGTCACGAATTCATGGCTAACGTGTCATGAGTTCGAACCCTAGTGCCATTGAAGACCCCCGCAGTGGCTAATGTACATTAAATCTGTCAAAATCCTCTAGTTGGCGTGGTTGTGGGGTGCCATTTCTTGATCGAGGTTCATGGCCAATAGCCCTCGTGTTGCTTCATAGTGCGATACTAATAAAGGCTTACTCGCTATATATGGCATGTTTTGAGTCAGAATCAGACTTAATATTAAAATGGAACTTTATTCAATGAATTCTCGACGTCATCTGTCGCTAAAAGGCAGTGAGAAAAAAGAACGCCAAAGTGAAATCTAAGTGTTTTACCACTTAAACCCAGATGTGAGAAGTACCTCTGAGAGATTTTATGAGTGTTAATGCTGACTTATAGTGCTATTAGATATAGTGACCTGGGATCAGAAATGTTTAGTGGTTAGGCCATATGTTTCGGAGAAATAATTGTGGGTGCTTAGTTTAATACTTGAAGATGTAACGAAAAATAAAAGTTATGTGCTATATAGGGAATTTTATTTTAAATCTAATTTAATTATCCTAACATTTATATATTTTATTGAGAACATTTATAACCCCGTGCACCACAAAGTATCACACGGAGGCTTACATAGAAGTAAACGTGAAGCACACATCACAAAGAAGAGAAGGATTACAACACAAACATTCATGCCTTACCCGGGATTTGAACCCAGACCCTACGACACCGCAGTCAGCATCACTGACCACTATACCGGATGGGCGGCTACTCGCTATATTCCATTGAGGATTTGGGACTTATACTTTTCCTATTAAAAGAAACTGTATTGTGAATTGTTTAGATTACATTGGCTTGATACTGAAATAGTTACTTAAATTTTAAATTCTCTGATTTTATAGCACCTATTTTAAGAAAGGATCTATTCTTTCAATAAATATTTTTTGTCTTAGAGATATTTTGCGTATCTATTTGAATCACGCAGCATTATCAATGAAATTTAAAAAAAACATGTGCTACGTAAGAAAAGTCGATTCTTTACTATACATCTATGAATGACTGAGGGTTTGTTTTTTCTAAAGTGGGCCATACGCTTTTCTAAATAAAGGGATCAGAGATCCTTAAAACTTTTAACTTGGAACATCATCCTTGGATTGGTAATTTTCATTTAAAAAAAATGTTGAGAGGATTTAAAACTCTTTTGAGCTAAAACTCGTGAAACTAAAATTTATTTCCTGTCTACTAGAAATGACTCACCTCTCATTATTTTTTCTACTCTGGGGATAAACGAAAACCTATTCACTGTTTCTATAAATCTTGTCTAGGAGTATTTATCTTGCTTATAAAATATAGGCCAGACTGTTTGTAAGTTGTAGATTTGATTTGATTTTTTTATTAAGGTCACCTTTTTGGGACTGCTCTGGAGCTATTGGTGACCTACCTCCTAATTTTGAATCTCGGTCAAGTGACGAGGACTATACCTGAGGTGGCGCCCCTCACCAATATAAGTTGTGAAAGTGTGCTGCTTAAGAAATGATCTGTCTATGAAAATGACATTTTAAAAATATGTATCTAGTGTTTAATTGCGTTGCTCTATAAAGCAACACGAGGGTTGTTAGCGACTTACTTCGTCATTTCTAACCACGTTCAAGTGACGAGAACGACACCTGAACTGGCACCACTTTCTTCTTCCACTTTACGCTGAGTGAGTGCGTGCATATTAACGTCGTCCTGTTCAGTTACTCGGGGCTTTTGGCGACAGACTTCGTCATTTTGAACCATGGTCAAGTGACGAGGACGACACCTGAGCTGGCATCCTCCTCTCCTAACTACCACACCAACGGGAGGACGTTTGAGCTCTCGACAGATTTAACGTGCATCGTACCCCTACACGGCGGGTCTTTAGTAGTACTGGGCTCGAACTCGTGACATGCCAGCTACGATCCGATACCTTGACCACTAGGCTACCGCGATCACTCCACTTTGCGCTAACGTGAAGATTTTGAAGCATTGCAGAATCAACAAACATCAGCCCTTCTATACGGCGGATATTCAGTGGCACCGGGACTCAGAACCCAGGACACTGCGGCTGCGAGTGTATGTCCGTGACCACTAGGTTACTGAGTCCACAAATATTTATCTAACCACGATCAATGAGCATTTTTTGATAGCATTGCGAGATTCCTTTGTTTTCATTTACCAATTTTTCTCATTTTTATAATCAGAGTGAGTGAGAGTTATATTAACTATAAAGCTGCACGCGAAAACTATTGAGTGGTGATGAATATCGTCATTTTGAACCTTTGTTAAATAACGAGGACGACATCTGATTGATTGATTGAATATTAACGTCGCACTGTTCAGCTGCACGAGGGCTTTTGGCGACGGACCACGTAATTTTGAACCATGGTCAAGTGACGTGGACGACACCTGAGCTGGCACCCCCCTCTCCTAACTACCACACCACACCAACGGGAGGACGTTTCAGCTCTCGACAGATTTAACGTGCATCGCTGCCCTACACGGCGGGTCTTTAGTGGTACTGGGCTCGAACTCGTGACAAGGCAAGCTACGGTCCGATACCTATACCACTCGGCTACCGCGGCCATGAGGAAGACATCTGAGCTGGTACCCCGTTTCCTAACTTCCACACCACAACAACGGGAGTGGCCGTGGTATTCTAGTGGTCAAGGTATCGGATCGTGGCTGGCTTGTCACGAGTTCGATCCCAGTACCACTAAAGACCCTGCGTGTTGGGGAACGATGCACTTGAAATCTGTCGAGAGCTCAAATGTCCTCCCGTTGGTGTGGTGTGGTATTTAGGAGTGGGTGGTGCCAGCGCAGGTGTCGTCCTCGTCACTTGACCATGGTTAACAATTATGTGGTCCGTTGCCAAAGCCCTCGTGTAGCTGAACAGTGCGACGTTAATATTCACTCACCAATGGGAGGATGTTTGAGTTTCGACAGATTTAACGTGCAGGGGCCTCCTCTTCACATGTTTTCAGCGGCAGTAATCTCAAACTCATGACCCGCCAACCACGAATTTGTGACCTTGACTACTAGGCTACATGGTCAAAATCGATAAATTATTTATATACATTAGATTTAAAAGAAACCGTGTGTTGCCAATTTTAGGAATAAAACTAATTTAACAAACTAGAATAGTATTTTTTCCGTTTTTAAGGAGATGGTATTTAAATTTAAATATAAGCAAAAGAATAATAAAACATTTGCTATAAGAACTACAAAAATGCATGTAAATTCGAGAAAAAAAGCATTAAAATGTTATCAAAAATAACTGTTTTAAGAATTAAAATTTCCTATAGTCTGGTGATGTCATCTAGGGAAAAAATGAACCATTATAATATTATTTCCTTTAAAATTTGAAATAGTAGGCAGTATAATGGATGTAATTTTGTGTAGGGATGGAGGGGTATATATACAAGTTAATTTTTATTGCTATAATTTTATCAGTTATGTAGATGCAGTCAGTGGCGCACACAGGAATTTTTCAAGTCGCTGAGGGGGGGGGGAGGATTCGAAAGACGAGTCCACCATTTTCGTATCATACCCCAATACGCCATCAAACATATTTTTTTTTGATTTTTTCGATTTTCGGGAACCAAAAAAAAAAAAAAAAATATTTATAACAAATTCTTAATTAAATTACCAGAAGCAAAGGAATTATTCAATTCTGAGAATAAGAAAGTGTTTTATGTACGCATGTACTTCAGTTTTGGAAGGAAAAAAAAAGTTTTATTTTTTCATTTATAACTTAAATTTTTGTGTTTCCTTTGTTTGGAATTATTTTACGTACTATGTACATAAAGTAATAATCAACTGGAAAAAAAAATCAAGGGCGATGGGATTGAGGGGGGGGGGGGCCCCGTACCTTTCCAATTGGGGGCGCCACTGTGTGTTATATGTATGAAAAATGTATGTCATTTTTCATTTATTTGTAGAGATGAATATGTGTAAAACCCTAAGCTGTATTCATTGTTTTTTTTAATAGAATACCATGTGAAAATTATCAGAAAAAATATAAGTGATATATTGTCATCCTTACAATATAACGCTCAAATAACTCTTGGCAGAGTGAGTGGATTCTAACTCTTTTTGAATCATTTTAAGGACCGCGGAGTATAATGAGGTTTTTCCTCATTAAAATTGAAAGTCGATCGGAGTCGTTAACGAACTCCATCCTGGAAAAGCGGGCAGAGGAAATTCTGCCCGCCAAGTAATGAGATGTATCCCTTTCGATATAATTTTTTTTTTTCGATTGTTTTTTATTTTTCCGTTCTTTTCTTCACTCTTACTTTTTTTTCTCATTCTCGGCAGTGAGTGACGTAATAAGTATCGAGGCGGTTCAACTTCTTAAAACTCGGTATGCCAGCTATTCGTCCTGCCAGGGAAACCCGCATTCCTCTGACCGTGGGATAATAATAATAAAACTCCGAGGATCCTTATTGTTTTTTTAAACTTGAGATCCGTTTTTGATCTTCTTGTGAACACGACACCTTCTTGGGCTTTTTTCGTTTTTGCGTGCAGACCATTGTGTGCTCGTGTTTATTTACCTGTGTGGGGGATGACTCACCTGTAAACGTCATTCTGTCTGCGTGAATAATCAAGGAGGGATTTCCGCAGTGTTCCGTAGAGTGCTGGGGGTTCATTCATGTCGGCGCCGCGTATTGTTTGTGCCGGGAAATGCCTTTTCACCGTCCGTTGTAGATAGAGAAGCCAGTCTCTGAGGCGGAACATTACGGCGTACCGTTCCTTCGTTTGAAAGGCTCGAAAATAGGAAATCTGGATGTGCCCTGTATTTGTTTACTGTATACGTTTCTTTGGAATAAAATCCTGAAAAGACACCAGGAAGGGAAGGGTTCCAGTATGGAATCCAAAAGGTATGTTTGTTTGATGTTTTAAAAATCTTGTTTTATGTTTGTGTGTTGACTTGAGACAAAAATTTAAACTACATGAGATCATGTATTTCAAATTTTACTTCTGGCGAGAAAAATAGGATTGTTATTGGGAATATATATATATATATATATATATCGGTAAAACCTTTCAATTTTGCATGCAGATTTTTTTATCTCATTTTCCTTTAATTGTTTGCAGTTTTTTACAGTATTTTAAAATTTTTCCTCCTGTGAGGACTGTTAACATTTGTTTTCGCGTGGACTTTTAATAAGTAATATCTTAATTTATTGTGTTGTCCTTATAAAATGTTTTGTAATTCCAATGTGATACACTGATTATACCAAATAAAGAAGACATTTTTTTTTCTTCCCTCGATTTCAGTTTATAAAAAGACGCGTTGAAATTCTGTTATAAGTAAAAAAAAATTGTTTTTGTCTTTAATTTGTACAATTAAACAAAAACATCTTTAAAAAATTGTGCAATGATAAGAGAGAGATAAAGGTAAATTTTTATTTAAGGTCTTAGAAATGTCATACATAATTTTATATATATATATATATATAGTCTAATTTTCTACAAACGAGATATGAACATCCAATAATATATCAAAATCGAAAAACACATTGACAATATATATATATGTGTATGTGTTTGTGTGAGAGAGAGAAAAACGCGCATATTATATTGTGTCTTAATTTGTGTGACATTCGTCAATGCTTTTTAAAATGTTTTCATTGCTATGTATTTTTAAAAAAATGTGCTTTCTTAGAAATACTTTTTTTGTAATTTTTCAAAGATGAGTTTAGAGTTCAACAGTAAAAAGCAGAATGTATTTTAAAAAATCGCCTGTCAACGGCATTGCATTTGATCAGTGATTTCATCTGCCCAACCTATATTTCTGTTTTACCAGTGGTCTTCCAAATGTGTTCCACGGAACCCTGAGGTGCCACGCGAGTTACAATAATAAATCGAAAAGAAAATTATAAATGTGTATTCAAAATGAATTCATGTTCTCTGTGAAGTATGTATAACTACAAGTATCTAAAACTCATCCCAGTCATTAAAACGGAAAGTTTTATTTATACATAATGTATATATATATATAACTTATTTTATATAATATTTTTAAACTTTTATTATATATAATATAATACAAGAATATTAAAACGCGTTTTTTATTGTGAATATTCTGTTGTTTATTACTCGGGTATCAACGAAATAATTTTATACATGTTAGTAAATATAGTAATAATTTTATACATGTTTTATAAAACTAAACAGTTTTTTTTTTTTTTTTTTTTTAAAAATACAAAAATTTCATTTGTAAAAAAACCCATCTATAATAAAGGAGAAGGAACTATACTTGTCGACATGTCTACAGATTCGACGTTAAAATCTAAATTTAAGCAAGAACATCTCCTAAATTTTAGGCTACAAATTCATGCAAAATACGCATGATTTCTCAGATAGCTGTGGTCATTTTAATGCCATTCAGAATAATGTATTTAACTTAAAAATATTTCTCAACGTGAGTGGTTACAAAAATAAAATATAAAAACGAATTAAATGCAGAATATGAAATGTGACTGCAGATAATTTCAATACACCTAAATTTCAACAGTTTGTGTAAAAAAATGTAAGCACATATCCCAATTACAAAATGTAATGTTTGGGGGTGACATTTTGATCATAAATTAATATTATTAATGTGAGTAAGTTATATTAAAACTACATTATATAAAAATTTTTTTAATAAATTCAATACTTTTTTTTATATATATATCTAGTACCTATAACGTGTTGATCTACTTCAAATATTATTTTAAGATATATTTTTAAGTGTGTGTGGAAAGGGATTTTCCCCAAACACCTTATATGGTTCCGTGAGTCGAAAAAGTTTGAAAACGATTGTATTATAGTATTTATTTGTGTATATTTCTGAAACTATTGATAAGAAAAGAATTCGCGCGTTTCTGGTTACAAAAGCTGTGCAGTTCGTAAATGTTGCAATATATTTTGAGCATGATTTATTTCCACGTATAATGTTTGAAATATTTCTACATATGAGGCCGAGTCAGTGTTTATGCATTTTACCTAAATAACTCATTTCGCTTCCGTCTTCCTATTTAACTCATCGGTTTTCCTATACAGTCATCAATCTCTTCGTAGTTGAAAGTTATGTATCGCGCATGATCATTCAATTTTTTTTCTTTTATAAAAAAAAATGTTTTGTCTCATTTACGATTAATAAAAGTCGGTCCGAAAGAAAGCTTGAACAATGGAAAGTGGAATTGAGCTCAACGTCATGCTCGAACCATGATAGAAGTGGCTCCTAGAAGCGATAACTGAGTACATCCTGTTATTGTCTCAATGAGTCAAATTTCATTAACTTATCCACTGGTTCCAACGTATTTGTCCCCCTATGTATTTGATTGGCCTTGGGGGGAAAAAATCTGCACCAGTGTAGATTTTTTTGTAACAAAAATAATATGAATATGCATAGAGTATACATTTTGTCATAAAATTTAAATAATCAAAGTTTATTGGTTTGTCCTCTGTTTCTAACGTTTTTATGTTGCGGTGAGTATTTTTTATTTTTTGCTTTACCAAAAAAATCTGTTTCGTCACTCGGGCTTTTCTTTTGCTTTTTTGTAAATGAGTATTTTATTTGACTGGGATTGAAAGAATTATAAGACAGCTCCGTTTTTTTTTTTTTATCGTAATGAATTCAATAGACCTTGAAAAAAAATCCGACCTTTATAAAGCATTTTTTATTATTTTTTTTTTTGAAAGAAACATTCATAATATGTATTTTATCAGAAAATGTGTGCGGTCAGAAACTAGAGAAATTATTAATGAATCTGTAGGAATAGATGGAACGCAAACGTATTTACTAAAATTTGTACTGTGTGATTGCAAAAATCCTCCCCGAAATATCAGAGGATGGAGAGAGGAACTAAACTAGGAACATTTTTTTCTCTTCTGGCAGAAAAGTGACCGAGCATTGTTAGATTTTATGAAACTTTTATCTTACCGCTTCCTTAAATTATAAAAACATAAAAAAAAAAAAAAAAAAAATCGCATTAACATATAAATTCAAAAAAAGGGAGATACAATATTGATTTACAATTTTACATAATTGTTTAAAGTTAATTCTATAATATTGGTACAGTTTTAAACAGCGAGAAAAAATGAATCGATGGAAACAAAAAGGAATATGTTGCTCACTTCACGACGGGGATACCAAATTTCGAGCATTTTCCTTTCTGAAAAAAAAAAGTTAAAAATTTAGATCCTATTTTTTTACAGTAGGCGTAGACAATCATAATACAAAGCTACGTTTGTTTATTATTATTATTTGAAATTCTAATCACCATCCCCCTCATTTCATATCTAATAGTTTAGTCCCTCTTAATCGCTTGTGATAAGAACAAGATCAGATACAAATGATTTCTCTTAGAACGCTATGTGCAACCAGTGGTAGCTCCAAGAGGGATGATTTTATGCTAGGTTGGTTTGAAATTTACGTCGCATTGGAGCTTCACAATAGGTTTTTGGCTGCCTTCCAGGGTCAACCGTTTGGAAGAAACATGGGGTGGAAGACCAAAAGAAAGCTTCACTGAGGGATTTGTCAACGGTAATTAATTTATATTCATAAAATATTATGAGAAAATCAAGGAAACTCTCATTTGATGAAACTAACAATGTAACAGACTTTGGTAAGATGTTCATCAGTTTATTATATTAAAAATTATGCCACTGTGAATTGATGGTGATAAACTCCTTTATTTTTACAACTGGTAAACTTACTGAGTTTATATAAATCAGCTTATAATCGAAATCAAAAAGTTTTTAATAAAAAGTTATAAGTGTAAGATATATATTGATAATATGACCTCTCTTCATTGTTAGGAATATTTTAAATATAAGAGCCGGCTTAAAATCGGGGGGGGGGGCACTTAGTCTTTTATTAAATAACAGAAAGTTATAAAGTGATACTTATATCAATGAAAACTCTTATATTTTTTTGGCAAAAAAAAAAGTATCTGATAACATTATAAAATGGTGTGAAATAAATGTAAAAATTATATGCGTGTGTAAAATTAACTATGAGTTGAAATTTCGAATAAAAATTATTGTCAGAGAAATATTGTAAGGACTTTATGGTAATTGAGAAATGTGACAAATATTGAATTTCTTACCCTTCTAGTCCATGAATTGAGTGTAAATTTTATATGATGTTTTACTATTTCTTAACATTTTTATTTCATTTCACAATTCCCAAGACATTGTACATATTTAACATCATATAAATTCTTTAATGCCACTTTTTTTACAGAAAGTAGTTCGACTTTAATGGGATGCAATGCATTTATGCAGAAGAAAAAAGTATTTTCTTTTTCTTTTTTTTTTAAATCATTTATTGTAGAAGAAAAAGGAAATAAGGTGTAAAGGTTAGGATGAGTGTTAAGCTGAATGGAAAAAGTAGTTTTTTGTAAACAGATCTGGAATATCTTCAACAGAGATCATGGATGAAATGTAAACTATTTCTTTTATATCATGTTTAATATTTTTTTTTTAAATTTAAATAATAATAAAATATGTTGGTGGTGTGATTTTTATTCTTTCATTTAATTTCTTCATGCATGGTAAATATGTATTTTTTTTCTTGCACCCGCAGTTTAAATGAATCGACATCACCTTTGGAATAGTAAGTAATGTAAAATAAGAGAGTTGGTTTAATATATTGAGAGAGAAAGCTATATATATATAATTCACAAACTTTTACAAGAATGGATGTACTACATTCAGTTTAAGAACACATTAGAAGTAAATAAGGAAATAGTGCTTGTGTGCAATAATCTTCTCATTTCCTTTGCTTTGTACAGCTCAGATATTGGCAAGATTATTTTCACTTTAAATGACATCATAATGAAAACCAAGGCGAATAATTAATCGCTTTAGTGAAGAAAATAAAATTCTAGCATGGATATTTTCCTTAAAGTTAGACTACTTACCATTATAATTTACTGAACAAATTGCGCTTTTTATTGCTTATTTCCCTTCTCTCGATGCAGCGAGAAAACTGCTGCTAAGCTATCAACATGAATTAGCAATGCCATTTAGTGAGCGAATGGAAAATTTACATTCAACTTCATTTTAGCACAGGATTATTTCCTTAGCTTTTCATTATGTAATCAGGTCGTGAAATCCCAGCATTTGGACAATTTTTTGTACAATTCCATGTGTATATGCACAAGATACGATTGTTAAGTAGGGTGAGGGAAAACTCAAAAATTTTGCAGTATCAAATCTTTGCAGGGAAAAAACCCCTCATTGTCTTTCGAAGACAATACTGAGATACAATGCACTTCTTATAGAATTCGTATAAGTGTTGAAAATTTCTGAAAAGTATTTTCGTACTGAAATAAGTAACCTGATGACAGTTGTTTGAATAACTGAAATGTCGGTAAATGGCATAGCAGCATATTGCAGCCTTACACGACAAATACAAGCTAAGAGACGTTTATAAATTTGGCGATAAAAAATGACATTTATTGTTGACTTTATGATACGAATTTTGCTGATAGTTTAGACACCTAAACTGTTGTTTGCAGGAAATTTATATAGTACCGAAGGAGAAAGGAATTTTACAGAAATTCCCAGTACTTATATAATTGTTGTCCGAATTGCACCGTGTAAACTAGGATATACATCGACAGACAGAAAGGCTCTATTTATAAATATTTATTCCTGCAACATTTCTGTGACCATTCACCTACTTTAAATGTATCAGATCATACATGCACTAGTTACAAATGCCTAAATTGTGCCTTTTCTTAGCTCATTAAATAATTCAATCTTAAATCATGAGGCATATATATATTTGATATAGAAAAAAAATGTGAATAACATTAAGTTATAATACTTAATTTAAATATTAATTTAAACTATTTTAAATTTGCTTTATTATATAAATATTATAAAAACATTTATAAGAGGAGGAAATATATTATGCAATTAGTTACCGCTTAAATAAAAATAATAAAACAATTTTTTTACATTCTGCATATCGATCCCCTAGGTCAGGCTTTTGAAAGTGAAGAGCCAAATTGTTAATAAATAAGATAGTGAAGGTATTAGAGAGCCGTGTATATGCATACGTGTGTGTACGGGGACTCCCTTGACGGTCGCGATTAGACTGCCATGCTAAAAATCATAGTTTTTTATGTTATTATACATAACATATGCGCACAAATAAAAAATTTCCAATGATATATTTTGTGCTTCCAAAATCACTTTTGTATCGTGTTGGACGAACATTTCTCTTATTTTGATTTTTATACTCTTAAAACAAAGTGTAGCACACATGCTAGCCTTTATTTAATTCTCTAACCGGGATTCAGTGAGCCGTGCTTTAGGATTACCTGTTGTACGAGAACTTTCCTACATTTTTTCGAATCAATATTAATACATGTAAATTCATTTTAAGTTGACAGTTTTTCTGTATTATTAAGTTCAATGATAATCCATATAAATTTCTTTTTAGCGGATATTTCTTTAATATAAGAATATAAATGTTAAAATAAGTTTTTTAAATAAACTTTAAAAATAATTTCAAATATTTTCACTAATTTTTAAGAAACTTTATGGAAAGTAATTTAATACAGAAGTAGCTATCTTAGCCAGTCTAATGTCTAAATGTATATATATGCAGATACAAGTAAATTTTTCCATAGATAATTTTAAAGAGTAAGGGAAACAAAAGTTTTAACACACGGTATTATTTTTAATAATACATAGAGGAAGAAGTAATCTGAAGAGCCGACAACTGCCCTAGGTTAATGAAAGCTCATTTGAAATGTATATCTTTCCGTATCACATGTGTTGCTAAAGCTTGGTGTATTTTGATCAAGCATGGCGCGCGATGAAGGAATTAGCGCAGTTAAAATTGCTAATTTGACAGGATTGTTTACTCTAATTCTGGAAAAAACTTATTCATATTCTAGATCATGATGAAACGTCTTCTACATGCTTGATTGCAACTAAGGCATGCTTAACTAATTTGGAAAGCATAGCATGATAGCCAAGTTAAGTAAACGAAAACTGCTGTGCTTCAATTACTTCCTACAATCTTGCGGGATATTGGTTGTAGGGTAACAAATGTAGGCGTAAAGCTGCTTTCTTTCCACTTGTATGACGCTGATGACAGGACTTTTATTCAAGCGGTGAGAGGTTAGATTTGATAAAGTTGTAAATATTTTTTTCTTTTTCTCACTCAAACTCTTTTTCTTCGTTTCTCTTACTTTTTTTTTTTTTTTTTGTCCTATTCTTTCATTTTATGATAGTTATCTGTCAGAACTGTTTGAGGAGCTGAAGTAAAGGTTTGTGAAATTAATGTGTATGATTATAAATTATTCTAATTAAACTGGGGCCCCGCCCCGATTTAATCAAAAATAGGTAAATCATGAGATGTAAGACCAAGTAGGAAAAGTTGAACCATTTCAAATTTTCTGCTGATTTAATGGTTATCTTCTCAAAATGTATTATGTCAGCAATTTCTGTTAGCCCAGGGGGAAACATAATACATTTAGAAATGACATTTTGTTTCAATTAAAAAAAAAGTTTTTAATGAGCCAAAAACCTTTTTTATTTTATCATTATTTTTTCAGATTTTGATTTCGAAATATGTAAACAAGATTTATATCTTAATTCTTTTTCTAATACAACTTTTTTATATTTCATCGAAATTTTTAGTTTGCTTATTGAAGTTATACTTCTTATTGGGCGTTTGGGAAGAAGGATGAGGGAAAATTTTTACGATGTGCGCGCACACCGTCACGGATATGACGCAAAACCAACACGGATGCGAACATGCTTTGTCTAAAAATATACCGAATGGGACAAATCATTCCCGTCTTCGAAATTCTCAGAAAAATATTTCGCTTCACTTCCCCGAAGAAGGGGGCATGCAGGTTTGAACCAGGGACCTCTCGATCTCCAGTCGAATGCTCTACCACTGAGCTATACCCCCGCGTCAGCGAACCTTTGCTTTGCGTTCCATAGGAACGGATACGAAAATGCCTTGTCTAGAAATATACAGAATGGGACAGATCATTCAAGCTTTCGAAATTCTTAAAAAAATACTTTACTATATTAGTTATACTTCTTATTGGGAGTTAGGGAAAAAGGACGAGGGTAAATTTTTACGATGCGCGCTCACACTGTCACGGATGCACGCGCATGCCTTCACGATACCGATGCTCGCGCACACCATTATATAATATTTTAACATGCCACTTTTTTGGTGCTATGAGACTGATATTTGGGGGATCATAAAAACTATTGTTATAAACCATATCTGTTGGGATGCATCTCCCCTGTGGGATGCATCCCCCCTTGCTCTACAGCTTTTTGGCCAATATCTCGGCACCCGAGCCTCACGATCCATTTGGACCTGGCTCATTCGATCCCTCTCTATCTGCTCTTCCAGTTCTTATAATTTCATGCTCATAGGGCTATTTCTTCCATAGTTTTTAATTGTCTTAAACTTTTTTAATTTGTTTAAATTCACAGTATCTTGGCTCCTGTTCGAGTCTCTCGGACTTGAGATTTGAACCAACTGTTCCACTCGTCGAAACCCATCCAGTCATCTACTTCATTCCCATTTTGTAAGGGAGAGGGCTTAAGCACTAAAATATCATGCTCCCATGTTAATCCTATGGGGACTGGAAAAAATTTCACCCCCCTAAGGAATTGATCTTGAAAATTGATTTTTGGTGGTCCCCGCCATATTTTTGTATTAGCGCGAGCTTTACGTGGAATTGCCCCCCCTACAGGGCTTCCCCAGAAATAACTTGAATCCTATGCCACCTTGGTCGACCGCTCCGGCTGGATTCGATTGTTCTTCCTATGAGCACCCTAGATATATTTTTTCTCAGGACCATAGCCCCATTTCTTCAATCACATTTATCATTTTTAAATTATTTTAAAGTTATAATTTTTTTAAAATCCAGCACATGGCTCCGAGGATTTTTGAGATTCGTTAATGAAACTCGGACCATAGGTTCTCCTCGTTGAGCTGTTTCATCTGTTATAATTCGTGTGTAGACAGTGGGCTTAGGAAGGGGGCGTTATCACTAAAATTAGAGAGAGAGAGAATCCCCATGTTATTCCTATGGGGTTCGATCTTTTGATGACGTAACGATATTACAGAGATATGAGGATGAAACTTTGGGATCACTTACTTCTCTGTATATCGCCTGGATGTACGTGACCATTCGCGTCACAGTTGTAACCCCCGGGGGGAGTTAGTTTCGTTTCCTTTTCCCGAGCTAGCACCGCCCAATTTGCAACTACAGACTCTGGACCGGATCGAATAGATTCCTTTTGTGTTTCCTCACAACCAGGCCCAGTTTCGAGTTGCTGGGTGCCCTGCTTCTATTTTATTTAATTGTTTTAAATGCTTTAATTATTTTAAAAATGACCACATAACTCGGGGACTCTTCAGGCAAATGTCTTAATTTTCTCAGGAACGATTCTTCCCGCCGAGACATTCGATGTGAGGTCTCAGGTGTCACATTCGGTTCAACTCATCTCCAGGTACAGTCTGCCAAACCCCCTCCCCCCATGTTGCTGGTCCTATTGTTCCTGTGCGGGAATGTTTTATTTTATTTAAATCGTGATTATCTCGGGTTTTTTTTGGCTGGTCCGATTGACTGAAGGTTAGTATCGTTCAACTCTGCTCGTGACCGCCTTTCGTTCTTGGCCCAGCTTTATCTGCTCAAGATTTTTAGAAATATTTTAATCTTGTTACGCCAAAGAAGTATAACTTCTTACGTGCGTACATAAGTACACACACACTTTTTTTTTCTTTTTGTTTTGTCATGTTTAACTCTTTAAGTATTCAGGAAATATTACTGTTGTTTTCATTGTTGATTGTTTCTTTTCTGATACCAATGGTGGGGACAAGATTAAAAGCCAGTTAATATTTAAATACTTAAATTATCCTAATAAGTAAATAGTTGTATGCATTTAACATGTTATCGTATGAAATTTTTACTGTCTATTTTCAAATCTTAATCCTAATTGTTAGCTTGGGTAGAAATGTATTTTGCTAAATTTATTATTATTATTTGTAGTTCTTAGCAAATAGGGCTTTTGCCGTCAATTTTATCTGTATTTCCTTTTGTTTTTGTTTGAGTTAACTACTGAAATAATTAAAAATAGACATTTGGGTTGACTCAATAGCAAGAAGTTATTGTTATTAATACAACGCAACACAAAACGTATAAAATATATTTGCTTAAAAATATCCTAAGCCCTGATGAAATAATTGATTTCCGACTCAAAGTTATGCGTTTGTACCTGTATCATTTTTTTGAAATTTAAATTTTATTTATTTTCATCTTCTGGGGTTTTTACGTATCCAATCATCTTCATTTACACCTTATTGGTGAAGCGATCGATTGCAATTTTTCCCGCCTATTTTTTTAAAAATTAACGCATCACTTTTATTTCTCCAACTTAATTGCAAAATATAAATTTAGAACCTCTTTTGTAAAAACAGAAAGCTTTATGTATATATCCTGAACTTTTCCTGTATGATAAAAATTAGTTGGGGATGGACAGAGAAAGAATTAAGGGAAAATAAATTAAAAATGTATGCAATTTTAAAATGCAGATAGGGTGTAAAGCCATGTGTAATCTGTTTAAAAAAATAATGGTAATAAAATTAATGCAATTGAGATCTCGATAAAAAAGTATTGGTATAAACTGATATTTTATTCTCCTTTTTTGTTTGTGGTCTTTACTAATACTCATAAAAACGTTCCTCCATCTATGAATAATTTTATGATTATTTATTTGCGTTCAAGTAATTTGTTTCATTTCTTTATAGCATGTTCTGCAATTCTTTGTAAATAAATCAATTTCTTGAAAAATCTTCAGCAAACAATTACGTTGAATTTGGTAAAGGTAGAGTTAAATAAGCTTTTTAGAAACAGATAAATACATTTAATGTGTTATGTCTACGAAAATGTTTGATTTTTCTTCTATTATCTCTGTAAATGCTACCAACCCTTTCATTTCCATACTTAAAAAAAAAAAATAGCTAAATGTTTGTTGATATAGAACTAGTTTCTCATTCTTCATTATTGTTGAGATAAAGGTTCAAAGCTTATTCGTAGCTTGTATTTTTTATTCTTACCGATAAGTATTGTATCCAACAAAAATTAAAATTTCAAGTAATTAAAGTTCATTCGCGACTTTTAAATGGCTTTTAATTTACGGTGTACCTAATCCAGAGAGGAGTGTACCACCTCATCAGAATTATTAAAAGAAAAAGAATTTTAAAATTACGCAAAGAAAGATGTTTGTGCAATTTAATGAGGATTCAGAGTATGAAACCCTAAAATACAAGAAAACCAAGCAGACTCGCTAAGTAAATAAAATTGAGAATTTTATAAGAAATGTGAAAAGTACTCGATAGGATAGAAAGTGGTCGGCAAGCTTTTGGAGAAAAGATCCAAGTTG
The DNA here is from genome assembly GCA_019973955.1 of Trichonephila inaurata madagascariensis. Classification (NCBI taxonomy): domain Eukaryota; kingdom Metazoa; phylum Arthropoda; class Arachnida; order Araneae; family Nephilidae; genus Trichonephila; species Trichonephila inaurata. The sequence continues at coordinate 302,049 of BMAV01015310.1, forward strand.
CAAGGAAAGCAAGATAACTAAGGTATCAAAGAGCCATTTACTCTAAGAGCTACATGCGAGGAGCCTACGGTAGTTGAGTTGAGATCAAGACTCTGTTGTATTCCAATTAACATTTTCTTTTACAATATTTAAATAAAGCTACAAAATAACATTGTCCATTCCTTCCTAAACTAAAGATATTTTTATTTCTTTGGCTCAATGTAAGAACAACCTATGTAAAAATATCATAATAATTGGAATTAAAATTCCAAGTGTCGTTAAAAATTTTCCTACGAATTATACAATTGGAACTTTATTCCGAAATTTCATGTTTACACTAATAATTAAAATTGACCTTTTTTTGTTCCTACTTATAAAAAAAAAATCATTTCTACTCTCTTTTTACTAACCCTTAAACATATCACACCCTACAGAATGTGTTTTTGTCACTTCTGTTGGGGGCGTATGTGATCTCTTGCTCATATTCAAGAGTGCATTCTTACTCAATCAAACGTTGCTGGAAATCACTTAGAGCAATGCTCCGCAACCTTTTTATCGCTGCGGACCGGTCAACGTTTGATAATTTTACTGCGGCCCGCTGAGGGTGGGACACGTTAATTGTTTATATTTTAGATTGTTTTGATTTAACAATTTTAAATTAGTTACATTTAAAAAAAATGCCTTTAGTTACATCACAAATGAATTAAAGTGATTTAACGTGGAATATAAAATGATTTCCGTGGAAAGTTGCGCAAATCTGAGAGAAATGCACCACTTTAAATAAAATGGCAATAGTTTAATGTTCTTTAGGTGACCCGGCACCATTTGATCCACGGACCGGGGGTTGCAGATCACTGACTTAGAGGATTGTCTTCCCATGGTGGATTTCTTCCAATAAGTTAGACTTTTACTGCTTTAGAACTATTTTAATATTTTCACTGATTCTTAATACACTTTGATAATGAAGAACTATTTAATACATAAATCTTAAGCCAGTCAAATGTTTAATTTTAGACGCAAATAAAGTAAATCTTTTCAATAGATAATTGTAAAGGATAAAAAAGAAAAGAAACAATTTTTACTGGATTTAATTTTTTTTTAATAACTCATATAGCTAGAAGTCTGAAGACCCGCAACCGTTTATACAAAGACCCGAGGTTTGCCGACCCTTGGGATAGAAGAAACATTCTTTTCTGTAGCTTACTGTGACTGTTGCAGAAGATGTTTGAATTTAATTTTCAAAAGATTGAAAATAAGTTATTGCATAATTATGCATAAAGCATGGTATCGTACAGTTTAGCATAACATTTATTTTATTAATATGGGTCTCGGTTTTTATTTTATTTTGTTTCATATTTTACGTAAACGATTCCACTTTTGTGCTATTTAAGTTTGATAAATTTGGCGTTTGGCTTTAGCCATATTTTTAATTAGTACTTTTCAAAAGCAATTTATATAAGCATGGGAGAAATTATAAAAATGTAACTGGCATTGTGTTGATAAAATAAACAATGAAAGATTTTTTCCCCAATTATTCAAACTCCAATTGTACCATATTCGTTTCAAAGAAATATACTATTGACTCTTTAGATTCATTTCAGCCTCAGGTGCCTCTCCCTTCATTCGACATCGAGGAATGTGTCTGTTGCAAATAGCTTGTGTTATGTTAGTTCTTAGAATTATTCGATGACATGTTATCAAAATAATTATTATTTTACTATATTGAGGCAAAACCTTGTATTATTCCTCTTCAAACAGAGAGAAGCATTTCCCATTTAAATCAAATCCTTTTTTTTTTTTTTTTTGTGCTTGGAATCATTAATAAATATTTTTAAGAATGTACTAAATTCGGTCTTCACAATTGGTGCTGAAATTTTGCTTTATATGTCTCATCAAGTGTAAATGTACTCAAAACCTACGTTGTGCGTTAATTTCTCTGTCTTTTCTCTTTCTATATAAAAAATATTTAAAAAAAAGTGAAACCAACTTGAAAACTATACTTTCTAACGAAACAGTTTCTTGCTGCAATTTATCAATGGGAATGTGGAACACTGGCTGTTGAACTTTTAATGACAATAAGTAGATAAATAAGTTAATGCTTCAAACTGCATTTGAATGAATATACAGGGTGTCCAGCCTTAAAGTGACCCAATAGCTAATTCCCGAACCGTTCGGCTTAGACATGCACTTCCAATTTGAAAAATGTTTTAAAAAAGGTAAAGAATGTTTTTACGTGCTTTTCGAACCAAAAAATTACAAAAATAAAAATTTTATACGGTTTCCAGGTCCTATCAATTATATTTAGGAAAAGATGCAGTACACAAAAACAAAGTAAACACAAAAAGTTTCATTTTATTACGATAAAAACTGACCGAGTTATGCCTACATAAAGTTGAAGCATCTGAATTGTTCAGAAAAGGGGATCGTATACAAATTGAGAGTGTAGAGAACAGTAATTCTCACAATCTATAGAAAGATCAAAAGAAAAACATCATAGTAATATTAAAACATCGTAGTAAACATCATAGATTGATAATTTGTATTGCTATATGACAAGCAATAAAATATATATTAAAGAAATAGAACTTGTACCGAAAAGATTTAAACAGCTTGTTTAAACAAATAGCAGCAAAAAAAATACATGATTTGCCGTTCAAATTATAGCATAATGTGGAGTGATACTCCAATCATGAATCATGGGCTTTATTACACTGCTGGCCACCGTAAATGCAACACCCTGAAGAAAGCATGCAAATAACATGAAATTTACAACATGCATTAGCGGAGGTGATGTATGCGAATGATTAGAATTTCAGCGCAGACACACATCACGCGCGCCTTTGAAGCCACCTCAAAGCGCTATTTAAGGCTTGGAGATTTCGACGTTTTCAAGTCCCGCAATTGTGTTTTTCTTGTCGTTCTTTCAAAAAACGATCAGTTATGTCTCGTAGAAAAGAGCGATCAGCTTTTGATCAAGTATCCGAGTTCAACAGAGGAAGGATAGTGGCCTACCGAGATTGTGGATTATCTTTCAGGAAAATCGGTAGTCGTGTTGGACGAAACCAAACAACTGTAATGCGGATAGGTGACCGTTGGATGCAGGAGGGTACGACGTGGTCGATCGCATCCACCTCAGTGCACCACTTCACGTGAGGACAGGCAAATTGTGCGCATGGCAGTGACGGATCGCTCAGTCACATCACGAACCATACCATAGCACAGCACATTGAGTGTGTAACGCATCATTCAGTGTCTGCTCGTACCATTCAACGCCGTTTACAGCAGAGTGGTCTGTCCGCATGACGTCCGTTTCTTGGTCTACCCTTGACGCAGAACCACAGACGTCTCCACCGCCAATGGTGCGATGAAAGAAGGATGTGAACGGCAGAATGGAATGAAGTTGTCTCTACTGACGAATCACGCATCTGTCTGCAACACCACGATGGTCGGATTCGAGTCTGGAGACACCGTGGAGAGAGAATGCTGAACAGCTGCGTTATGCACCGCCATACTGGTTCTGCACTGGGTATTATGGTATGGGGCGGTATTGGATATCATTCTTGCACTCCACTAGTACGCATTGCCGGTACTTTAAACAGCCAGCGCTACATCTCCGAGATGTTGGAGCCAGTTGTCCTTCCTTACCTTCAGGGCTTGGCCACAGCCATATTTCAACAGGATAATGCGCGACCACACGTGGCACGCATTGTCCAAAGGTTCTTCGTCAATCACCAGATTGAATTGCTTTTCTGGCTGGCTCGCTCTCCGGATCTTTCGCCGATAGAAAACATGTGGTCCATGGTTGCTCAACTATTGACCCAGATTACACCCCCAGCTGCCACACCAGATCAGTTTTGGCAACGTGTGGAAGCTGCGTGGTTTTCTGTACCCCAAGAACACATCCAAAGTCTCTTTGAATCAATGCCGAGGCGTGTTTCAGCGGTGATCTCCAACAATGGCGGCGACTCTGGCTACTGATTCTGGCAGGAACCACACTTCACAGAAGTTTATAAATTGAATCATTTGATACTTGGTCAACATGTTATCTACAAAATAAATTTTGTTGTGCTATCTCTTGTCTTTCTTGGTGTTGTATTTACAGTGACCACACACACAGCAGTGTATATCAGAATGACCAAATTAAAATAATGTTCAAAATGACGCCCATCCGCAGAAATGCAGTACCAAACCCGCGTCAGAAACTCCGCCTGTAGCTTCTGCAACCTCTTGTGACCTCCGTAGCCGATTATTCGAGTGTCAAATGTCTGAGCCAAAAATGTACATGGTTGAGCAGATTTTTGTGCGGGGGCGCCATCATGCTGGTACCACATGCGTGACAAATTCCGTAAGGAAACTTCATCTTCTAAAAAATCGGCTAACGGTCCTGATAAAATTTCCGTGTATGATTCTGATGTTAAAGGTCCATCGAAATATATTGGGCCAATTAAGGTGCTCTTCCATATATTCCGCACCACACATTCACCAACCAACGCACTAGGTGGCGATTCGGTCGTATTAGATGTGGGTTTTGGAGGGACCAATAATGCGTATTCTGTGTATTAATAGTGCCTTGCCTCGAGAACTGGCGTTCATCCGACCACAAAACTTCATTCAAAATTCTGGATTTTCCTCCAGTGTGTTTAACACGAAATTGCAAAAATCAAAACGACGTTCCTGGTCTCCGGGCATTAGTTCCTGTGCTTAGACTGGACGATAAGGATATGCACCGTACGTATGTAATATGTTCCACACCGTCGATTTTGAGTAGGAACAAGCTTTGCTAATATCCCGGACATTACTTTCAGGATGAGCCAAGGCATATCCTAGAACACCCTCAGCGGGTATCCGCTGAAGGTATGGCACGAGATAAGGGAATACGTCTATGACAACTCCCATTTTTATACAAGCATTGAACAGCACTGTCAATTGTACAATAAGATGGATGTCTTCGACTGGGAAATTTAATGGCATAAAGTCTTGTCGCCTCTCTCTTATTTCGATTACACTACCCATACAACAGTATCATTTCGCAGTATTCTTCATTTGTATACATCTCGATCTCCCGTACTAGAATTCGTAATATTAGAGTACGACTGTATGCAATTGCAAACGACTACACAACAGATTTTTAATGTTCGCCATGATCAGTACCGCAGCAAATCAGTCTGAAGCCGCAGCAAATAAACCTATTTGCTTGGAACTGCTTTTGAAATGTTTTCTTACTCCAAAATATTTTATTTTGTCTATGTTTTACATGTATACATAATAAATTTTATTTCTTAAGCACTCAGTTATTGTAATATTAACTTTAAACTTAAAAACGATTTACATAAGAGTGACGTGCAAGAGCGAAAGTTTCCTGGCAAAGATCCAATTAATTTCACTTTGGAGACGGCTCCTTCCTAGCTTCTTGAAAATCACTTAGAAAATGCAGGAAATGTGTGATTTTCAAAGTTCCATAACTCGTCCAGTTTTTATCGTAATAAAATGGAACTTTTTGTGTTTACTTTTTTTTTGTGTACTGCATCTTTTCCTAAATATAATTAATAGGACCTGGGGAACGTATAAAAATTTAATTTTTGTAATTTTTTTTGTAAATGGGGTTTTTGGTTCGAAAAGCACGTAAAAACATTCTTTACCTTTTTTAAAGCATTTTTCAAACTGGAAGTGCATGTCTAAGCCGAACGGATCGAGAATTAGCTATTGGGTCACTTTAAGGCTGGACACCCTGTATATATATAACGTAATTTTAGAATTTCACAATATTAAAATCAGGGTAATCCAAGCGGCAATTTAAGCATCGACTTGTCGCCAAACTTTTTTAAGCTTGAATATTGCTAACTTAACAAGAGAGAGAACAAAATGGTTTTAATATCTTCCAGTAGTAAATTAGAGTTCGTATAATGTATCACACAAGCTTCAGAAAAGTTTACAGAAATGAAATTTAACATTATTTCAGAATGATGTGGCTAGTTAAAATATTCTTTGCAACATATTTTTGAATAGTTCCTTAATTTTGAGTAATAGTTTATCACATGTTACTGAGAATTGCATTAAGTGTTTTTTTTATAATAAATAACCTCGTTTATTTTAAGAACATCAGGGTAATAAATAATGGACATTTTTTTTAAAGATATTTATATTTATAACTTTAACTTATAACTCTTCTTAATTTTTATAACTTTCAACAGGCTGTGTTTAAATCAGATAATGACAATTGCTATGACGGAAAGCTTCTCGTCAATACACATATAATTTCGTTGTATTTAATACTGGAACTCAAGAACGCTTATACGCTTTTGCTTAAGCGAAATAGTGCTAACACCGCAACTTATTTATACGTTTGGAATTTTGTTTTAAAGTTTTGCATTTATCAAAGTAAAATGATTTAGGGATTCATTTCTTTTTTTATGACAAGGATTTTATTGAAAATTCTTTCTTGTTGATTTTGTGTTAACTTTTGATTCGCCCTTTGTGAGGTTAACATTTACTCGTATAATTACTATAAAATTCATATAAAGATTGCATCTATATATAGGTATCTATTTTTTTGTATTTTTTAAGGAAAATTATCACTGTATACAAACTATTTGTGAATTGTTCATTGTATCGGCAGAGTTCGCCAAATTTTCGGAGAGAAGAGCTTTGTAAGTGAAATAAGATAACTAAGGTCTCAAAGAGCAGTAGCGTACGCAAGGGGAGGGTTTGGGAATTCACCCCCCTCCCCCAATAGACCAACATATTTTTAATTTTCACCATAGGGATTACCTCTTCGTTTTTATAATGTAACCTCCCCCGCTCCATAAAAGAGGTCTGTGTACACCACTGTCGAAGAGTCATTCACAGAATAAGCAATTTCTACGTAGATACGCATACAAAGAGAAAGAAGTATTAAAAAAGTTAATTAAATACAGCTTTACACAAAGTAACATTTTCCATTCCTTCGAAAACTAAGAACTATTGAATATTTTTTTTTTTATTTCTGTGGCTCAATGCAAGAACAACCATTGTTAAAATATCATAATATTGATAATTAAATTTTCAAACTTACAAGGGGAGGGCACGACTAAGGAAATTCATTTGGGATCGAGACTT
>BMAV01015310.1:321533-343292 GCA_019973955.1 Trichonephila inaurata madagascariensis
ATATATATATATATATATAAATTTCCCCATAAATAAATTTGAAAATGGAAAACCATTAAAAACCTAATTTTTTAAAAGAGTCGGCGGTCCGTAACTTACGTACTGGCGGGCCACATGCGGCTCGCGTGTTGGACATCCCTGCTTTACACCATCGATCAAAGATTACGAGCATTCCCAACGGTTAGAATCTGCGCAATTAGAGTACACCATAACTGGGCCTGAGCAAATTTGATCAAGTGACTTCACGAAAAAGCTGAAAATTTTAAATGTTAAAGAAGCTCTGGTTGATTTTTTTTTTATTTCGCATTGGGCTACTGATGAAGTGGTTCCATTTACTGACAACAAAATGATACACATAAATTTCAGAAAATGTCATTCTTTCACTATTAATGAATTCAACAAGGTTGTGTCTCAAGAGTTGATGAAGAGTTGTCAAGCCCAGCACATGAGGAAGCAGATGCAAAGACATGCCATGTCATAGCTGATGTTACCATGCATGTAACACCAACTATCCAGCAGAAATAGTAATCAGAAGTATTGATACTGATATTGCTGCTATAATGCTTGGTAACATGCACCATCTTAAAAATGATTCGGTTGTTTGGATGCTTACGGTTACTGGAAATAATTTAAGATATATATGTGGACCTAACCAAAATACATGCAGAGTTAGGACAGTTAATTTGTCAGAGCTTACCTGGATATCATGCCATCACAGGATGTGATTTTAATCGTACATTCTTCAGAAAAGGAAAATTAAAACCTTACAAAACATTAAAAAAAATCCAGAGTACCAGGAAGCTTTCAAGAGCTTCGGTACGAGCGAATTAATTGAAAATACAGATGAACAACAAAACGTCTTTAATATTATTCAGAGATTTATATGCAATGTATACAATGCCGGTAATGTAATTGATGTTGATGCCGCTCGACTTCAAATGTTCATCGACTTGTATACAATTTCTGATGTAAACGAAGATTTTGATCGAAAGAAGTTGCGAAATTTTGACGCTTGCAATCTACCACCTTGCAAAAGCGAGCTATTGCAGCAGTTTCTGCGAGCAAACTATACATGTACCATTTGGAACAATGCTCATCTAAAAAATCCAGGCACATATCAACCAGAAAATAATGGCTGGGCATTCGAAAATGATAAATAACATTTTAAATGGTTTGAAGGGGATCAACTACCAACTTATGTCAGTGATTCATTTAAAACTCAATCAGGTATGCAATTAGTATGTCAAATTATTGTACATAGTTTTTAAATTATTCATAATTATATAAACTTGCTTAATTTTTTTCGGAAACTGATGGAGAAAGCGATATTAATGACAATCACGCCACGGACTGGATAACAAAGATTAAAATATCGACGACAATGATGTATGATTTTTACATGTAATAATACTTTTTTTGTACTTAGTAATAATAAAATAATATTTTATACTTTATATAAAAGGCTTATAAACGCAATAAAACTATTTTTTCATTGGATTTCTTATGCGATCGCAATAGACTAAACGCCTTATCTCACTCGCACCCGCTTGAACAGTTGCCTTACATTCACACCTGCAGCAGACTTTCGATGTGTCTGGCAAGATGTAAAAACCATTAAAACTGTCCGGCTTTTGAGGTAACATCTTTTTATAGGTCCTCAAGTAACATATATAAAATTCAGCTTTTATACTATAACGAAAGTATAATTATTTTTTTTAAAGTTAGGGGGTGTCTGGCAGAGGGGGTTGCAACTACACTAAGTGTCCGGCAATGGATGGCGTGATTTCTAATGTTATTCCGAAGAAAATATAAAATAATTGAGCTTTATACTTTATGGAAGTTGAGGTACTATTTTATGCACCTTTACTACCTGTTACCTGCGCATGTAACCACAATCCAAACTCCATATTCGCTGATCGTTCTTACCTGTGTTGGTGACATCCACAGAGAAACTTTCAGCTTTTATAAAATAACGAAGGTCTGGCAGTCGTGGGCTCTTGGACTATAAAAGTGATGTCATTTTCTTTCATCATGACAGCTGTCAGAACATAATCATCAGAAAGTTGAATAAAGTAAGCGAAAATTTGGAAGAATAGTAGCACATAAAAAAAATGTTTATTTCAAAATCGAGAAAATAATTGAAATTAAAAAAAAGGCATATAATTCATCTTTTATGAAGGAACTATTTACCTTCGATCATTACGACCAGTGCGACATGAGTACTTCGCCCTTCCTTTGGACACGCCCAATCCCCCCTCCCAGAAGAGGGCGCTTTCATCGTTTTCGTGTTTCGATTTCTGTCTAAGGGCCCCTTAAGAAATACTTATGCTATAAGTATGTCATTCTTCTACTTTGTGAATTGATGTTTCTTTTTTGTTTTACCTTTTTCCCCTTTATTTTTTGTTGAGCAAGGGGGTGAGAGGGACGCATGACCTATGACGCTGTCGATGGGGTGAGGACTGTAAAATCATTAGAATCAAGGGACATGAACGGGAAATGTCCCTATTGAAATAAATAATCCTTATTTGAATCGGATATTGTTCACTGTTTCATTGCTTTTAATTTTATTTTCGCGGAACCCTAATTTTTTTTTCTAAAATAAAAGTAACCTAAGTTACTCCTTATAACATTAGCTGTCTGCCAGTGAAAGTTCCGTCAAAATTGGTCCAGCCGTTTCAGATATTAGCCGGAACAAACAGAGACAGACAGACAAAAATTTTAAAAATTGATTTTTTCATATAAGTACCGTATATACTTTAAAATGCATTTAGTAAAAAGCTGTTAATTTCAAATTACAAACAGACACTTCATTTTTATTTATATGTATAGATGAAGGGCGCTGTAGATCTCTCTTATGGGGAGGGGTACATTCTAAAAAACACGTAGACAAGAGGGCGCTGAGGGTTAAAAATTAATCTGTTATTATATGGGGGGGGGGGGGGGGTGAAGCTCCAAACCTCATCCTTGTGTAGCTACTGGAAGGACGTCTTGATATTTAATATAAGTATTTTCTCTATATCATATCTGATTAAATTCCTTATCAGTTAAGTATTTGTAATGCATACACTTCTTGCACATATCTAGTTCTCCTTCAAAATAGTTTCTTGCTTGTGTAGTGGAAAATAAGTAAGGTTTTTTGAGGAGGTAATGCTACTAGAAACTGGTTATTCGTTTCATGGTATGCAATTTAGGATGATATATAAAACATACACATTTATTTTTTGAAAAATAAATCTTAGTAACGATTGTAATTTAGTAGACCTAACATTCCTTTTGCTTCTTTAAGAACTGCCTTTTTTTTCTGAAAAAACATTAACAAATAGAAGAGATTAATTTGTTATAGAACTATGCAAGGCAAATGAAATTCGATAATTTTTAGAAGTTGTTAACCACAAATACTTTAGAAAGCACGTAGGGAATTGTTTGAAAATACATTAAAATGTGACTATTTTAATTAATTGATCTCCTGAAGTATTTTCAAATTTTATATTAGGATTACAAATACATATAATATATTTAATTTGCAGAGTCGAAGGTATTTCATTTGTGGAGTGCTTATGCCATTATGGCTTATAAACTCATCAAAGTTTTTGTGTCTAAATTTACTATAATTCTATAATTACATACAAAAATTGAGTTATAAAACATTAAATTAAAAAAAAGAAAAATCAAAAATTTTTGAGTTAAGAATATAGATCAGAAAGAACTTCATATTTCCTGTTTGAGGATCGACAAGCAACCTAATGATTTAAGATGTTAGGTGGTTTTTGTTCAGCTCGCGCGGGAGAATTCGGCTGAATTGAAGTTTTAAGCTGGAGCTCGATAATAATCTAATGAATTCCCCCTTTTTCATTTTTCAAATCACTTTCACACCAAAATTGAAATGAATCATATTCATAATCAGTGCCTCCAATTGCATTAATCTTCACACCTCCCTTCATGTAGGAGAGTTTTCCTGACTAATTGTGTTTTAATTGAGCATAAGAGCCCCTGTACTGCGCTCGACAAGTATCTAATTCTTAGCATAGTAGGATCGGTCATAGTTATCTAGGATTATATTCTTTGTATTTGCAGGTTATTTTCTATTTATATACTTTTATCTCTCCTTTTCCTTATAGAACTGTTTGCATTTAGGTCTTCGTATCCCTTCTCCCCTTCTTTTTTTTCTCTCTCTGAGGAACTACCAATATAGCTGAATTTACACGTTCAAATCAGTTTGAGCGTAATCCCTTATACAGTCGTTGCCCCCTAATTTTTAGTTGTATACTTTCACAACGACTCCACGTTTGGCTTTATTGCTTTAAGACAGTGATCCGTAACCCCGGTCTGTGGATCAAATGGTGCCGGTCCGCCTAAAGAACATTAAACTATTGCCATTTTATTTAAAGTGGTGCATTTCTGTTGGATTTGCTCAACTTTCCACGGAAATCACTTTATATTTCACATTAAATCACTTTTATTCATTTTTCGTGTAACTATATTTTATTCTGAAGTCATACTTAAATGTAACTAAATTAAAATTGTTAAATCAAAACAATTTAAAATATAAACAATCAACGTGTCCCACCCTCAAGCGGGCCGCGGTAAAATTATCAAACGTTGACCGGTCTGCAGCGATAAAAAGGTTACGAAACACTGCTTTAGGAGACTGATTTTCCGATTGTTCAATGGAAATTAGATCGGTCAAGAGCACTATATATATAGAGCGGGCTGATATTTATGCTGTAAATGGAAATAAGATAGTATGAAAGAAAAAACATTTTGAAAATCTCAAAAAGTATAAAATGCCGATTTATGGAGAAAAAAATAAACAAAAACCAGAACGAATAAGTACTGCTTGAGCCAGAAACTATTGGAATGTTAGTGCTAAGTCACTTGAGTAAACTGTGAATGTGTAGTATTTTCTTTACTTTAGTTTTTTGTACTAAATTAAAATTATATAAAAGGTCTTCGGTGTCTATTTTTATGGTTAGGCATGGTAAACAAATTTGAATTTGGAATGTGCGTTTTTGAAAATGTGCTTGAGTTTCTTTGTTGATATATATATCCGAATAGAGATAATACTAAATCTAACGTACCAGGGAGTGTTTCTAAGTATATCAAGAATTTTATATTTTGCATTACTATAAATTTTTTCGTGTAGGATAGGGTCGAAAAGAGACAATGTGTACGTTATTACTTGACAAAGAACTTGCAAAGTAAAACTTGGATGTTGTTTTGAAGCGGTTTGAGATGTGCAACTTTGAAATTTCTCTCGCAAGTTCTAGGGGGGAAAACAATTTAAAAGTTGAATTTTAGATTACGTTTGCATTTATTTTTTTGCTGCGGTAAATTTGGCACCTCTGTACGATTGTGCTTCCAATGTAAGGTGCCTTCAGCAAATGACTGGCTGCGACTACTATATCATTCAATGATTTAAGAAATGACTTGAATAATTAAAAAATTTATACATATACAAAGTATATTATAAATCCTTTGCTATATAAAAATGTTATGACTCCAAATCCTCACCGAAAAGAAAGCCAAACGAAGAGGAAATTATTTCTGGATTTCTGAGTTTATATAAATCAAAGTAAAGCATCAATCGAAAGGCTTAAAAAGTGCATAATTTTAAGAATTATTAAATCTCTAAATACTATAAATCTGATATAATGCGATTTTAGAAGCTTTGAAAACAATCTCATTCTCTTAGCGTGACTAGAAATAATCCATCAAACATCCCTTTTTTTTTCCTTTTCTGTTAGTTTCCCTTTTTTGCTTAGGTTTGTAAATGTGCAACTTACCTGTCTTGCCTCAGTGTGTGAGAAACACAGCTGTTGGTAAATCGCCCTGGATGAAATCGGGACAGTTTTGTCCCGGTAGCTCCTGCGTTTGGAAACTACTCCCAACTCCTCCCATCACAAATGTCCCTAACTCGCAATTTTTGTGTGTGCCACATTTTATTTATTTATTTCCCCTCTTGATGTTCATGACAACACATGGATGGGAATACGTAGAGAAAAAAAAAAGAAAACTACGAGATTCGATTCCTTATAGTGAAAAATAATTTTCTTCTGTTCTACAGACCTTGCTTTGTTGTGTTTTTTTAATAGATATTTCAGCTGACTTTTTTTTATCGAAATATTCTGTTGCCTATAAAAACACTTGAACATGGTTCAGAATTACGAAGTCCGTCGCCAATTGTCTCCGTGTTGCTTTAGAGTGCGATATGAACTCTCACTCACGGCTGAGCTGAATCCTTGGTACAGTAATGAGACGCCCATAGAAGAGTGAAAATCCTATATATAAAAATTGTGAAAAGGAGTTTAAGTAACTTGTATTAATTGGTACATTTAAAAGCGTTTTTATTCAAAAGAATACTAGTAATTGAGTTGTGGTAGCCCTTTGCTTAAGATTGTATTCTTAATGACTGAGTCTTTATTCTACCCTAGAACTTTCTGTTCAGTATCAGTAATGAGAACTGTTGCATATTAAATCAATTTGGGTTTAAAAGGCTTTTCATGAACACTTGTTTGAGAGAAAAAAAATCACCCCTTTTTTCTGTATTTTTACTGTCAACATATGAATTTTTTCATTCCTTTATATATATATATGTGTGTAATAATTCCCTCTAACATACTTTTAATTAACTCTTTAATGATCTTTAAATAATCTTTAATTCTTAGGTTTAAAAATAAACGTTGTAATCTTAATCGTAATCGGCTAAACCGATTGCCGTAGCCCGCGCATTTTAGCCAATCAGATGCCCAAAGGAAAACGCCTATTCAACGTAATCGCGCTCTCTTTTCTCTGCTTGCCGCCATCACGTAAGAGTGCAAATACTTGCTGCTTTTTGTCTTTGTGTTGTGTCCTCCAAAATGCCGCTGTCTACTCAATGTGAAAATATAATGTAATTGTGCTTTAATCTGCTGATGCGTGCTCATAATAAAGGAGGTAAAGCTATTCTGAAGACGTCATTACTAAATCAACATTGATAATCTTCCACTCCGGCCAACACTACTTCAATCTATTACATATATATATACAGCTAAACCTGTTTTTGTGCGGTAGATAGGGACTGCATAAAAAAATCGCACAAAAAAATGTTCAAAAATTTCATAAATTCTTACATATAACAAACTAATTCGTGGAAATACTACAAAAAACTTTTTTATGCGGTGGATAGGGACTGCATAAAAAAAGTCGCATTTATAAAATATGCCAATTATTTACGAAATTTATGTAAGAGTACTTCCGTAACAAAATGAATAATTAAATATTACACATGGAAACATTTTAAAAACATATAGTTTCTCATTGTATATACGGATAAGTCTTTAAAATGCACATACATAATTCATCGCTACTCATCGTAATCCAAAGTCCTATAATGAATAAGTTCAAAATCGCTTTCGTCACTTGAAAGTTCAATTTCAGTTGATTTATTTTTTGGCAACATAAAGTAAGAGATAAGTTTTTGTGACGAAGGACTTGTGGTCACGCACACACACACAGTTGCTTGTAAATGTCACGATAACCAGCTATACATGACTGAAGCCCTTTTTGGAATTTTATACTCCTTTCTTAACTGGTATCTATTTTAAGAAAATGCTTTTACAATTTGTTGGAAAGCTGGATCCCTTCATATTTTTATCCACAAAGAATCTGGCTTCTTGTCTGTCTTCATAATTTATTAATTTATTGATAATGTCACTGTCATTGAAATTTTCGTCTTCAATCAAGCGTGGGGTGCTGGAGCATTGAGAGAAAGCTACTGAATGCGCATTGTCGGGAGACTGTTTATAACACATGAACAGAGCGTCTTGAAGTGTCTACATTTCAATGGCGTAACGTACACTCCCGCATCCCGGGGGGGGGGGGGAGGACTCTAATACGTACTAAATACGTATTTACCCAATTTATAAAATATTACTAAAATTTTTTTGAATCTAATCAATGGGCACGGACACAAAATTAAAACCATGAGGTCTAAATTTTAAATATTAAAGTTTATTTTAAAGAAAAACATTTAAAGGAAAACACTCAATTCAATTAGTAACACTCAGTACATGACTTCACTCCTCAAACCCCAACAGGGGAAAAAGAATTTCCGTCCCCTGTCCAGCTGCGTCTTTTGACCACATGATGAATTTCCACATTCCAAGGGGGGGAATAACCATCCCCTATAGCAGGTGGTTTCATTTCGCACCCTTACAATATTAAAGGCAAAACCTGACTTTCAGGGGGGGGGGGAGGTCCTAACATTCTCCGTTACACCACTAGTAAATAGAAAACATTACAGTGGCGCCAAAGCCATTGAAATTCATACACCGCATAAAAAAAAATATCGCACAAAAAGGAAATCGCATAAAAAAAGACCGCACAAAAACAGGTTCGACTGTATATACACTCTTGTCCACAAATGAAGGATGATTCAGAGTCACGTGGAAGTCGCACTCAAAAATAAATATTTCACCCGTAAAATGACTATGCACATCTTCTAGAATCATATGCAAATTGCAGAACGCCACTAGATGACACCAATAGTACGTCACAATGACGAGAGGTGAGAAGGGGATATATAAGGAATACAGGCAAAGAAATTAAATTGTTCGCAAGCGCTTTATAAGCCTTTCCGTGCAATAACTGCATAGTTATGACACAAAGGACGCATTGGATGATTTTTAATGAGGTAGAATTATCGGCCGTCTAGAATGTAGGCGTACCCAGCTGGAAGTACCATCATTTCCAGGTTTTAGAAACGATTCCGAGATTATTGCAATGTGAGTATACGTTACAGCACAGGCCGCCCGCGAGTTACAACGCCGAATGAGAACCCATATTTGGCAGTTACTGCCACAAGAAACAGACGTAACACAGCATCAGACCTGTCTCGTCAGCTCTCTTCTGCCACTGGTACGACAGTTTCTAGGCAGACCGTGTGCAAACGCTCGGTGGTGCAGGATTGTTTATTTGGGGGGCGGGGGAAATTATTCTGGTTTCCAGAACTGACATCCATGTTCAAATTGGAATCATGACAGGCCAAATCTATCGGGATGCCGTTCTGGAACAACATGTACGTTTGTTTAGAGACCAGATGGATGCAGAGAATTTGTGTTTATGGATGACAACGCCCGTCCTCATTGTGCAAACATCGTTAACAAATGCCTCCAATCGCAGGATATCACTCGTATGGACTGGCCAGCATTCTCACCGGACTTGAATCCCGTAGAGCAGTGCTCCGCAACCTTTTTATCGCTGCGGACCGGTCAACGTTTGATAATTTTACCGCGGCC
The DNA here is from genome assembly GCA_019973955.1 of Trichonephila inaurata madagascariensis. NCBI lineage: Eukaryota > Metazoa > Arthropoda > Arachnida > Araneae > Nephilidae > Trichonephila > Trichonephila inaurata. The sequence continues at coordinate 330,809 of BMAV01015310.1, forward strand.
CGCTGAGGGTGGGACACGTTGATTGTTTATATTTTAGTTTGTTTTGATTTAACAATTTTAATTTTGTTACATTTAAATATGCCTTCAGAATAAAATATAGCTACACCAAAAATGAATAAAAGTGATTTATAGCGTATAATATAAAGTGATTTCCGTGGAAAGTTGCGCAAATCCGAGAGAAATGTACCACTTTAAATAAAATGGCAATAGTTTAATGTTCTTTAGGTGACCCAGCACCATTTGATCCAGGGACCGGTCCGCGGACCGGGGGTTGCGGATCACTGCCGTAGAGCATGTGTGCGACATATTTGGTTGACGCGCGCGAATTGCAGCCCTTCAACCACCTCCTACATGTCTACCGGAACTTTGGAGAGCATTGGTTGATGAGTGGTGTAATATTCCCCAAGATCAGATCGATAATTTGATACTCAGCATGCCTAGGCGTTATACAGACTGTATAACATCGTTTGTGAGACATACTGTGTATTAACCATCATACTAAGCATGTAATATTGGTTTTTTTTTTTTGTTATTTGCTCCAGGGAGCAAAAATCGCAACTTTTATTAATGGTATCAAACATATAGCATCTTTTTACTCTTTACCTTTTGTTTGGTAAAAAGGGTTTATAAATAAGGCACATTTGTTTTGCTCTTCTGCCTGTTTCTTTGCCTGAACTTGCATTATCCTTAATTTATGGACATGAGTGTATTAAAAATGTGTATGCCATATCTTTCAATGATATCTTCAAGAATACACATCTTAATTTGATCTTGTTTCGAATATTCTGTTTTTCACACCGACTTGGATTTAATACAAAGAATTTGAAATCTAAAATTTTTTATATACTATCGTAATTTTTTTCCCTGTATGTTTAATTTAATATAATACGAAAGGAGCTTTTGTGTTTAATATGCTAACCGTTCATAACTTTTATGCATATATGTTATAAGTATAAAAAGGAGCTCAACTGAGAAAGTTTCTGTAGTGCTAATCACAGAATCCTTCAGTAAATCCATATTGGCGATGAAGAAATAGCAGTAAATAAGAACTTCTGTTTTATAATAAAGGTTGCATTATTCATTAGCTCTAACTTTGGAATTTGATATTGATAAGACATTAAGAATCTGCGTTTAATAACTGCGGAAAATTGGAACTCTTACTTTGAATAAACGTTAAAAGGACTAATTACTAAAATGAAGTCCTATGTATAGATACCCTTTTCATCACATAGTACAGTCTATTTTCTTGTCTTATTTGAATATAAGGATTGCGGGAATTTGCTTTAATTTCGAAACTTAACTTTTTCGGTATCAAATAGCTCAGTTGTTTATGAAAAATAGGTATTCTGTCCTTAATTAACGACAGTTGGTATGCTGCATTCTAGTTGTGTGAGTCTCAAGAAGTCATAGTCTTATTAGAATCAACTGTTTGTTCACATTAGATAAAATTACCCGCATACTTGAATGAAAATATGGTTTATTTAAAAAGCAATTTCTTCATTTCAAATAGGAATATCAATTCGAGAATGTATTGGATAAGAAATTTAAACAAGTCTTCTGAGGTATCAGTGTTATGTATATTGGGGGAACCGAATATGTATATACAGTCGAACCTCCATGTTACGAATTTTTCTATATAACGAACTTTTTCCTGGAACCAAGAACATTTCACGATTTTCTTCGTAAAATAACCTTCCAATAGCGAAGTGCATTTTCTGTATAACGAGCTTTTTTTCTTGTGATTCAATTTTTTCTCTCTATTTTTAAAGTATTTCTAGACATTTCAAGTTATTCTCTCTTTTAACACACTTTATGGTGGTCATAAATCTTGAATTGATTTTATTAGGCACCTAACTCGCCGAGAACAATAGAATTCTGGGCGTTTCAAGAGGTGCAACCTTTGACCCCCATTGTTTAGTTTACTAGAAACATCTTTCATACCCCCTTTAACCCTCAGTCGAGTTGTTTCTTGTCCTTGAACTAGCCTCCGTTCATTTGTAGTGTTGATCAGTCGTACTAGTGACTTCGTTTCTTGTAGCTCGAAAGTGTCAAAACGTAAGTGTTAGAGCATCAAACAAAAAAATTTAATTCTTAAGGTAGTGGATTAAGGCGTCAAGAAAAAGGATATTGCTTTAAAATTTGGTATTTCTCGAAACCACTTATCAGCTGTTATGAAAAATCTAGATAAGTAACAAAATTATGAGATTCATGGAATTCCTATTCAAAACCTGTAAAAATATGTGTCTATGAAGATGTCGACGAGGTAGTTTTGAAGTATATACACACAGTGCGAGATAAAAAAAAGTTTCTATCTCTGGACCTTTCGTAATAGAGAAAGCTCTTCAATTTGCGAAGGCATTGGGATACGATCAATTTCTAGATAGCAAAGAATGGCTAGAAAAATACCAGAAAAGACGCTGAAAACGCACCTGAAGGGATTTTTGGTGCATTGCAAAGATGTAAGACATATTATGAAACAAAACATTTTTTCAAACAAAAAACTCAAACAAAATTAACATATTTTATGAGTATAATTAAATTTAAGGACGCATGTGGAAATGCATGCTTAGAATTTCTAGTTATAAAATAATGTATGTTTAAAATTATTACTTGTATGCTTTAAATTAGAAAATGTCCTTAAAATTCATTACTTTTAATATAAAATAATTTTCTTAATGTTGAAAATACAGTATATTCCTCAACATTCATTTTCTTTGCATTTTTTCTTTTTTTTTCTTTCTTTTTTGATGGGTAAAATATATAAAAAAAATAGAAATTAATTTACAAAAAGGAGTGAATAATAACTTTTTTTTAAAAAAAATATAGTGTTTATGAATTTAAAATTTGTTTTATGTGGTTTATATTAAGTATATTGAAAGAACCTCTATATAACGAATCTTCTCCATAAAACGCACTTTTTTCGGGATTTAGCGACTTCGTTAAATATAGGTCTGACTGTATACAGTGAGTTTTTTTAAAATGAAAAACAATTTATATCTTCATACCCGTTTGTTTTAAACGAATCACTTTTAACAGAAAGTTATTCGCTATTTTTTTTCTTAACTCAGATGAATAGTTTTTGTAAATGTATTTTAAATACAGGGTGGGGGGATATAAAAATTTTAAGGGACTTCTTTGTTGATTACATTTTATATGAATTTTAATCCTTTTTGAATCGTTCAAAAAGGATTAAAGTTAAAATCGTTACCATGAAATACTTTTAGAGATTTATGAAGTGATTTAAAATTGAATATCAATCATCCATCACATTTTATTGAAACTTATTAACTTTTGTATATTATACTAGAAGACAACTAAGAGAAAGCTTTTCGCCATTAAAATGAACTAGAAACGATTGTTAAAATTGTAGTAACTGAGGAATAATATATATATATATATATATATCCATTTTACCTTGCTTTTGCTGATAATATGTGTTTAAAATTTAATTCTCGATAAAAATTCGTATGCGAACCACTCTTATACCCAAACAAATATTTCCACCATTAGATTCTTTAAAAACTTTTGGCTTATATAAACATCAATCCGATATCCTCTTTTAATTCTTCTGTAAGCAGATATAAAGATAAGAAGATTTTAGCGAAGTACTTACATACATTGGTTAAGTGGATTAATTCTTCGCTGTTCCTTGGAATTTTCAAACGCACAAATAATAGAAGGTACCTGAATGGACAGCGCTTATTTGGGTAAACGGCTTATAACATAACTTTTTATACTTACTCCAAGATCTTCAAAAACAAATTAACATTTACTTATTGGATATGGGATTTCTGACACTTTGTATTTCGCATTCCTTTTGCAACAAGTGGACTTAACTTTTATCTTGCCGCATGTTATTTTTGTTTGATTATTGAAACTAAGTGCATAATACATTAACTTAATAAATAAGTAATTTATTGTTATTATTATTGCGTAACTGGATTTACAATGTAAATGGATATTGTCTGTGCCTCTGCGTATTCCCTGCGAAATGTGTGTTAATGTATTCTGTACTCGCAAATCTTTTTTTTCTTTGTTCGTGTATATAATTCAATTTCTTTAAAGATGTCACATCTGCAGAATCCGAAAGGATAAACACTATGTTCCCATGTCATAATTATCCGCAGTAATGAAATTAATGCATTTCTTACTGATTGATTACAACTACATGCTTAATTCTAAGTAGCAAAATAGTGAATTCAAAAACAGTCGGATCTCTATTTAACGAAGTCGCTAAATCCCGAAAAAAATTTCGTTGTGTGGAAAATTCATTATATAGAAGTTCATCTTTCTATATACTTTATAAACCACATAAAACAAATTTTAACCACATAAATAAAATTGATGAACACTATATATTTAAAAAGAGTAACTATTCAAACCTTTTTGTAAATTAATATCTGTTAATTTTATATATTCTACCCATCAAAAAACAAATAAACAACAACAACAAAAAAAAAAACTGCAGGGAAAACAAGAAAAAAAATATAGAGGAATACACTGTATTTTTAACATTACAAAAATAATGTTGTATTAAAATTAATGAATTTTAAGGACATTTTCTAATTTAAAGCATACAAGTAATTTTAAACATACAATTTTTAGAACATTAAATTTTACCGAAGATGTTTCTAGTGAACTGGACAGTGGGGGTTAAAGATTGCGTCTCTTTGAGGTAACGCCCAGAGTTCTATTGCTGTCGGCGAGTTAGGGACCTAATAAAACCAATTCAAGATTTATGACCACCATAAAATGTTTTTAAAAAGAGAATAACTTGGAAATGTCCAGAAATATTTCAAAAATAGAGAGGAAAAAATTGAATCACAAAAGAAAAAGTTCGTTCTATAGAAAATATACTTCGCTATTCGGAGGTTATTTTACGAAGAAAATCGTGGAATGTTCTTGGTTCCAAGAAAAAGTTCGCTCTATAGAAAAATTCGCAATGTAGAGGTTTATAAAATGGAGGATCGACTATGTAACACTATTTAATAGGTGTGTGTAAGTTATTCGTATTTTTTCGCTGCTGACATAATATTTTTCTATTTATAATATCAGAAAAAAAACTAAGGAATCCACAAACTAGCATAATTTTCATTATTAAAGATTTTTATATCTTAATTCTTAAAATTATATAAGCGGAGTCTTACGTTTAATAGTATTTTAATTGAGTTTTTTAAATATTCAATACACACACTATTTTCCTGCCTTTTAAGCTAAAAAATATTATTTTGTGTTGAAATTAAAACTGTTCGCAGACTTAATACGACATCTATGATTCCTGTCAAATCGGGGCAAAAGAGATCATGTATTTGTTTTAATGTCATTCATTGCCCTTGGTCTTCCTAATTTTTTTTCCCGCATTTAGAGGCACGTGTATTAATCTTTTCTTTGGAGGTCATCGTTGTTTTGTCACTATTATGTATTTTTATAAAAAATTCCCTACGTGAGATCGTAGCGATGTCTATCGAAAGCATTTTTCAACTTTCTGGATAGTGCCAGTTCGATGTCATTTAGGCTTAACGATTACCTTTGCTTGTACGTCTCGTTTATCGAGTTTATTTATTAGGGTTAGACAAGGTTTTTTTTTATTAACTTGGGGTGCGCGTTTTGGTAGCGGCCACGTTAAATTTCGTGAAAAAAAATATTAACATCAAAATTGGCTGCATATTTTAGCAAAATCTTTTTAACCCCTTAAGCGGTCAATTTTTTTGCCCAAAATGTTCCAGAAAGGGCATATTTTTTTTTATTGCATATGACTAAGCTTAAGTAGAATGTAAAAATGGAAGAATTTTATTTTAATTTTTAGTTTTAAAGTTTTTACACTATTTATTTTATAATTGTGGAATACCAAACCTTTTAAATGTTTACCTTTTAAATAAGTACACTCTGCATGCTATGAAGAATGTTTCATGTACTTAATGGAATTTCTCTCATACTTACAAAAAAATTTCATGTTTGTACCTCTTTTTCAAGCGGTTAAGGATTTTGTGTGTGTGTGCACACGATTTGAAGCATGGTGTAATACTAAGTTGTACATTGCAATGGGGGGAGGGGAAGGAGGTAACATCGTTTTTTTTTTTTATATTATCTTTCCGTTTTTATTTCTTCTCAAGCAACAAATTGCACATTGCCTTGCTGACCCCTGATCTTTATTCAATATTTTCAAGAATCTAAATTCCTGCTTTCAATGAAAAACTTTCGCCTTCACCACAAAAGAAATCCCGAATGAGAAGTGTTTCAGTACCATGGACAAACTACATCTGTTAAAAACACTAGCACTAATAATCTCACTATAAGAATTAAAAATATATGCAAATCAAACATAGAAAGAAGAAAATATCAGTGCCCGTACAGCAAACTGGTCGTAGCCACACCTTACGGGCTACCGAAAGGGTAGCCCGTACAGTGAACGGGCAAACCAGTTAAGGAGTTAATGGTTTCACAGACGTCACTAAAATACATAGAGGTGTAGTTTATATATATTTTAATTTCTTTTGTTCTTGTTCTAAGACTAATCAGGCTGCTAAATTTTTTTTCCAGTTGACATAACTTTGTACTTTTGTCTGTTAAATCTTATTTTGTAACGCTAACATGGTCCGCTAAGAGCTAACGATACCACTTGTTGAGTGGTTCACCGAAATAATATTTTTTTTTCAAATTACAAGCATGATTAAAATTAAAATCCTTTTTTTCCCGTCTTTTTTTAATTATGGTGTGTGTTTTTTTGCCTGATCCTAAATCGAACCTGAAACACATTTTTCGATAAAAGTGCCCCATTTTTTTTTTTTTTTTTTTATAAAAGCGTTGTATTATAACATTTCTTTATCATATTTTGTACCTTTGAAATTTAGATACCGTCTTCAAATGCATACATTTTTGATATATATATATTTAAAAGAAACCTATATTTTTTCCCAATGGTTTTTATTATAAACAAATTAAGGGCTGCCTCAAGGAGGACCTGCTAGTAATAGTCAAGCTAACATTTATCTTCACTTTTATGAAAATGAAAATATAGACAATAAATCAAATTATATTTTTAGATACATTGACAATTTAGTTATTTTTAGTAATAAATTATGTTGCTAACTTTAGTTTTTATCCTCAGTATCTGAAAATAATTAGAACCATCACTTAATTAGGTAAAGCAAATTTTTTAGATCTACAATTAAATATAGATAATAATTTGTGATAAAAGAGAAGATTTCAACATTAATAAGGTACCTTCCTTTACTAGCAACTTACATACTTCTATTTTTAGAAATATAATAATTAATTATATGCAAAGGAATAATGATTTGGTTTCAGATGAACCAGAAAAATATTATAGTTTTAGTAAATTTTATAAATTTTGCTTACTTTGTGAATATCCGCGAATAGCTTTCTATTCATATACATTTATAATAATAAAAATAAATAGTTTATTACATTTTCCATCAATTTCTCTTCTATTATTCAATTCACTTACAATTAGTATTTTACTATTTATTACTATAGAGTCATGTAAATGAGACGCCATTGTTAAATTGAAAATTAGGTAGCCACACTTTTTAGATGGAAACATCACTTACAGGCTGATGTTAATGCAGTTCTTTTAAATTTAATTTATTATTCAAGTACTTTAAGAATTTTGGTAAGTTAAGGTCTTATTGTTGGTTTCAATATGTGTAACGTTGTACATTGTTACAATAGTCATTCAATTCAATTTATTGGTTATAAATAGTCTTTTCGCAAACACGTGCTATTTTTAGGCTTGGCTTCATTTTTCTTTCTAAGTTATTTCTTCACTTTCTTGTGCTATTATGTCGAGGTTTTCTGCTGGATAGGGAAGGTCCTGTAAAGCAAGCTTAACCCTTTTTCACTGTCCTAATTCAGTGACAGCTCTAGAAAGCATAAGAATTTTCCATTTTGGTTTTATTGACTTTTTTAATGTCTACTTATATTTTGGTGGATTTCTATAGGTCTGTTAAAATTTAATTTCATTCATTCTTAGCTTTGTAGGAATTACAATTTGTCTCTTTTATTATTCTATTTACAGTTGGATCCCGATTTAACGAACCCCTATTAACGAATTTTCCTCTTTACCCGATTAAAATGAATGCAAAACCCCCTATTTAACGTATAATACACCTCGAGTTAACGAATTATTTCAACAGGTTGAAAAATTTCTTTTATTGCTTTGTATGAGAGAAAGTTGGATTTTTTTTTTCAAATGACATATCCTTTTTGTACGAAACAGAAAATATAAGACTTATCTTGTGAGCAACAATTTTGGCAGACCATTATTAGACTGCACAAGTGCAGATGAGTCATGAGTGTAATCTATCGTGTGAATTTTGAATAGGACAGGAAATTTCTTTCTTATCTCATCCCTCTCCATAACGCAGGGGATACTTAAAGATTTCAACGAGTTTGTTATATTTGATGAAAGGCTGCCTATTTGTGCAACTGAAGTTGAGGAAATTGATTTGTCGCAGCCAATGAATAGCAATTCTGATACAAAAATTGATAATGAAATTCCTATCAAAGCTGTTATATTTTCTAATGCCTTACATTGCTTGCAAATTGTGAAAACATACCTTATGCAACAGGATATAAATGACGCAGTATTTTATTTTCTCCATAGTGTCGATAATGAAATTTTTCGAGTCAGGAATCTAGAAGATTAAAATTTCCAATTAACTGATACGTAATAATTCACTAATATTATTTTTAGCTGTTGAATAAAAAGTGTTTAACTTCTAACTGTGGATATTTTTGTGTAGCTACTTATAGAATTTCCAAAAGCCAAGTGCAAATATCTTCATTTTTTTTTTCGAACCCGGCATAACAAATTACCCCGAATTAACAAATTGTTCGGTCCCGAGGAATTCGTTAAATTGTGGTAATATATATATATATATATATATATATATTAAAATGCGGGGTAATATATATATTAAAATGCATATACTTATAGTTTAAGGGTTCCGATAGTCGAAAAAAAAAGTTTGAAGATCAATGTTCTGTTTTAAGGAAATGAAAGATTGGAGAAGATAAAATATATTGTTATGATAGAAAAAATCAGTCAAAGTATCACTATATGTAGCCCTTCAATCTTTTACCTCTACCCTTGTGCTCGCGTGTCCCGATTTGTACCCACGTGAGCCACAATGAGTCCGCCAGATTTATTAAGCGCGATAATTTCATTTTTTCTGTCTTTCTTTCACTTTGTACGTGGAGTTATTCTGTTATGAGGGATCGTGTTAAAACAGGTACGCGGAGTGAACTGTCAGATCCCGTAGCAACAATCCCCTTTGGAACACATAGAAACGGCCTTGATTTCTCTTTGGTTCGCTAACTCATCTAGGGCTAGCGTACAAAAAGCATTGTGAATGGAATTTATATATATATATTCACACATGAAATTTTTTCGCCCTTCTTACAAATGAAAATTGTATGTTTAAATTCGCCCAGTTGTGTGTGTCATTTCTGGACATTAATTTGAGTTTCTTTTGTAAGATTGTGTTTATCTGTTAAACATTAGTTAATCGTTCACTTGACGTAACTATGATGTATGGTTTCTTTATTTAGAGGTACAGAGAAAATTTTTTTAATGTATTTTTATTTGACTTCAGGTTTAAAATAGAATTTTTTTTCTCTATGGAAAAGATAAATTAAAGGAACTCATTTTTAATTAGATTGGAAATATTTATTAATGTGTTCCGGGGAAAATAAATTATCTGGAGCTTGGTTCTAAATTTTTCTATAGCTGCTTTTAAAGCATTGTTTCTATTAAATAAAATGCTTCATTTATTGTCTAATTTCTTTGCCATCCATCGTTGTTTTTTCTTTAAGAAAAATTTTCTTAAAGAAAATATAGCCTATAACCTGATCCTTATTTTGAAAAAAATATTTGTGTAGTATAATTATTGCTTTTTTTAAAATTTTTTATATTGAGATAAAAGCGATTGCGTACAGGACACAATCGGAAATTTTCAACCATGAGTGACAGAGTTTACTGCGCATTAAATTTAAATGAACTTTTTGATTTCGATCAGCAATTTTAGTTTGACATTAATCTACAACTAAAATAAAAGCAATTGAACAGTTCTAAAAATTTTAATCGGTAGGATTTGAACCCATAGAGACATAAACCCCCAACGGTGCGAAATACTTCCGTCTGTCACTTTGACAGCTCGGCTACGACTATCAGGGTATTGTCTGAAATTAAACTTAAGAAAGCAAGCTTAGATTGCGTTGTGTTGCCTTGAATCGCATATGTTTGTAGAGTGTATATTACATTAAAAAGGAAAATCGCTCATTCCATTTTAATTACCAATTAAGTATTTAAAATTGTTATGGGTAATATGTTAACTTCTTAGTATTTGAAATACAAATAACAAGTATGTTAGAGACTTATTTCTTTCAATTTTCTAACCACGTTAGGGTTTAGGAATCTCTTTGTATATGGAAGTAATTCTAAGGAACCGAATTGTTCTAGATAAATCGTTCTTGTCATATTTTCTGGCCTGCGAACCGAAGCCGAGAAGTCCTGGTTGTGATTCTATTGTGGATATCTAATGTGTCTTGTATATGCTACAAGAAAATAAGAGAACAAATATCGCTAGAAATAGTAGGCTTTTTAAGAGAACAAAGCAAATCCATAATTGAGTATTTGCAATTCCTTTATGAGAAGCGGCCATATAATTTATAGTGGTTGTCCTGTTTTTACGATTATGCATGTATAGTACAAACATATGTATTAAGTTTGTTTTCGATTTAGATAATTGTAGAAAAAATAAGTGGTTGTCTGCTGTCGTAAACATTCTTGTGTGTGTGTGGTTTTTATTGTTTACTTGCCTGATAGTACGTTGTATTCATACAATGTATTTTTTATATAATATATATAAAAATCCTCGTTTGCTGACGATCACACACATAAAACAAGCAGCAACACAAAAAGCACGACACCAACTCGTGCAGTTTGCAGGACGTTCACAAAAGCTTTCTTTTCGCTCCCAAGATCTCAGCCATTTATAGTTTGGGTCAACCGGAAGCTGTTTGAATCATTTGATTTCTTTTAAAGACTTTTCGGATTAGTCTTTTCTGATGTCCGAATATGCGGATGAAGCAAGATTGCATCATCCTGTTTTAAAAACGCCAACGTTTCATTTATTTTGGAGGGGGGGGGCACAAAGTTGTGGTTGCTTCCCCATTAGGCGGGAATGGTTGCTCCCATTTAACTACTAATAATTAATCGGAGGGCTCAAGGCCATTATTGGTTAAATTCCTTCGAGAGAAAATTTATTACATATTTATTTGTTCTGCTTTTTATTTCTTTGCGTGTTGTAGTATGGTAATTTAACATTTTGAATAATATATATAGTACACTGCTGGCCACCGTAAATGCAACACCCTGAAGGAAGCATGCAAATAACATGAAATTTACAACATGCATTAGCGGAGGTGAGGTATGCAAATGATTAGAATTTCAGCGCAGAAACACATCACGCGCGCCTGTGGCGCCACCTCAAAGCGCTATTTAAGGCTTGGAGATTTCGATGATATCAAGTTCGGCAATTGTGTTTTTCGTGTGGTTTTTCAAAAAACGATAAGTTCTGTCTCGTAGAAAACAGCTATCAGCTTTTGATCAAGTATCCGAGTTCGACAGATGAAGGATAGTGGCTTACCGAGATTGTGGATTATCTTTCAGAAAAATCGGTAGTCGTGTTGGATGAAACCAAACAACTGTAATGCGGATATGTGACCGTTGAATGCAGGAGGGTAGGACGGACCGACGTGGGCGATCGCATCCACCTCAGTGCACCACTTCACGTGAGGACAGGCAAATTGTGCGCATGGCAGTGACGGTCGCTCAGTCACATCACGAACCATAGCCCAGCACATTGAGTCTGTAACGCATTATTCAGAGTCTGCTCGTACCATTCAACGCCGTTTACAGCAGAGTGGTCTGTCCGCATGACGTCCGTTGCTTGGTCTACCCTTGACGCAGAACCACAGACGTCTCCGCCGCCAATGGTGCGATGAAAGAAGGATGTGAACGGAAGAATGGAATGAAGTTGCCTCTACTAACGAGTCACGCATCTGTTTTCAACACCACGATGGTCGGATTCGAGTCTGGAGACACCGTGAAAAGAGGATGCTGAACAGCTGCGTTATGCACCGCCATACTGGTTCTGCACTGGGTATTATGGTATGGGGCGGTATTGGATATCACTCTCGCACTCCTCTAGTACGCATTGCCGGTACTTTAAACAGCCAGCGCTACATCTCCAAGGTGTTGGAGCCAGTTGTCCTTCCTTACCTTCAGGGCCTGGCCACAGCTATATTTCAACAGGATAATGCGCAACCACACGTGGCACGCATTGTCCAAAGGTTCTTCGTCAGTCACCAGATTAAATTGCTTCCCTGGACGGCTCGCTCTCCGGATCTTTCGCCGATAGAAAACATGTTCTCCATGCTTGCTCAACGATTGACCCAG
>BMAV01015310.1:348292-368299 GCA_019973955.1 Trichonephila inaurata madagascariensis
TATTTAAATACAATATTTTGGCAAAAAATTAACTTAGAATAACCTTTTTTCAAAATGTTCTCCTTTTATAAAAAAAGCTCCTAAAATAATATTTTGCTTGTATAAAGTAAAGACGTCTCCAGAGAGTCTGAACTTTTTTTTTTTGAATCATTCACATTCTTTACAGAGTTACAACCAATTGAAATAATTATCGGCGTTTTTTTCTTAAAATTTCTGCCCTCTGTTGTCGTAAAAAACATGGATGAACCCACTTCTAAGTTATATATTTCAAAAATTCTAGTTGAACCTCTGTACAGAGATCTGAGCTATATACAGGCAAAATATTATTATAATAGAAGCATTTATCCCAAAAGGAGAATATTTTGAAAATGGGTCATTCTATGTTCATTTTTTGTCAAAATATTGTACTTAAATAAGTTTTTATTGTAATAATATTCTTAAAACAATTTTATATACATTTTCTAATCTAAGTGATACTAAATATCATAAATGTTATCCATTTATACGCATTTGCAAAATCACGGTTCCGAACGTAGTCAGATACCTTAAATATGTTGTTTGTGCTTTAAAGATTTTCGTATAAAAAAATCATCTGATACTAATGAAAATAAAAGTACACATGCACAGAAATTTATGTTTAATGCATAAAGTATTTAGGCAATAGGAAACATTTGTTTTTGTGCTTAGGAATTTTCTATATGTAACATTCCGGTACCGATTAAGACATGATTGCTATGGTACCTCTTCAAAAAGTATTACTTTGTATACTACCGTAGACAGTTTTCCGTACTGATTTGGAATGAATGCATGTAAAACGTTGAAAAATAATATCTGTATTGTGTATCAGGATATTCTGAAAATAAGCCTTAAAACAATCCTTGGTGTTTTGAAATTTAATTAAGGGAATGTACAGTAAAAAAAAAAAGGATTTTCCGTATCTCAATATCCCGTTGGCCTATAGGCATCGGTCGGATCGACCTTATGAATAACACGCCACTCCTAAATGCATTTAAAGCTTTTTTTCGGGTAATGTTAAAGAATAGGGTCTGAATTCATTATATTTTTTCAGATTTAAAAGTGCTTCAACATTAATATTATATTCTGGCTTTGCTATTCTTAGAGAGTATCCTATTTTATTGTACTACTCATTTTTATCTGAATTGATTTTTCTTTCTGGTATAAAATATGTTTAGCATTTTTTCTCCAATATTGTATTGTTAAATGAGCTTTCTCTTTACATGTTAAAATGTAAAAAAATTACTCACTTATGGAATATTTTGAAATTTTAAGAACGTTTATTATAAGTAGATGTATGAATTACAATGTTGCAGAGATTTTATGAAAATTGAGACATTTTTATGTCTGAAAATGTGTTCCTTGTTTAGTTCAGGCTCTCATATATTTGGCGAGTTTTTATATGAATCGTAGCATAAGTTTTCAACCTTAACATTTTGCATTTTTCTTTTTAAAAATGGTTTGAAATTTTCTTTATAAAGTTACTTTTTCAACACGACATCGTGCGCATGTTTTAAACCAAAAATATCCCAATAAATACTTAAAGCTCACAAACGCACGGGGGGGCGCCCCTTAGTTTGAAAGTTGGTGAGACTTGAACCCATTCGCAAGCAAAATTTTTACCATTTTACTTAGAGAAAGATATAACTACAATATATTGTAATGAATAATTTCTACTATATATATTAATCTAAGTAAACATTTCTATCACCTTACTATCTATGCCAGGACATGGTCTTGTAATATCAAGGGGTTGGATGATTATATTTTCTGGCAGAAAAATGTTTCAGTGTTCATATAAATTAATCTGCATTGCATTGCACGTATCCGTTTGTCATATTGCTTCTTTAAAATTTAGAAACATTTTATAAATAAGTAGATTTACTTTTTTAAAAAGGCAAAGAAACCCATTAATTTTTCAATGTAGGAGACAAAATACGGAACTGAATTTCCTCATTAATAAATCCATCAAAAGCTAATAGCTAGTAATTTTAATCTTCTCATGGTTTTTTAAAATTTTTATTTAGCTCGTTGTGGTTTCGGTTTCAAGCGTTAATTCATTTTTTACTTACGAAATAAGTGTAAAATCATATTTTATTCAGCTCAAACGTCCTGCCGTTATTGTGGTGTGGTAGTTAGGAGAGGGGGGTGCCAGCTCAGGTGTCGTCTTCGTCACTTGACCATGGTTCAAAATGACGAGGTCCGTCGCCAAAAACCCTTGTGTAGTTGAACAGTGCGACGTCAATATTTACTCACTCACTCACTCAATTTCTATTACATGAGCGCAACAGTTTTAATTCATGCTGAAATTATTTTCCTTTTGAAAATGGTAATATTTATGAATGGTCACAGAGAGAGACTCTTTCTTTTTTTTTTAAACGTATGTTATATCTCTCGAAATATTTTGATTGGCTTGTTTGTCTTAAAACACAAGAGATCTACCGTTGATTAACGTTGTTTATGAATCTCTTGTTATTCACATCTTTTTCTTTCTTTTCTGATTTGAATTCTTACTTGTATTATTTTCCTCTAGAGGTACAACTGTTTTTCTATAGCTGTTTAACCAACAAATGCCAACGAAAAAGTTGCGATATTTTATTTTACCCCCTTTAGTTTTGATGCTTATATTTATTAAGTAATTTCTTTTTCGTCCGGTTTCAATGCCTTTACGAATGTTAATTTGGAAAATAAAATATTTTCGAGCTCTTATATATATATTTATGAATCTATTCTATCGAGGCGATTTTTTCTTTTTCTCACATCATATAGTTTCGACTATTATCATCCTTTGTCGTCGAATGCGGTCATGATGTTTATTTTCCAAAAACTCATTTCAGAAAAGATAATCAACTTTTTAAGTTTGATATGCACTGAATTTAAAGCAGAAAAACACATTACAGTAGTGTAAAGATATTTTTAGCGTTTTGTTTTTGTTAAAAAAACATGCAATGTGTATAATCATTTTTTCCACTTTTTGTTGTGATGTTAAATTCTAGGTTTTAATAATTTTTTTATTAAAAAACCCAGTCCATTTTAATAAAATTTAGCCCTAAAGAAAGAAGGGTATAAAACCGGATTGTGCAAAATAAATGAAAACAAAAGAGGGAAAAAAGAAAAAAAAATCAAACAAACTCTTTACAGTAGAAAGAAAAAAAAATTTTTTCAATGCTACAAATATTAATACATTTTGGAAAGTTCTAAATTACAGAAAGTTCAATTGAAAGTCATCCTTAGAAATAGAATTGAAAGCCCATACACAGGCATCGATTCATGTTTTCCATTTTGTACTTGTCAACTTTATTTGAAACTTTGAAGTGTATTAAAAAATAGCAGCAAGAATAGCCAACATGTACAGTACGACAGCTTCATAATCCGCCCAAAACTAGAACAATATTGGCTTAGAGTTGTTTAATTCAGGCTGTTTACAAGGAAATGTTGGACATCTGATGAAATTCTGCAGCAAATTTTAATTCTTCAAGCTTGTTAAGTGATATTATGTACTGGGGAGAAAAAAATACTGTAAATCGGAAATAAGCTATTTTTATACTGCATCACAAATACTGATAAATTCCTGTTTGTTTTATATATTGTTAAGTTATTTACAACATTCGTATAATCATGAAATTCTTTATTATTCTACTGTTGGATATGTTGGATATTCTATTATAAAGTGTTAATTATCGTTAAGTAATGTTTAATCATAAAGTTTAACATTAATTATGTATAGGTGCATTGAGTAAAATAGTTTATCCTAAAATATGAGTTAAAGTGGATATTTATAAATATACTTCTTAAGTAGCATATTAAATTCACGTGCAAATTTCAATCAGTACATCTTGATATTAATTGCAATGTAAAATTGAATTCCCACCCCCTTTGCAGCAAGATTAAAACTTTGTTTTGGAATGCAAAAAGTGGAGATTGAAATTTCATAAATAAATTTTCCAGTGGACTAATCGTATAAATAAGAATTGAAAATATACAGATCATATTTATCCCCGTGTTCTTCAAGAATTAGATGTGTTGTACTGGCTCTCTAGTTGTGTGAAGTTCTTATGCTTTGATAAGTTATTGAATGAGAGTTATATTAACGTCGCACAAAAAAGCAACACGAGGGCTCTTGGCGCCGGACCTCGTAATATTGAACCTCGGTCAAGTGACGAGGACGACACCTGAGCTGGCATCTCCCTCTCCTAAGACTACACCACAACAATGGGAGGACATTGAGACTCAACAGATTTAACGTGCATCGGCCTCCTCTCCACGGTGGATCTTCAATAGGCCAAGGCTTGAACTCATGACTAGGCTACCGCGGCCACATTGATAAATTGCTTTTAACAATTCTTTTGCTTTTATAAACAGTTGACAAATAACGTACTTAAATAACTTTAGCCAGAAACAATTCCTGTTTCTCCTTTAGAGAACTTATTTTATGATTCCTTTAAAAAATTATCCTCTGGTTTAAAATTAAATGTGTGTTATTAAGTTCCAATACGATAGTTTTTCAGTTCGTCGGGGAAAAAATTCCAATGTTAAGTTCTAGTTTTGTTTAATAAATATTCATTTAATTAATTGGTAAATGTGATTTTATTAGGAGAATAATTTTTTGAATTGGAAAGTAGGATCATTTTTTGAAGCAAAGATTAAGAGTTGAAACAAGAACTGAATTTTATCAAAAAAACTATTTATAAATTATTATGTAACAAAACATATCTTTATTATTTTTTTTTTTTTGTTCCTTGTATGTTTGAAGTCTTCTGGTTAGATTTTTCCTTATTTTGATTATCCTGAGATCAATGACAGATTCGATGTGTTTTTTTGCCAAAACGAAGTCCTTTTAATTTTCCAAAAATTTCCTTGTTTCAGTGTTCGTTGGTTCCTAAATTAAGTAAAACAGAAATATTACTCTGAATTGTTATTTTTCCTTTAATTGCGTTCTATTTTGAGTTTTAAAATTAATTTATTAAATTCCTTTGTTTTTCTTTTTTTTTTTTGTACTGGAGTTTCAGCTACTCAGTTTCGGTTATTTTTTTATACTTCGATAGACATATTTATACAGTAAATTCAGTAGAAAACAAAAACAGCGTTAAGTCAAACTCCTAATTGCATTTTAATATGAATTCCAATTGAAACGAAAATAATGTTTTCGGATACATTTTACTGACTGAGAGATTTAAATTGACGAGGAGGACGCCTGAGAGAGAGAGCTGATTCCCTATTCTCCAAACCTCCGCATCACATCAATGTGAGGAAATGTTTTGTGAAGCCTGTGCTTAAAAGTTTAAAACAAATATTTGTATTTTAAAATTCATTTACTTAAAAATTGTTCCAGTGAACTTCCAAATCGTTCACCTTTTTTTTTTTTTCTCTTTAAATATTTTATTTTCCTTTTGTCTATCAATTATTGAATGCTCTATATTATTGAGCTATGTTTGGCACACTAACCTTAGCTCTCCAACTATTCCCTATTAATAATTTCAAGTCATATTGCTAGCTTTTAAACTTTCCTACGTCCTTTTATTAATGACTTGTGACGGTTGCTAAATGTTCTCGGAAAAGTTTGAAACGAAGAGCTGTCTTGTAAACATATATAATATGCCATTGAAAATCCAACAGATAATTTTCTTGGACATGTCTATAAATATGTACGGGAAACCAGGAGGAATTTCACGCAAGGAGGAGGCAAAAGCTAAGATGTTCGCATTCAATTATCTTATACCGCATTAATTTAATCGCAATTCGATAGAAAGATTTTAATAAGACTAACTGGGGGAAACATTTTTTTTATCTCATTAAAGCTCATGTGGTTATAAAACTCGTATATCTTTATTATATAACGTGGTATTATAAACTTAAGTTAAACTAATATTCATTTTTCACTTTAAACGTAGAAGTTAAAAGCAATTTCCTCATTGAAATATGGAAAAGGAAGTGAAATATATGGAGCATAATTAGGGATTAATTGAAACGGAAAAGAGAAAGCATATTAAAATATTTGATGCATTTATATGATAAGATATCAGAATATATTAATTTTGGTGCATTTTTTATCTGAGAAAAATATTCAAAATTTAGGTTATATTCTTGAACATTAGGCTAAGATTCCCATAGAAGCTGTTATGAATTAACTTCAATGCATCTCTTTTTTGACCCATTTTGACATTGTCTGAGCATACATGAAGGTTGACGAAGATTTTTTAAATAGGAAGTCCGAAACCTAAAGAATGATAAAATAATCGCAACCTTATGGACCCTAATATTTAAATTTTTGCTAGCTGTCTCGTTCAATGTTATTTCTTTTCACGTTTAAAATTTCCACATTATTCAATATACATTAGTTTTGAAATAAATATTAATGAATAAAAAATGGTAGACTAATTTCAAAAGGTTACTTCTAGTTCCTAGAACATTGCACAATTCCGAATTCGCGGACTGCACATTATTAAATATATATATATTTATAAATTACCTAGAATGTTTCAAAATTGCCATTCTGGGTTGCTACATTTTATATAAAATTCTATATACATATATACTATTTATATACCTAACGGGTATATTGCAAAATTTCCAGTTCTGAGACATACTTATTGAAGGAAAAAAATTCATATTAAAGTTGATTCATATTGTAATTTACCGAGAACTTTAATTTTACTAAAGTTAATAAAATTTCATTTAAAATTAACTGTAAAATGTAATCGAATTCGTAGAATTGTTTATGCTGTTAGTACGTAGATGTCTAAACTTCTAATTTATGCTTTGAAATTCTTACTGCAGAATTAATAATATTGTACTTTTTTCTGTCAAAGAAAAATATATGCCATTATTCTACAATTTCACCCCTAATATCTCTTTTGCTTTGCCTGAATAGTGAAATTATTTAAGTTATAGTACTCTTAAATTATGAGTCATATTAATGCTAAATCATAAATTTCAACGTTAATTCTAAAAAATCAAAATGAACTAAACACAAAAAAGAATCCCAGTGTTCGGTGGGGGTGGGGGGTGGGGTGAGAAGCTTTAAAAATTAAAATAATATTACATTCTTTTTAGCGAGGTAAGTTTTAAAATTTGATTTCCAATACTTCGAGTTTTATTGAAATTTCTCTCTCTCTTTAATATGTTTTCGTATCTAACTATCATGAGTTTATTTATTTATTTTTTTCAAGTATACTTATTTCATAAACTATTCTCAAATATACTGTTGGGTAATACTAGAAAATCCAGAAAAGCTATTATAATTAATTGAAAAAGAAAATAATGACTGATGTATAGAAATCACGTGGAGCTAAATCAGAAGTTCTTAAATACCTTTTAATATAACGCGTGAGGTATTATAATTAGCCGCGGAATTATTTGGTTCTTTCGAGCCGTCTTAATAATCCAAATACTTGAATTTTTCTTTCCATGTCAAATAAATCGATAAAATTCACTCTCTCTCTCTTCCCTTTAAAAGGAAGTATCTCACTACTTCTTTATGGCACATTCGATTTTCGTGTCGTTTATGGTCATCGTACGTTAGATAAAGCTCATTTCTGTACTGTTCGTTCACTTAATCTATTGGAGAAAATTATTTTAAGATTAAGCAGTAAAGAAAGAATGCAAGTTTTCGAAAACTCTGCATAATTTAATGCAAGCTGTTTTCTGAAGTTCTTTAATTTTATCGAAGGAAATATTTGTTGATTAGTTAGTTCAGATTTTAGCGTTTCGAAATAGGTATGGTTTTAATTAATTATTTTTTTACGTTAAATCTGCCAGAGTGGATTGCAGTTTCAAATAAGTTCTTTTACGTGGTATAGAATTTTCCAAAATAGCGAAAGAATAATCAGGTATATTTTTCAATGAGTCATTGCTTTCATTTAATGGAAAGTTTTGGGTATACACAATGATTTCACCTTATGAAGTTTTTTTGTGAAAATACCTATTTTTTCTCAAATAATTAAATAATTAATTTTTTATTCAAGTATAACTAACAGTAAGAACAGTGCTTCAAATAATAAATAGAACTATTTTTATACACTGTTTAATTGTGGAATTTGCAAGTTCTACAGTCAAATGAATTTTAAAACGATGATTTTATTCGCTGTAAATAAATTTAACGTTAAAACATCCAAATACTCGCAATTCAAAGTTCTTTTAATATAGCAACGGCTGCATTCTAAAATAACTCGTGCATTCAGGTTATTCATTTTTCATTTTAAATTGTTTTCCCAGCAGTATAGAGACTTTATATATATGGTCACTATTTGCGCTTTGTATGTAATATTTATTTACGCACTGTTGAACTGACGGTAGTATTTTCTTTACTCCTATGTTCATGAAGATCATCTGTTATCATTTGGTTGCATTCGATTCTTTTATTGTGTATTTCCGTTATGGACAAAGAAAGGTTTTTTATTGAGATTTATTTAGTTTAAAAGTGAAATAATAGTATTCATATTTTGATTTGATGCGGCAGTTATTGTCTAGCATTGTTTTTTGAGTTGGAAACTAATTTAAAAAAAAAAAAAATTATCCGATTTTAACATTACAATTGCTTTTTTTAAAATCCTGATTGTCCTTTTCTTCTGGGATATTTTTATAAAAATCTGTTTTAAAAAAGCAAAGAGAAAACTTAACTGTTATAGTTAATCGTACACACACAAACTCTATATGTTTAAATATTCTATAATTTTAAAGTATTATCCTTAATTACCTTTTGAAAGTAAACATTGATAGGAAAGCTAAAATTCTCCTTTTTGTTGTGGGCGGGAAGGGGGAGGGGAGCACTGCTATTCGCTAATTATAAAGTTTTATTTTTAATACTAAATATGTTACAAATTTTGTATCTGCAATTTTGTGTCTTTTGTCTTTAAATCTTAGCACATATTTCTACTTAGGTGGTTTCTTTTATTACTGTCATTCGGAAGTGGCCGCGGTAGCCGAGTGGTATAGGTATCGGACCGTGGCTTGCCTTGTCACGAGTTCGAGCCCAGTACCACTAAAGACCCGCCGTGTAGGGCAGCGATGCACGTTAAATCTGTCGTGAGCTGAAACGTCCTCTCGTTGGTGTGGTGTGGCAGTTAGGAGAGGGGGTCCCAGCTCAGGTGTCGTCCACGTCACTTGACCATGGTTCAAAATTACGTGGTCCGTCGCCAAAAGCCCTCGTGTAGCTGAACAGTGCGACGTTAATATTCAATCAATCAATCAGTCATTCGGAAGTTATTTGGCGCACCAACTCTTAAGACAACTCTTCGTCAGTATATCTTTTGTATTAGTTATACTCTCTGTAGCGCTTTGATAACTAACAAACACTTTTTCCCAGAATTGTGATTGGAATCATTTTACAAGTAAAGTTTGTTAAGTAGTTCAGTGTCATTACGACACACAGACTGTGGGAGAGACTTGTTCAGAGACTTGTTAACAGTATGTTAAGGATTACTGAGATGACTCGAAGGATTACTGTAATTATTCGAATCTAAGCTGCCACCGATTCTAAGCTGCACCCCAAATTTTCAACGTATTTTTGTGAAAAAATAGTATGAAATGGATTATATCAATATCTAATAATTACGAAATTTTTTAAAAAAATAATAAAATGAGAACTAATAAGAAGTGAATAATTAATTTATTTTACCAGTATTAATAACTTTTAAAATACCGTATCTACTTGAATCTAAGCCGCACTTTTTTTTTCTATGTTAATGCTACTGAAAATCGGTTGCGGCTTAAAATGGAAGGGAAACAAATTCGTTCCATGGGGCAATTAGAACAATTACAAATTCATGCGTATGTTTAAAAGTTTATTATAGTGGTAAGATATTTAATTAGTCACTTCTTATTAGCTCTCATTTTAAATTTAAATTTCGTAAAATTGGAGAGATATCGGAAAAACTATTTTACACTATTCTTCACTTTTCACAAAAACGTTGAGTATTTGGGGTGTGGCTTAGATTCGAACAAATACGGTACATACATGAACCAGTAATTGCTCTAACCGTCAGTATCATATTCAATCCCCCCCCCCCTATCCAACGAGTTTTTCCGCCTTCGATTCTAAGCCGCACTCAATTTTTAGTAGCATTATTGAAAAAAAAGTACGCTTTAGATTCGAATAAATACGATATGTATATTTTATTATCAATATCTACACTGAGAAAGAAGGAATAATTTTGAATCTATATACATATATTGATAATTTTAAGAATTAACATAAAACATAATGAAATTGCCGTGAAGTATTAATTTCTAAAAATTATTCTATAATCATTAGAGATAAAATTAAAAGATAAAATTATTCCTAAATTGTTTAATAAATAATAGTGACGCATTTTGATATAACCTAGGAGTTTCACTTTATCCGTCTATTAAAATGTTCGGTTCGCGGTTTGGTTATAATATATAAGATCGATTCGACTTTAATAATCTATAACCAAGAATTAAAAAGTGTGTGATATATATTCTAGGAACAATATAGAAACTGAAGGTTGTGAATAAGTGCTATTAATTTGTATCAAATATTATGCATACATACATGCATATATATGTATAATTAAGAAGCTTTATTAATTTTATTGTATGTGTGAGCACTGTATAAAAATGGACAAGCACATTAATATATTTTTTTCTGTTACTTTAATTTATGAGTGATGCTAATAATTTTAATGATATTTTTAGCTACGTGTTAAAACAAGTACGTCTTTATTTTTCCAATTATCCTTTGCTAGGAATGTGTTTCTGCCATTTTATTGGCATGTTCCATAAATGCATAAAAAGCATTTATTTCGAAATTTTTCCTCGATGCTGTGTTTATGGTCTAGATTATCTTGGAAAACTTAAATGATGCGAAACAATAGCTTAGAAGAAAAAGTAATTATCCATAAAACTATTCTTTAAATAGCATATTTTTGAAATTTTCCTTTATTCCTTTACTAATAAAAGAGAATTAAATATTTTTTTTAAAAAAAAGTCAGCGTATTTGCATGATTTGTAGGGAGAGAGGGGGATACAGAGATTCTGTAGAAAGAATTCAGTAATAAAATAGTGATAAATATTTTTTCTCCCGAAATTTGTTCATTTCTTTCGTGGCATTTATTTCGTTAACTATCTGAATGTTTTTTACTATAGTGCTACACATTACTCATAAAATATATATATACAAAATATAGTTAGATTAATCATAAGCATTAGGTTATAACCCTATTTCTTTAATACTTTTTTTTGTTCCCAGCTATTAAAGTTTCCATTAAAAATTATTATCGATCTGACGAAATAAATTGCAAAGAATCGCAGCCGAATCCCTCTTATTTTTTTTATAAGACGCGTATGTATTGCTTGAGATTTTCCGTCGAATATTTTGATTTGTTGAGCTAATTAATCAAAACGTCCGGGTGGAAGTAAAGAGAATCCTACTCTTGCACGACTCGCCTTCCGCCCTCTAAAGGCGCTGTCGTCGTTTTCCACAATCTCCCTCCGTCGTTCTACCCCATCGCATTTTCAGAGAGGATCTGAGAGACTCAAGTTCATCCCGTTTTTCCGTTCCTGATTCGCATGCGCTCCTACACATTTTGACTCTGCATCCTTACCGCCAATAATATTGGTGTTGCAACACATTATTTCATTCCTGTATCTGATTCCTTTCCGAATTAGAATAGAACATTGGTTGATTAATTTGTGTATTTTTACTCGAATTAATTGCATTGCCCTGTTATTTGTAACAAAAGCCTCGCGGCTTTGTTGCACGGATAAGCAGGTGGTTCTTTAGTAGAGACGATATACTTTAGCAATTGCATACGCTTGTGCGTCCGTTAAGGGACTTAACTCTCTCACTTTTTAATTTTGCAAGGTAAGATAGATATTGGAGTAATTATATATGCTTCAAGCGCACATTGTTGTGATCTTTCTTCTTGGCTATCTCACCTGTGAGAGAGGTTAGTCCACCGTCGCATGTAAGCAGGCTTATACACCATTCCGTCTGTCATCAACCCATTTGTCCATCAATGCTTTTTTCATTCGTGGACATGCTGCTCCTTTTGCAGTTAATTGAGCTTACAATAGTTAGTAGTCAGAGTTAAGTGGTTTTGGTCTCTGATGGACCGTCCACCGCGTCGTATTCCCACGATCCAAGACACCAGTTTTATTGAGGATAGCATCCTTAATATTCCACCTCCGCCAATTTTTTACGAGTTTGGCGTGGAGGACTGCTATCTGCACCCCGGACGCAAGTGTTTCAATCCGTTTTATGAGCCTCCCGAAAAGCCTATTATAACTGTCAAATCAGTTACATTGTTTATTATTGCTGCTTGTATAGTAAGCTTTATTGTATTTTCTCCTCTGCTGCATTACTTCCTGTGATTCCTCATGGGTCCACCAAAAAACCATTCTGGTAAACAGGGTCCACTTTTGTGCAGGTAAGAAGTTTTTGCTTAGTTCTATTTATTTTTGTTCTTTTATGAGCATTTATGTTCAACTTATGAAAGAAGTAAAAAAAAATATTATTGTGAGGATTTATTTGTTGAAAAGTTTATCTCTCTCTAGAAAGTGCTTACTAATTATAAATCAAAAGAAAAATAGATGTTATGAACTAGTATCTTAATTTTATACATATTCAAAAAAAAAAAAAAAAAAGAGTTAAATCTTTCTTCAATATAAGACAGAATTTAAATGCTGTGAAAATTCAATCGCGTTGATATTCATGCAGTTGCTTTAAATGCCATTGTTGTGTGTAACTAATTTTTATGATGCTATGATCTTTTTTTAATCTCTTGTTAATTATGTATTGTCAATACATGTGATTTAGTTTTCACTGTAAAAATACGTTATCAAGTGAATCTTTTTTTCTTAAAAAAATATTTTTCTGTCTCTATATAATTTTCAAAAGCTTTTTAATTGGAATATATAATTAAGATGTAGAAGTTAGTAATTATGTTGATGTTTTTATGATCTTAATTAGTTTTGAGGTGAAATCATGCATAAACCTTAAAAGTAAAATTGAATGTGGAAATATACGTATAGTATTTTAAAATCGTATATATTATCGTTTTTAAAAGTAAAATAAATATGCATGATATTATAATTTTAGAAAGAAATTATGCGGTAGACTGAACCTTTCTCAAATTGCATATATAACCATACATTTATATTCTGATAAAACTGAAGCACAAGTACAACCTATTTATATTTTAAAATACTTATCATGTCTTATTTCGTTGAGGAATTTGGGGAAATTTCCTTTTTCATTAGTAGACTTTATTTCCGAAAATAGAATTCTTTTTTCGTTTTTTAAATTAGAAATTCGATTAATCTGAACTTCAGTGAATCTATAATTTTATTTGTTTCTCACAGGTTATTGTATTTCGAATAACATCTCAATACGTTTGCTTAAAGCCGAATTATAAGTAAATTGATTAACGTGTCAATTTCTAAATTAACATGTAAATATGCTTTGCGCTCTAATCTTCGTTACGATGTTTTATCTTCGTCTGCATGTGTTTGAGATTAGTGTTACATCAACAGAGAAGAAAACGTTGAAGCGAATCAGAGCCTGGGTTTATACACGACTTACCAATCTGGGTTCATATATATAGTATTAAGTGTGACTACTAGACCAGATCTTTCTTACAAGATATTTGCCTCTTCGTAAACACAGTTCCTGATTGTATAGATTGATTATTCAATAGAGCAACAACTTCAGTTCAGAATCCATCAACAATTGGAACTCGAAATTATTATTGTTATGGAAAAATAATCTTTGAAACAATTTGGAAAGTTCTTGAGATTAAAATCTGTGTAATGAAGTGAAAATGATGTTTCATTTTTAGAAAAGTCTTGAATTTTGTATTTTTTTAAAGGTATTTCTATTATGTATATAAAGTGCGAGTCCCGAAAAGATGCCTCCGTTTTTATGTACCTTAACACTTTTAAGTTACTTGAAATACGTCTTAATGTTTTTAAAAGAAAGTGTAAAAAATTGCTTCTTCATCGTTTGTACTTCAATCATATCCTGGAGATACATATGTAACTCGTATTCTTAGTATGAATAATTAAGGCAATGGAAATAAGCAATTAATTATATCCATTACCGATGTATAAAGGTAGAAAATTATATTTATCTTAATATCTGTCTAGTTTATTGATAAAAATTCTGAAGAGATATCCTGTGCTCCCTATCAGTGATGGGCAAATTTTCTTACGAGTGGTCTAAAACACCAATTTTTTTTTAGTGACCCAGTATGATTTATTATAAACCGAAATAAAAGATTTTAAATAGTATGTTTTAAAAATTATGTAATAAAAAAATGCGATAAATGAAGTGTTTTGTCATGTAATTAAAAAATCTCCCCCCTCCAATAAATTTAAAGTTCATTTTACCTACGTAAATATAAAAATAAACATATTTTAATATATTGTTTGCATATTTATTAGGGTGGATTCCATTTTTCGAACATACAAACGTTTTTCGGTTTTTGTATAAAGGTTTAGAACTATATGTTTTTTGCATATGCATGAAATGGAACGCCCTCGTAAAGAACTTTTTTAGACATCATTGAAAATCAAAATTTTAGTACTATTGCTTTAAAAACTGCTATAGCATTTCTAAAGGAGCCGCATTTATCCCGCAGGCCGAAGATTCCCACCACTGTTGTATGCTTTGAATGTCACAAGGAATCAGTGTTAAAAAGAATTATTAATGTGCATAAGCTATAAATGCATAAGCTATATATACATAAGCTATATCTCGGCTTCCCCCCTTCATGAAACTCGTGATGTCGTAGCATAGAAATCTGAAGAAGTGAAATGCTGAGATGACATTATTTCGTATAACTATGGTTCAGAATTGCCTAGTTAAGTTTTCAGTAACTCATTTAAGCTCTTTTAATGTGAAATTGATATATTTTAGTATAATGATTGAAATTAGAAGCATATAAAATTTAATTACAATGATCGATATTATATCGAAATTTTGTAATGGTAAAATTATTTAGTATTTAGTAGAGATTCTCTCTATTTATCCTTTTATCTTTCAGATTTTTTTTTCTTTCAACCAAGACAAAATTTATTTTAATATAAAATGATCAAATTTAATAAGCCATTGTTAGTGGATTGAACTTCTTAGAGTGTTTCTTGATTTTGTTAAAAGTATAACGGGGAGAAATTTCGCTCATGATAATATTATTTCCACTTCTCTTTTAAAGGTCTGACGCATTTTTTTAAAAATTATTTCAAGTATCTTTTTAAATATCGTATCAGAGAACCCAAATTAGAAGATATGGTGGAAAGATATTAAAATTTCGCCTTCTTGAAATTCTATCTCTATCATTAATAACTTTTTTAAGAGAATTGTGTAGTTTATAGTATGAGTGGATCGACAAATACTTTAATTTAGGGGCTTTTTTTATATGTTTTAGCCTAGAAAAACACAATTTGTGTTATTTTAAACGATTATTTACATAAATGAAATTCAGTTTTATGATGCTCAGCAAAAACATTGTCGATTATTTTGTTTGTCATTGAATTTTTGCATTTATAGTGACTTTTAAGAGGAGGAGAAGGACCATAGTGGGTGTTATTATCATTATGCTCTATTTATATTGTGTGCAGTGTTTTTCAATTCATAAGTTCTTTTCATTGAAGAAGTTTACTTAGAAAGATGTTATTGTTTGTGTGTATAAATGTTTGTATATACCCAGGCCCAAGTCGATGGATTTTTCATGATGCAGAAAATCGTCAGTGGCCATGTCGTATGATTATACGGCATGTAAAAGATCCCTAGGGGGGTGCTCTTGGCAAAATTAAATCCTAGTACAGGTTCGCATCGTCAGAGCTCAGGTGCCCCCCTTTAGGGAGGAAACTGGGCGTCAAAATTACCTGCGGCGATTGGTATCTGCCAATATGGCGCCGCTCTAAAAAGAGATACCAGCTTTCGGTGAATGTATTAGGTAAATTGATGAACTCTGTTAATAACTGTTCATAATCTGCCATTAGAAATAAAATAAAAAATGTTTGTATGTACAAATTAAAAACGAACATAGAATCTGTACTTTTGGTTGAGGTAAAAAAAAAAACTTTTAATATTCTCCTATAGAGGGCACCAGTAAATTATCCAGTTATATTGGTTACAACTATTTGCTACCATATTAGGTTGTTGTTTTCAGAGTATAAGGTATTAAATTATTTATATTTTTTAAATGCAATCTCAGATAAATGATATCAACATGACGGTGACAATATGAAATTTTTCTACGATTGCACTTGTAGCAAAAAAGCAAAGTAGTATAAATGGCATTGAGTACATAAGATTTCAACTGTTCTTTCACTGAAATTGAAGGTTTCTCTTATATTAGATTTTAAAATATATTAAGTTGTTAGTTATACACATAAAGTATATTATGAATTTAGTTGAGAGACTGGAGTGTGGCCATAAAATATTTCAGTGCTATTTTGCTATTTTCTCCATCTAATGTGAGAGGTAATACCGTTGGTGTGTACCTTAGTTACAATTTAACCTTTGGCGTAGCGCCATCTGCATGTGATCTTATCTAATAATTTCTTTTTTGTGGTAGGCACATACAGTTTTTGTTTCTGTCACATATTTCAGTCTTCAGTTTTCATGTAAATTACCCGCAGATCTATATATTCACTAGAAAAATAAGAGAAGCAAATTAAGAAAATGTTTATTTTCGATTTAAGTAGATAATTTATGAAGTAAATAGTAATAATAATAAAATAAAATTATGTATCGTATTTATGTAGTTTTAAAGTTTTAACATTCGTTTAAGGGGTATTTGAAAGTGTGTTGTGAATATTAACTTTGAGACGTATTAAAAACCAATTATAATAGTTTTTTCTACATCAAAATTCTATAATCATTTTAAATCATTTCATATCTACAACTATTCATAGGTATTTTAACACGTTGCTTACTTGTCAAGAATATCACGGGAATTAGATCATTGAGTAAAATCGCAACAAATCGATAACTACATTATTTTTTTTTCAAAGAAAATTTTTTCTTTATATGATACGCACTCTCCGGTACAAGTCTACTAAATAATACGTATTTTTTGCGTGACCCACGCTTTAGAGACTGAAAAAAAAAACCACCCGTAAAAGTACGTTTCCTGCATGCGATGTATTGATAAAGGAGTTTATATTTAAGTTAAGCTGTATTTTCGAGTAGAACAAAATAAAAAAGTACAATGTGAAGTGAAATGATGGAGCATATAAAGATAGAATAATTAAAAGCTTATTACTTGAAAATCTAAATTTGAATGAAAAATAATTGTTTTGTTTTTTCTCTTTCATCATACTAGAATAATTTAATGAAAACACTTTTGGGGGAATTTCTAGTTGATTTTTCCTGTCCATTGTTTGAATTTTAATTATGAATTACAGTTAATATCGCTTAAAATTTGAAATATTATTTTTGTTTGGTATCATTTCGAACTTTGTGTACAACGATTAAAATTCGCTAATTAAACATGCGACGGATTTCAGCCATTTTTACCTTCATTTAAATCGTTTTTAAATGAAGAATTAAGACATTTGTGTTTAAAGTGTGATATTGAAAGTCCGTAATCAATAGATAAAGTAAATACGGAATTTTCTAATCGGAAGGTAAAGTCAGACAGGGTTGACAGTTTAAGACTTTTCGATCGAACGTATTTCACCTTAAAACATTTTGTGGGGATGTTTACTTAGAGGTACAATATCTTCACAATGGAGATTTCCTGAAAGAGTATAATAAAACAGAGAAAGTATGTTTCCCCTTCTTTCTAACGAGCCCCAAAAATAAACTATTCGGACTTAAAGAAAAATATTGAATAGAATAGCGGTGAAATCCAACAAAGGATTTAGTTAAAATAAAATGAACTTTTTAAAACATTATATGAAAGACGAAAATAGTATAGTTTTTTCAAAACTATATAGAAATATGAAATTCCCTTTACATGGTGGCATGTAAATATAGATTTTTTAGTATGCAATGTAAATGCAGCGATGCTTGAAAATAATTTTGAGTTGAATCGTTGGATTTTAAGAAAGTTTTCTTTTCTTGTTCTTTTGTTTTGATTCTGTTTAGGGTGCAGTGATAAAATGTTATTTTATAAAATGAAATGGAATTATTTTACGACATGTAATTCGTAATATAGCCTTGTATTACATAAGCTGGTAAAAATCTTTAATGGATGTGATTTGTATGTTTTTCTTTCTTTTAATGCTAGATTGAATTGTGGTACTTGGTTATTGCATGCTTTACCGAACTACAAAATGAGAATATAAAGAATATTAATTATAACAAGTTCAAACTACTTTTTTACTTGCATTCTTTATTATAAAGGGAGATTATAAATAATACTAATTAAAGTTATTTCAAAGAATTTTTTTTTTACTTGCTTAAGTAGAATGAAATGTATACGCGTACGCGTTGCTTTTATTATAACTGAGCTTCATGCCTTGAAAACCGATTCATGTGTGTTAACCACTGATGAACTAACTCTCTTAGAATCCGATATGTTAAAGGTCAAATTCTTTACTTGCATTTAATTATCTTTGTATGTTAAAGTTTAGCTTTAAAGTTTTGATACGTGAATAAATACACTTTTTTTGTTTCTCTAGTGCTTCCATCAATACTCTTATTGAATAATTAATTTTTTTTATTTATTTTGATGCTTTTTGTAAGTTATTTCATTTTAGATTTTTGGGAATCATGTCTTTTTTCCCCCTTGTGTGTGTGCATTAAAGGATGATAAATTTCATTTGCTATGCACTCTTTGTAAATGCGTTCTCATTTTTTTCAATTTTTGGTTAATTTGTACTTATTCTATTACCGAAATCGGATAAGTATTAATTAATAAGGATAAGGATTAAGTTGTCGACATTTGCTCAGTTATGTAAAATCATTTATTTTGTGGAGAAAGATGTCTTATAAATGATTGCTTGTACGTGAAATTTTCAATTAATCTTCCCTGTTTTACTTTGACCTTAATATCTTGAAACCTG
The DNA here is from genome assembly GCA_019973955.1 of Trichonephila inaurata madagascariensis. Classification (NCBI taxonomy): domain Eukaryota; kingdom Metazoa; phylum Arthropoda; class Arachnida; order Araneae; family Nephilidae; genus Trichonephila; species Trichonephila inaurata. The sequence goes on from BMAV01015310.1 coordinate 367,286, forward strand.
TAATAGTTTACCTCTTGTAACTGTTTTAAGTTGCTTGAAAAATGCACAACATTTTACAGCTCATTTGTTAAGTTTTGAGGTTTTGGGTTTCATATTTTATGTTTCACAAATGTGATTACATATTTTGTGTTTCAAACACCTCATGTGAAGAAATTATAGATAATCGAAAGACACACACACAAAAACATGCCAGAAATAGACAGTAAACATAGTTTTCAAAATAGGAAGATGTTATCATCTTGTGTCTATTAAAATATCTTTTTCTCTTTACGAATAAAAATAATTACAATTTATTAACAGTTTTTTTTTTAACCTTTTGAAAATATTTTGCGTTTCACATTGTAAAATCACAGAAATATATGTAGTAGTTTCAAAATAAAGGAATCTTATGAATCATTTATGTTACGGTGATTTTTTAAAGCGAATAAGAGTTTTAAAACGCCTTTTTTAACGCATTAATTGCACTCATTCATAAATTTAACAGACAGGTTGATTGGTTAGATTTAACAGATATTAGCTTGATTGATTATTTTACGGTGATTTATCCATTGACTTTTTCGCCATGACAATTTTTTTTTTCTTCACATTTTCAATGCGTTCTAAATTCTATTATTGAATTGTGTGAGCGTATTCTAATGTATTCGCGTAGAGAATATGTAAGGATGTTTAAATTTTAATTATGAAATCCGTCGTGTCAAAATTGCCCTACAAAATTTCTATCGTTCTCTATATACTCTTTTAAAAAAGTTTTTAACTATCACAATCTGAATCGGGATTTCTTGTGTGCTAATTATTCATGCTATAAAAAATCTTACACAATCGTGTGAATTTAATTGTTGCTAAAAAATAAGGGTAAAAAATTCTACTGGATCTAAGTTTATGGTTTTAAATATGTAGATTTAATTTTTTGTACAGTATGATTTTTATTTAAGTTTCAAAACAGCATTAGGTTCATTTTGATACTTACTGTATCTCATATATCTTTATCACAGTTTAGTGCAGGGATGGCGAACC
>BMAV01015310.1:373299-387755 GCA_019973955.1 Trichonephila inaurata madagascariensis
CATTGCTGAAAAGCTTGCTTCGTATGCAAGGGATTATTTCTAATGTCAGTCATTTAATATATCGTGGAAGGCTGGATGGAACATTGAATTCGAAAATGGACAATTATCTTCTATTCTGGTTAAAAGCTGAGAAATGTTTTAATGTTTCAACATAGTATTCCTAAAGCCGTGGAAAGTGAAACGGAATACAGTTTTGAACTGGCAAGCAGAACTGTAATAATTTTAATCGAGGAGATATTATTTTATGCGATGTTTTTGGATGCTTCTTTCAACAGTATTATTATTTGTATTTTTGCATATTTCTATTACTGGGGAACTAAATGTTTAAATCTTTGTTAACCCATCTTCAATTCTCGACCCACACAATTGGAATCTTTGACGTATGTAATCATTCAAAAAATTTCGTATGCCATACCCCAGTCCTAGTCCTCTTTTATTGACTTTATTATGAATAACATCTCAAGTTAGTCAAACGCAAACAGGTAGTTGTGTCCGAGAGGTAAGGAAGCAGGCGTTTCCGAGTATTCGTCTGAGGGGAAATTCCCCACATGGGTTCGAATCCCATCAACTACCAAATCCCGGTGCACAATTACTTTTTGTAGTTATAAAAATATATATTTCATAAAAAATTGTTTTTAAAGACATTTTTCTTTTTTTTTTTTAATTAAAAATGGTTTTTGATGTCCTTTTTTTTTTGGAATGTCAGTTTTAATATGGAGGGAGCTGAAATATAATTAAAGCTATTGTTACCTGAAATAAATGTTTAATAGATCTTAGTTTTGTATTATACTCACACACACATTTATATTATAAAATTTCGATGAAAAGGAAAATTTAATCAGTGTGGCATTTATTTAATGGTAAACTTTATGCAATGTAATCTTGCGGAATTCCATTTTGATATTTTTTTTGAGGATTTTAGAGAATTCTTTTATTTTTTATTTTGAAAATGAGTATTAGAACTGCTTATTTTGTGAAGGAAAGGGAATATTTATAAAAGTAGAGAAAGCCCGTACAACGCCGGACCATGCAGCTAGTCTTATATAAAATCGTTAATACTCTAGCAACATTCCAGGCGAGTTTTTTTAAATATCAGTATGACTGAAATTCTTACGAATCCTATATATATATTTCTACTTCTATCAATAATGATGGCTTAAGATTCTTTAATAAGCTCGTAATTAAATTCTTTAGTTGCATTTGCTGTGATATATTATGTGCTACATAATCTTCACTAGAAAAGATACACACGCATAACTTCTTTCATTCCCCCCACCCCGTATTTTTTGCTAGTTTCTCCGATTCCTTCATCAACGTACTTACTCTTTTTAATAATATCTACTTTGCTTTTTCGTTCTTTTTATGCATGCCTACATCGTATCTTGAAGCAAAATAACTTCCTAGGTTTCGTAAGGTAGATAAATCCAATGTTGTTCATGTTTTGGTTGCATATTTGTAGTTATGTATTAAAGAACCCTATTTACTTTGTTATTTTTTAAAAAGTGACTGGTTGGTATGTGTAATTAAGTCGATATGGGTGGTAAAAGGAATCTGCGAATAATATAAAGTAAATAGAATAAAGTCCTAATACTCTCTTATTCAGTTTCTTGTAAGGGACATCTGTATTTGGCCGAAGGTCGTGGGTAGTTGTGGCCGCGTGGTTAAGGGAGCGTACGTTCCCTGTACTTGTCTGGAGAAAATTGGATTCGAATCCCATCAACTACCATACCTGGTGCACAACTTCATTTTATAGATTAAAAATGAATTTTTTTAAACCAGAAAATTGCTATTTTAAGGACATTTGTCTGCCTACTTTTAGTTAAAATTGATGTTTGATGTTCGCATCCATTTTAGATACGATATTAAAATTCGTAGGTAAACAAACGTATGTATCTATCTATGTGAGGCTATCGTTTCCCAATTGATTGAATGAATATTAACGTCGCACTGTTCAGCTACACGAGGGCTTTTGGCGACGGACCACGTAATTTTGAGCCATGTTCAAGTGACGTGGACGACATCTGAGCTGGCACCACCCTCTCCTAACTACCACACCAACGGGAGGACGTTTCAGTTCTCTACAGATTTAACGTGCATCGCTGCCCGACACGGCGGGTCTTTAGTGGTACTGGGCTCGAACTCGTGACAAGGCAAGCCACGGTCTGATACCTATACCTATACCACTTGGCTACCGCGGCCGCTATCTTTTCCCAAACCGCTGTACGCAGAAACGCGCCGAAGGTACCAAAAGATGGGAAATGATCTGAAGAAGCCATTTTGACCAAATTCCGATATTGCAATTAGTTAAAAAGATACTCTAAAAATTGTAATATAAAAATATTAAGTCAATTCCTACTTAGGTCAACAAAGAAAAATTTTATTTTAGTTACTTTTTATTAAATAGTTACAATTAATATAAATATGTATATATATATAGCAGAATCAGAATATTAAGTGACAAAATAGAAAGCGATTTTCCTTGCAATTTCTTTTCTGTATATGGTGTTGGACTATTTTTTGTTTTTTTGTGTTTGTTACTATTTATTCATTAATTAAATTTTATTATTCTAATAAAATAGTATATATAGTAAAAAGCGAAATCACATTCCCAGAAATTAGGTGGGATTCGAACCCACGCCCTTTGGATTTGAAGTCCAACGCGGTATCCATTGCGCTACAGGAACGCATTGAATGATTTTCCTTTCTACATATACTGTTGGACTATTATTTCTGTTTGTTACTATTTATTCGTTTTTTAATTTAATTAATGAATTAATATTTGGAAAAACTGTATTAACATCAAGTATCATCCACTACAAGTTTAAAAAAATGTATTTGAATTTAAATGGATGAATAGAAAGTATTTTATAAACGATTGAAAATTTGAACAAGATATATATATATAGAGAGAGAGAGAGAGTGGTGAGAGAACTAATAGTAGGTATTTTAATAACTAAATATTAATGATAGAATCTCTCTCGCATAAAAGTCTGGTTTAAAAAAAGATTAAAAAAGAAAAATTGTGCGAGATTTTTTTAAAAAATTTTCTGCCTCAAACAGTTTGGGGTTTATTCCCTTCTTTAAAATTACTGATTCAATTAAATAGTTTTCACAATGGAGACAAGTATTCGAAAAAAAATATTCAAATAAATTAAATAAATAATAGTTTTAAATATAAGTACTTACGTTATCAACGTAAATCAAGATATCAGAACTTTTATCAGAATAGTCGTGCTGGGGCAGACTACGAAATGAAATTCCTTTAAAAGTTAAATACTTTTTCGACAAGATAAATAGTTTCATGCTATGCAATCTGCAAACGTTTCCCCAACTCTCTGTAAGTGTTACAGTTTCTTTTATTACACTCTTACCCCCCACTGCTGGGGGTTGAAACGGACATTTCCCCTTCCAAGGATTTAGGGGTGAATGATCGCTAACTGCTAAGTGCGGTCAACTAAAATTTTTATCGGTGGTCGAAATCCACAGTCAAGTCAAAAGTAGTAGTCCCGGGTTCCCGGTAAAGAAACCCTTGTAACAACGAAGAAAAGTACGGGCCATTCGCTGTGTGTTAGTGATTTTTTCAGAGGCGTATCTACTGCCGTATCATCCGTATCTATGATACGGGCCCCCCAAAATGTGTAAGAAAAAAACGTAAAATGTTGAGAGCTTACCAGACAAGGCCACCAAGGAATTTTGATATGAGGCCCACTCAAGACTAGCTACGCCTGTGAATATTTTTTTTTTATCATTTTATGAAATAAAACCATTTGAAAAGAGGTCAGTATCAATCATTTATTGTATTTGTGTGTCATAGTATATTGAAACAAAAAAGGAGAGAAATATAGTTATTTTATTTAATTTGACACACACTTGATAGTGTACTATTTAACAATACTTGGTTTCAGTAGCACACACAAAAATGTTTCAAGGGGGGAGTCCAGGGTCGAAAGTCCACCATTTCGGTATCATGCTTCAATACGCCGCCCAACATATTCTTTTGATTTTGTTGATTTTCGGGAACAAAAACAATACAAAATTAATTATTGAATAAATAATTATCATTAATTAATAACTTTAATTATTAATAACAAATACATAATTAAATTTTACGTAATATATACCTAAGATTATAACCAATCGAAAAAAAAATCAAGGGCTGTAGGGGGTATCCGGACCCCTAGGACACCCCCCTTGTGTGCGCCACTGCTTGGTTTTAATTTCTTAGGGTACAAGATGCATCGGTTTAAAATCTTCGTTAGTCTATGCAGCTCCTAACTTTCCATTTGCTTAGATATGTGATTGAAAAATTTGTTAAAAAATACCTTTTGACCCACAGAAAGTCTGACACTCATTTATTTAACATTGATTTATCATTTTTAATCAATAAACAATTTTAAAGGTTTAATACAAATAGCCCCTTCGGTTTATTTTACTTCCTATATAGTTGAGATATTTGTAAGGCGATGTCGATGAACTCTTTCGGACGGAAAAAGAAATGTTTTTAATTTTTTAAAATCTATCAGATTGTCACAGTTTTATCAGTATATGCAGTCTAGGCTCTGGAATTAGTCTTCAGGGAACTCTTGTAAATTAGGTGAATGTTATTAAAAAATAACAAATTACTTGATTGATAATAGTTTAAAAAAAAACTTCCACATTGAAGTGTTAAATTTATTTCCACAAGTTCAGGGATGTGGGCTTCCAGAAAAACCAATTGCAGGCTGTGATCTAATCTTTTCTGGTTTATACTGACGTAAGAAATTGAAGGTTTTCGAGAAAGAGCTCCTCTCTGTTCTCTGCCATATTATATGAATCATTTTTGTCGGCGGTCAGTGAATGGTCATGGCATCCAGCATACAGTTGTCAATGTTTCGATCGCGTCGTAATTTAGATTCTTGAAGCCACTAAGAACCTGCTGTGTAGAGGGGTAGATGCAGGTCATATCTGTTGAGGCTGTAAGTCTTCACGTTGGCGTGGTGTGGAAAAATTGGAGAGAGTGAGCGAGCTCAGTTGTCCTCGCCAATTCGTCGTTCAAAATTACGACGTTCGTCGCCTACAGCCCTCGTGTTGCTTTTGTGGATGCTATTTTAATAAACAAACAATCGATTAACCATGCAAATCGCATATATCGTTATCGTTATGCGTTGAATAAGTACTTTTATCCAAGAGATTTAATGTTAAATGAATAAAGTCATACCAAACACTGCCCTCCCGACCTCTCCTTAAGCCTCAATACCTAGGCAGTTTAAGTGCAATAAAACGAATTCCCATTATGTCTTTATTGTTCAAGGTGCGAGGATAAAAATAATATAACGGTGGAAAAAAGTCTGATCCTCTCCCTTCTTTTTTAATTTTTTTTATATTTATGATAGTTTTGTTTCGAAGGATTAAAGACTAGACTGCATCAGAATAATAGTCTGAAATCCTTTCAATTATCGATGCCCGGTTCTACTTCTTTTCTTTTTCTTCTTTTTTTTTTTGTAAGAAACTAAACCCAACAAAGAACAAAACTCTTTATTTCTACCGTTTGTCAAAAGTTCGGATTAAGTGGGAGGGAAGGCGAAGGGGAATTCATGTGTCGAGAAATCAGTTCCTGGAAAAATTGTGGAGATTATCGTAAGAAAAAAAAACGTGACTTTTTTAATGCGTCAGATTAAAAAAAAAAATAATCGTGTTTGTGATAAAGGACTTAAAAATAATAAAAAAAAATATTCATAATCTGTTTTGATGTAAAATGTGATTCAGAATCTGTAAAGTCCACATGAGCTACTCGACCATCCATTAACACTCGTGGAAACTGTTCGTTGAATTTATTTTTTAAAGCAATTTAATCCTAAAATAAAAAGGTAGCAAATAGTCTTTTTAATTTCGAGAATTGAGCTCGGATTTTTTAAATTTTTTTTAAGCTTAAATGATCCCAATTTCTATTTCAATATCTATCTAAAATTTTCATCTTTGATTTCTACAGAAGTTACAATGCCTTTAAATATCAATTTTGTTTTAAAATTTAGGAGAAATATACATTTTTTTCAATTTTTATAAATTTTAAGAGTTGCTTGGAAATTTTTTAAGATGTATGTTATGTCTCTCTCGGTATTTTTTCCAAAGTGTTAGCGTTAAAGGTTGAATGCAGGATCTGATAAAGGATCTGTGTGGTGCTTCCACTTTAAACTATTTTTTTAAAAAAAGATAAATCGAAATAATATTAAAATGTACTGCATTTATTCCAATATCGTATTAGTTATGGTTTCATGTTTTGTGACTGAAAATCTTTGATGAAATAACAATTTAGAAACGGTAATAATTTGTCCTTAAACAATACATAATTAAAAACAAATAAAATAAATAAATGTTTTTATATCATAAAAAATCTTAAATACTTGCAACATTACAGAAAAAGTTTCTAAAGGTTAATATTTGCGGAAGGTATTTATGTGTGTGTTGTGTGAATTCTATATATTTTTATTTATATCGATCACTGCGGGCTTGAGACTCTAATATGCTTTTTAATTCAATTGTTTAACATTATTTGCTGTGATATGATATTAAATGCCATGTAATCGTAACATGAAAAAATATATATAACAGTTCTCTTGTATATATATTGCTATTTTTTCTGATTTCGTCATACACGTACTAATTGCTCTTTGCTTCTTTTTGATAATTTCTTTTTTCGTTTTATGCATGCACATACTTGGTTTCTTTTTATATAAAGTTACCTCCTTGTTTGTTGTAAGATTGATGAATCTGGTATTGGTCATATTTTTTGATTGCATATTTGCAATTACAAATGTTGAAGAGCTCTATTTAGTTTTAGTTATTTTTAATAAGTCAGCGGCTTTTTAGTATGTGATATTATCTAATGTTCATATTTTGGCTGCAGATTCGTTGCTTGTAAATTTCCATTATGTATTTTACTCCTTAATATGGTTTTATTCTATCTCTAAATATATTCTTTCTCAGAAAGAAACAGTAAGCTAGATATTATTAAATAAGGTTTGTTTATATGTTAAAAAATAAATGGAAAGTTACTAGATGTATATCACGTGTTTATGTCAATTGGTTAAAAAATATCGTTGAAAATTTCTGTGTCCGTTTAATGCTTCAATAATAGCAAGCATAATATAATCGTTAAAATAATTTTTTCCCCCCATTTTCCTTTTCTATATTTTCATAGGCTTGACTTTCATATGTTTATTTCCTCCTTTTTAATTTTACTTAACATCGGATTAATTTTGAATTATTTCAGTCATTACTGTTATATTGCAGAGTTATTATATCTGCTTTTTCTGGGTTTGAAATCGTTTCTCAACTCTTTTCTCAGAACAACCAGTTATTCTTAGGTACTCAATCCACAGGAAATAACCTTTCTTTTTCGAATTTACCTAATTTAATTCTCGTTGTTTTCGCATTAAATGTGAGAATATTTTGAATCTCATTCATTCGGCATCCATTAAAAAAAACCATTTCCATCTAATATACATTCCGCATGAAAGAATATTCAGTTACCTATGTCATCTCTTCTTCCGAACACCAATGGTTGCTCTGCTTTATGAGAAGAGTCTTGCCTTTTTGTTATGCAAAACATGAATTGCATTTAAATATTTTACTCATATCCGCGCAAATTTTGGCATGTATTTTTATTGTTTAGGCATTCCCGTGTTGCGTGACGCGGGTAGAGAGGATTATCAGCTCCCATAACTTTTTTCAAGGTCTTTTCTCTCTCTCGGTACAATTATATCTACCAAGGGGAATAATTTTGGCAATTATGTGTGAAAAATATTAGTCTGTTTGGTGAGATTTATGAGTAATCCCCCTTTTCACTGTGGCTCACGAAATGCTAATCAACAGCACTAAAAACAGAACCAAGGAAGTAAAACTATGTTAGTAGTATACATGTTTTTTTCCTCTATTGTCAATTCTTTTCTATGTAATTCGTGATGTTAAGTACATATATAGCGATACATTTTTAAAAGTATGGTCAGTATTGTAGTTTGTACTGATGAGGTATTGACTAACTGCTTTACTACGCTATTTATTTTCAAGTTTTCGTTTGTTAAATTAGTCTAATTGTTTTTCATCCACATTTTTTTTTTATACTGAATGAAGTATCCAAAATATATTTTGAACAGATAAAACATTCTTTTATGTGCCTAAATAAAGAAAGCGCAACATTGTGCGAACTTTCTTTTTTGCTTTCAAATGGGCTGCAGTGGGGCAATTAAGCCTGTATAGACTCAGCAAGTCCCCAAGTGTGAGAGCCATTTCATTGGTAGCATTATCTAGTGGCGGCTCTTGCTACCAAATTTTCCAATTTATTCAATTCAAGCTCTCCTCGAATGCTAAATATTGCCGTGATTACGTGATTGACATTATGAGAACTTACGAAGGTTGCTTTAAGGTATCCGACTACCCTAAAATCATGATTTTTTTCAAAAATTGACAAACTTGTTTTATGATTTTATTTTATAGACCATCTTATTAGCTCAATAAAAATACCAAGCTTTTTGTTTTCCATTCACTAGAACAAAAACTACAAGTGTTTTAACTAAAGAAGATGCCTTAACTTTACACAAGATGTCAAACTTTAAAATGCGTTTTACTCGAAATGTGTTTTTTTCGAAAAACTTAAACGCGGACAGCGATTGCTCAAAAAGTTTTGAAAATAATTTAATGGAACTTTTTGTAAATGTTTTGTATAACAGTAGAAGTATTTTGTTCTTCAGATTTATCAATCACTGTATTATTTCAAAATTTACAGTCCTTTATGTGATTATAATCACTGTTTTTTTAAGCAGTTTCATATAGTCACTAAGATAGAGGTCTCTAGTTTTTGTAAAAATTAAAATATCGCATATCCTGAAGGTCATTTCAAACATGAATAACAAAGTAACACATTAAAATTGAAAAATTGAGAATTTGTTTGAAAAATTTTTGTACAGGGTGGGCCCTGTTTATGTAATTTTTTGTACATTTTTACCAGTTGTTTCCCCCATTTTAATAATAATACATTTTTTTTCTGTTTTCAATTTTACGATTTTTTGCTTAAAATATACTAAATAAACCTAAAAATTACAAAAAAATCCCCATATCTTCATTTTTTCAAAAAAAGGTTGTCGCAAGTAGTCGGATACCTTAAGACTGTGTACATTTTTAGTTTAATCTTATCAAATGAGATGTTTGTTATTCTATAAGAGGTTGTTTTTTATAGATAGAATTTTAAAAAGTTGAGCTTTATTTTATTATATTAGCACTGTACGTACTGAACAAAAAATTAAGGGTAAGAATATTACACTGTGCGTGTGAGTGGAAATACTGAATGGAGAAGGAAAATATCAGAGTTTAGAATTAAAATTATAATTTTGAGGAACCAAAAGTTCTTGTGACAATTTTTGAAATTAAATTTAAGGATACTTTTTCAAAAGTTATAGGGATTGGCAGGGACTTCTTGAGGCCCTAGGCCTCTACACAAATGTAGGCCCACCTATGGCCCCCGTAGAAGTAGACAGTACACAACATATATTGTCAAAAACTCGTACAACCAATAACCCGAAGCAAATAAATGTACATGACTTACAACCACACAGACCGACTACCGCCTTTTGACTGAAGGAGTAATGATGGTGTATGGTGGTAGAGATAGGCCTGTATATTGAGCCACGGTCATAACATGTAGCCTGTTGACATATCGTCCAGAAATCTCCAGTTCTTCCGATAATACAACCGAAAATAACATTTAAACGTTGAAATTATTCGAATCATTATCTTATTAAGGCTGAGTCGAGAATGAGACGAGGCCCTCATTGTGGTGAGGCCCGGACCCAGTTGGCCCATGCCTTAAGACGTCCCTGGGGATTGGTAAGAATTTGCCAGTAAAATAGTTCTTGCTAATTTTATCTTAGGAGATCTGGAGTATAAATTTCCAGATTTTGAATTAAACTATCACTGATATTTGCTAATTACTCAAAGAAGGTTTTTGGTGGTCCACCTCTCACCGTTAAAATTCTACCGTTAAAAGATTTGAAAAAAAAAAAAAAACAAACGTTTTAATGATATAATGTAATAGAACAGAGGATTTCACGATTTCTCATGAACCATTTAGCATTACAGATATGTTTGTGAATAGGATTTTAAAATTAAATTTGCCAATGTATTCCGACTGAGGGCAGGCTTATGTTGAAATTGTTTTGAGAATGATGGTCTGAACAAGTACTTTCTGACCTGTATAGACAGATGTGAGCTCCGAGATATTAACCCGTTCAGGACCATGATCACTTACTTATACGTGATCACTTCAGGGAATTCGGTTACATTTGTGAGATTGCGTTTTCCCCGTTTTGAGGCCCGTGATCACACCCCGATGTGATTATAATTTGAAACTTAAGGAATTTGGAATTATTATAAACAATAAATTTCGGCGTATTTTATTATAGTACTAGCTGGTATACCCGTTCTTCGCACGGGTGAACTGAAAAATTAAACAACACAGATTGAAAGATAAAGAAGTTTTTAATGAGTTAATTTTACGTGAACTGCAAATTAAACAAAAAAGCTTTTTTGCATATCTCAGCTGAACGAAAAAAAAAAAAAAAAGGAAGGAAAAAAAAAAACCCATTTTTTAAAAAAATTTTCAAAAGGTTTTTTTTTTTTATTTTTTTTTTTTTTTTTTGTCTGTAGATCTAATAGTTGATAAACAGCATTTTTTTTATTTATGACTTCCCCGTAACACTCTTGAGGGTCGATTTTTGAAAATACCTCCCTAAGCTGATCTCTGCTCAGCAAAAGTAACACATTGTTAAAAGTTTTGTTTAATGAACGCTTAAAATAGTGTAAAGAACTTATATCTGTGAAAGTGTAATACATTAATATTACTTTCTGTTGTATTTATTTTATGTTTAAATTGTAATATTCGCAAGCAACGCCGTTTCTTAAATTATAATGGCGATTCAATGAAAAACATAGCGAAATGTTGACGAAAGAGTGAAGTTGGCAAATGTCTAGCTACTTTCATAGCTTGAGCTTTTTTAGAACTTTGTAAGACCCGCCGTGTAGGGGAGCGATGCACGTTAATGCTTTATCTACCGCATTATAATTTACTGCAGTTTTTTTCATGCAATATTTTTTTTTTTTGGATCACTACATTGAAAATCAAGAGATAAACATAAACAAAATACTCCACTTTGGGAAATTTAATCCGTTAGAGCTAATAAATTAATTAAAGATATTCCACTGTAAAATTAATTATATACACCGTTCAAATAAATAGTCAAATCGTTTTCTAAGGTCTTCATTAACATACAAAAACATAAGACACTTAAATTTTGACATTAACTATTTTTTCGGGACAAAAATGATAATCTTTGCGATCCGCTGAAAACGCCGTCAGCTGAAAACGCAATATCTGCTACCAAATTATTCGCCTTCCCCGCTAAAATACTCATCGTAGAACCCGTGCTGCCATATATCTTGGAAGAGTGGATTTCAAATAATATTCCTGCTAAGTATTAGTAGAATATTCCTGCTAAGTTGGTGTGGTGAGGTAGCTAGGAGAAGGGGGTGCCAGCTCAGGTGTCGTCCACGTCACTTGACCATGGCTCAAAATTACGTGGTGCGTCGCCAAAAGCTCTCGTGTAGCTGAACATTGCGACGTTAATATTCACTCACTCCAAAAAATACACTACAATAGTTATAATTATTTTTATACTTAAAAATGCAATATCTGCCTATTCAATTAAAATTGTAGCGTTATAATTAACTACTAACCTCAAAAAAATTTTGAAAATTTGTCCAAATGATGTAGTGTGAAAGAGAAAGTTTATTTACTTTAAGTACCAGAAACGATAAAAGTATTTATTTTGAAAAAAGATCAATTTCTTACTACCAAATATGCATAATAAAATCATAAAAAAAAATTATTCAAATAAAGAGAGATTAATAACAACCTCTCCCTTCAAAACTTAGTTTTATTCTGAAATAAATAAAAAATTTAGGAATTACGCTGATTACAGGAATAAATTAGAAGCGAGCGCCTTGCGTAGGCAAAACAAAAAGGGTTTCTTCACAAAAAAAAAGATATAAATGCTGTAGTGGGTTTTTTTTGCAGTGCACGCCAGAATTGCTTGCAGATGGCAGAATTTTTTCCTACTTACTTGACAAATATCGTTTTTTTTTTTGGACACTTCACACAATATCTTTATAAATTATAGCCTATGCCATAAATTATAGCCTATGTCATAAATTATAGCCTATGTGTTATTCTGATGTATAAGCTATATTACTGTAAAGTTTCATTAAAATCCATTAAGCTGTTTTTGCGTGAAAGACGACCAAACATCCAAACAAACTTTCGCATTTATAATATATATCTAGATTGATTAAATGTTTTTTTTTTTTAATGGAGTTAGGCTTAACAGAAAAAATCACCCGATCCTGAATGGGTTAAGAAAAAAGCTTTGAGCATTACTTTTGCGGAACTTGTTGCAAATGTGTGTTTTTAGAGGTGTGTTTTCTCCCTTTTTTTTAAAATCTATCATTATAACAAGGTTTTAATTGACTGATATCACGTATTAGGAATGTTACAAATTTTGGCTTGAGCGTAAAAAAGTACGTAAAGCGTCTCGAGAAGCCTCGCTATTATTGAGTACACATTTTATACCCACCTACCCCTCTCTTGCAAATGGAATCCATAATCAAATACAATTTTACTATAAATGTAGTACACTTCAAATTTTATATTCAGTTCTCAATGCTTTCATAGCAGTTTTAAAAAATTCTAGGTAAGCATAGACTTTATTCATTTGAAAAAACCTTTGAGAGAAGCTCTTACTGAAGATTAAGCCTGTGAGAGCTAGGCGTTCTGTTAATACACACATCTCATAAACGAAGTCCCGCATACGACACATCGTTATTTAGACGATTAGCGATTAGGAAATGGTAATTGTGTCCGAGTGGCTACCAGGCGGAATTATCCATGTAAGCGTCCGCTGCTTATATCATTTCCCTGTATGGGTTCTAATCCCTTCAACTGCTATGCTTGTTATGTTTTACAATAATTTTTTAAAAATATTTAATGTCTCTTATTTAATTGAACAGTGAAAAATTAATTTTCGCAGAATTGTTTTTTTCACCATATTTTACAGTTCAAATTCCGTTTTAGATACTTATCTAATGTAGAAAATTATATATTTTGAAATAAAACAAGAACCTTCACTACCAGGAACTAAGAAACTCAAAAATATAATTTTGAAATAATAAAAAAAAAAAAAAAAAAAAAAAAAAAATGAATCAGATAGACTAAAATTCGAAAGTCTATATAAATATATATCTCTTCAATGTAATTGTGAAATGAGATGTAGTAAAAGAAGTGCATATAAATACTATAAAGAATTAGAAAAGACTGAGTAATATAATAAGCTTTTGTGTGGTAATAGTAGTTTAACTTACTTTTGTAGTGATTCGCGTATTCAATTCACAATGCTATTCGTAATTTAATGCTGATGAATATTGGAGTATATTTAATTTAATAAATATAAATAATAAAATGTTGAAACACAAATCTGTTTTCAAACTAGTTAAATGAACTATTTTGTTGAGTTCCTTTAAAAAATCATATTCATGAATTTCAAATAATTAGAATAAAAAAATAAGCTTAATTCCAACTATAATTATGTTAATTAGAAATCGAATAGAATGCACTTCAAGCATATTCTTCTTAATTTCAAATATTTGTAAAATATATATAGTTAAGTGTTAACTTTCTTCTTTTCGGATAAATATCGATAATTATAGAAGCAATGCTGATGTTTTTGTTCTTATGATGTACTCACTTGCCGAGTAATTAATGTATCCTAACACAGAAAAGTACATTTTGAACTACACTTTAGATACTGTTGACATAATAGTTTTAGTTTATTTTCCTTCTCTTTCCAGGCAAGGTCTGAGGAAAAAATGCACTTTTTATGTAAAATGAATTATATAATATTTGGGATAATTTTACAGCCCTAGTTATTTATTTTTTTCTTTCGCACTAAGTCAAACATTGCGTCTTGAAAAATGTGTTTTTCATTATTTTTACGATGTACTAGGGAGGTACCCCCTGTCCGCGGACCAACCCTCATTGTACAAATTATACAACCCTCCATACTCATGGCTCAAATTGTAAAACTGTAATTTACATGTATTATATACTTCTAAATTATTGTACCCAAGAATAAATTTATTTTAAAAAATGTCTTGGCACCTTCTGTTGCAGCTAATCTTAATTACGCCAAAAATTTATTACAGCATCACGAAAACATTTTTATATATAGAGAAAATTAAAAGGCTTGTTTTTATGTGAAATATAAAAGTTATATGAAATCTCTTTTTTTTCGCATAATTTATCTTATAAAATACGGGGGGGGGGGGGGGCGTTTGTGAAAAAGGTAAGATTCAAAGGGAAAAAATAAAAAAGGTGG
>BMAV01015310.1:387855-439939 GCA_019973955.1 Trichonephila inaurata madagascariensis
TGTTCAAAAGGTAACATTGCAATCGGAAAAAGTAAAAAGTTTGAACTATTTATATAATATTTGTAATTTTCTTTCTATAAGGATATATACCCTTTGGTTTAACAAGCATGAACTATGGCAAGTATGTGAAACGAGAGAAAAAAAATTTGTTTCTTTTAAATATGTTGTTATGAACCTTTAAAAGTTCCTATACGAATTACCACACACACATGTTCTATATAAGAATTACCCTTTAAAGAATGACACACACACATTACAGTTAAAGAATCGAAACTCATGAAGACTTTTAGAAAAACAGAGATAAGTGTTTCTATGTTATGATTTTGAACATAAAAGCCATTCTAAATATTCCGTAACCACAAAATTTTACTTTTTGTATAACATAATGTAACTTTAGAATTTTTGAAAAAAAGCATGAGTTTTTTTTTATTCACTTGTCAAGATTAAACTTCAAAGCATGTTTTCGATTATAATGCATAAGATGTTTATTTATGTATGGAAAAAATTTTTGTTTTTGTATTTTTTTTGGTTGTATTTTTTTTTTTTTTTTTTTTTGTGCATTTACTTTTTTCCCCATAAATACTTAAAATAGAGATGGAAGTGTATAAACAAAGAAAATGAACCTCTTGACTTGTGGTGTAGTGAAAGGGGTAGGAAAAATGACGGAGGGAATGCAGGTATATTTATTTTACCATATGTTACTGAATCTCTTTATTTTCAATTTCTACGTCCATATTTGATGGTACCTTTTAAATATACGAACACTGTAACATGATTTGAACTATTACTTTTTTTTTGGCTACTTGTAAATATTGGATTCAACCTTGTTTTTTGTTGATCACTATGAAGGGACGCACTATGATGTGAAAAACTGGAACTTGAGATGACACCAAGTAACGTCTTCTTCATCAAACTGTGGTTTCTATTCTGTGTATTTTATAGCAGATAAAACTGATTCTACAATTTTGGAGCCACAAAAAAACAATAGTGAATGATACAAGTTTTATTCGAGTCAAGTCGTCAGGATTCGATCCCCGATTTCTAAAGACAGCTGTGCTGAATAAGAGAAGACTGCTCTACATTAAATTCAGAAGGGGATCGAATGACTCGCATGGCGGGCTGTGGAAAAAAGGAAGCATACTGCTTCTCGGTTGTCGTCTTCGTCTTCAGGTTGTGACCATAGTATGCTAGTGGTTATGGTCACGAACTCGTGGCCGGAGTATTGTGGGTTCGAGTCCTATTGCCACTGAAGACCCACCCTGTAGAGAGGGTCGATGTACGTTAAATCTGTTGAGGCTCAGTGTCCTTCCGTTGGAGTGGTGTGGGAGTTAGGAAGGGGGGGCATCTCAAGTATCGTCCTCGTCACTTTACAGAGGTTCGAAATTACGAAGTCCTTCGCCAATAATCCTCATGTTGCTTTACAGGGTGACGTTCTCTCTCTCTCTTCACCTGGTCGCGGCTTGAAACAACGAGGATCATTATGCGTTGAGCTCTAGTTCATTGTTTATTCAAATCAAAGTTAAACATAAAAAAAAAAAACATCTTGTAGTTTTTACATTAATACAAATTATTTTAATCCGCTCGCGTCTTCTGTCAACCGACAAAATCAAACATAAAAAAGAATTCCTTTTCTCTCTTATTTATTTATTTTACAAATATTTCTCTTTTTATCACACACACAATACAGTAAAATGCAAAAAATATATCCAATTAATATATAAAGCTCAATACTGTTAAACAGAATCAATTTGCTGTAATTCAACAACATGTATTGATTTTAGGAATATTCAGATACTTTTGCGCCGAAATTGGCAGTTATGAAAATTGAAAATAAAATTTCCGTGCAATTTTGCTCTTAGAAATGATATTTTAATAGAGATTTTGTTTAATAATGCTTAGAAGAGTAATTGTGTGTGATAAGAGTGACTTAAAGAAAAGTATAAAATTTTAATTTATATATATGTAATGATATTCATATGGCATCATAAAATACCAAGTGTATCATAAAACAATGTATAATAATTAGACTCTCTTGCAGTTGTCTGGGTTTATTGAATTACCATTTAAAGTGATTAAGAAATCATCTATTCTCTTAAAACCTTCACATTCCATTTGGGTGTTGTAGAAATTAATGATTTTTATCGAAAATTATTTTTAGAGACGTCGTCAGCTATAAATGGACATTGGTTCTGAAATATTGTAATTTTTTGGCAAATGCCCTAAATGATCTCTATTTTTGCGATGTGTGAACAATGAATTTAAGTGTAGAAAATTGAAAAACAATTTTTTTTCAAATGTTTCTTTTAAGGCTGTCCTAAATGACTGCTTTGATGAATTACGAAGCGAACCGTGCGTAATGAGTTTCTATTTTTAACACTTGATTGTTTTCTTATTATAAACGACATTATTTCACAAAATTTTTTCCTTTGAGATGGAAAAATACAAAATAACGATCGGATAAATAGAGATTTGCTATACACGTGAAAAAATGAGAAAGGAATTAGTTACATTTAGAACTGAAATGATAAATTTTTAAGAAAGTAAACGAACTTTTTTTTGGCAGTCATCCCTGATATATCTGGCTGAAAATTCATTTCCTGTGTTTTCTTTGTTCCCTTTTTACCTAAAGTGAATAGAATTTAAGTATGTAGAATCTCATTTTCTAATTTTTTAAAAAAATTATAAGATTGATGAATGCAATCATTTCAGGGCCTTTTATGAGGATTAGATTTTTCGAACTTCGATGTGTGTGTGTTAGTGCGATATTTCCAGGCCGCTAGGCAATTATTCTGATAGTGTTGAAATGTCATTTATCGAAATCGACCGTGTTAGAAAGGATATTACTCATAAATTGTGAACTTTTCGTCGTTTCGTTTGTCGTATGCAATACGTATATAATTTGAAAGATGTCCCTTTCGATGGGTATTCGTGTCATTTCTACTTTAGGTGTTTCCATTGTCGATGGCACGTTTGTTTCGGTTTGGTACGTGACTTACACGGTATTTTGAGTTTCAAAAGTCCAAAATAGAAATCCCCTCAGTCGGAGAGATATTTGCCATTTTAAAACTACTCTTCTAATTTACATTTCTTATTTTATTTCTTTTTTACATTTTTCTATTATTTTTAACAAAACTGTAAACATAATGTTGCTCAAAAAGGTAGAATTCATATGCGAATTTGTATGTCGTATCATTTTACTATATATATATATAATTAGGTTGGGGAAAAAGAAATCCATTCTTTTTTCGGTAGATGGCTGTAGTGTCAATATCTCGTGAAGTATCGATCAAACAATTTCAAATTTATGCTCGTTGTCAAGATAATGTTTCACACTTAAAAAATTATCTTGCTGTTTTTTGTTTGGTCCATTCAATTGTGAGTTACAGGGTGTTAAAAATGGAAGTAAACAAAGAGAAAATTCGGTACATTTTACAATTTTTCTTTGATAAAGGTGAAAATGCAAGCCAGGCGGTTGAAATTGTGAATGGTGTTTATGGTGCCAATACTGTAACAGCTAATTACAGGCACTTTTGGTTTTGTCGATTCCGTTCAGGCATTTTTGATGTTAAGGCACAGGCAGGCCCGTTGTCGAAAATGTCGATAAAATCACAGAAATAATCGAAGTTGACCGGCATGTTAGTAGTCGTAGTATCGCCCAGGAGCTAAAGATCGACCATAAAACAGTTTTAAACTATTTCTGAAAAGTTGGATTCTAAAAGAAGCTCGAAATTTGGGTGCCACACCAATTAAGACCAAAAAACATGATGGATTGAATGACCATCTGCGAAACCTTGGCCAAACGGAAAGAAATTGACCCATTTCTTAAACGGATGGTGACTGGGGATGAAAAAGAGGTCACATACGACAATATTGTGTGAAACTGATCGTGGTCAAAACGCGGTGAAGCAGCTTAAACGGTGGCCAAACCAGGACTAACGTCCAGGAAAATTCTACTGTGTATTTGGTGGGACTAGAAAGGAATCATTTATTATGAGTTGCTACCATATGGCCAAACACTAAATTCAAATCTGTACTGTCAAGAACTGAACCGTTTAAAGCTAGCTATTGACCAGAAACGGCCAGAATTGGCCAACAGAAGAGGTGTTGCGTTTCATCAGGACCACGCCAGGCTACACACGTCTGTAGTAATTCGCCAGAAACTCTGGGAGCTTGATTGGGAAGTTTTAATGCATCCACCATATAGTCCGGACCTGGCACCAAGCGATTACCACTTTTTTCTCGCATTGCAAAACTTCCTGAGTGATAAGAAATTGGGATCAAGAGAAGATTGTGAAAATCGATTACTAGAGTTTTTCGCCAATAAGGACCAAGACTTCTATGAGAGAGGCATTATGAAGCTACCTTTAAAATGGCTACAAATTATACAAGAAAACGGTGCATATTTGACCCAAATCGGACAAAAATAAAGTCTTGAATTTCATGCAAAAATATTGGATTTCTTTTCCCCCAACCTAATATATATATATGGTTTGCAAATCCATTAAAAATTTCGTAGATTGTTAATAAGTAAGGTATTAAAATTCAAAGTTCTTTATAATATTCTTCAAGTTCAGCATTATGAACGTACAATCAAAGTTTTTTTTTAAAAAACAATTTATAGTAGTTAAGGGTATTTTGCTCTAAGGGAAAAAATTTAATTCCATTTTTTAAAATATTGATCGTTATTTTGAAAATTAGTTTTTTCGCTTAAATATTGGCATTGTTTTAATAACTTCAATTCACTTCTGATTTTAACTTTTTTCTTGTTTTAAAGAAATAACTTTTAAATTTCTATGAAAAATCATGGAGATGTGAATTTAAATATAAATATGTCTCTTACTCCTCCTCTCTCTCTCCCCTCCCGTCTCTGTAAATAAGTATTTTGAAAATGTCTATGGTTCTAAAATTTAATTGAGGCTACAACATTTGCAAAAGTACGAAATTTCCCTATCAAAACTATAGTTAAATAATTTAGCTTAGTTTTTAATTAGTATTTATAACGATTCTTTTTAATTTTCTGATTCATTTATGTTTGATTTTTCGTGATAATAAGAATTTTATATATTATGAGCAAAACTGCTTTTTTTTTGATGATTTTTGTAAGACACCTCTGAGAGATAATTTATGGTATTGAATGTTTGAATTCTTTTCAATATTATGCTTAAATATAATATATGGCTCATGCATGCATTTAGGAAAGTGTATTATACGAAAAAAATAAATAATAATAAAGCAATTCTGTGGTAAAGAAAAAACATTTTTTGTGAACTAGGTATAAATCTGCAGTATGTGGGAAAATCACTTTATAACCATCTTCCCATTGTGCTGTAAAAAGGAAAAATAGTCTTTAAAATCTACATTAGTGCTTGTGAATATATTCTTCGGTGAATTCCTAAAATTCAAATGCTTCGCTTTCCAAACTATCTTTCTCATCAATAACTCGTATTGCACAACGATGCGATGAAGAATTGTACTTCTCCATCTCATCTTTCCGAAATGCTTAGTGTTTTCGTTTTGATCTTGAATGCTATAAATAAATTTACAAAGCAACATATTTGTTTGCTTCAGTGATTTAACTCACGGATGAATCAATATCTGAGATTTCATGCTTGCCA
Organism: Trichonephila inaurata madagascariensis; assembly: GCA_019973955.1. Lineage (NCBI taxonomy): Eukaryota > Metazoa > Arthropoda > Arachnida > Araneae > Nephilidae > Trichonephila > Trichonephila inaurata. Next base: position 393,471 of record BMAV01015310.1, read on the forward strand.
AATTCGTTTCCGATGACAGAAATAGTTTTTCTTTCTTAGCATATAAAAAATGCTTCATTTCATGTTTACTAAAATGTATATTTGAGGTCCTTCTTTTCCTTCGATAACAAGTGACTGAAAAAGAATAAATCAGATGTTGAAATCCTGTGGAGAAGCGAATACAACATAAAGCATTTATCAGTCGAGTACAATTGAAATTCTGCCTTCAAATAGATACTGCTGTCTTTCCCTTTTAAGTTTCGAACGTATTTCGGCTAATTGGTCAAGTGCGCAAAAAGAGATATTCCTTTTTTTCAAGGGTATTAATTTTTCCAGAATTTGTCGCTTGTGGTATAAGTTGTCCATGTTGGGTGTGTATTATTATTTATTGCACTATTGTTGATCTTTTAGAGTTGCTTTAGGAAAAAATAATAATGAATGATGTATTTTATGCAATCGTTTATCAACGATTAAAAGAGTTCTATTTCGCTTTGAAGAACAACAACAGAAAAACTTAGTGAAACCATTTTTCAAAAAATCTTTATGCTGTATTTATAAAAAAAATTTAATATTTTGATCGGGGGGAAAGGATACTTACTGATACTTATTCATTGATGTGACATTCAATATATTCAATATATACTAAGCGTATTTTTTTGAACTTTGTGAAAGTTAGGAAAATATGTTTAAAATTTATATATATATATTAGAAGAGGTAAAATATTAGAAAATGTATTTATTACATTTTGAAAAGTATAATGCATTTCGTATATATAAAACATATTTATATCGTATTGCTTAATGTACCATCAAAAAATTTTGAATAGTAAAAAGTTCATTACTTGTTTAATTTTTTGATAATAAATACTTGTGTGTTATTGATAGAACCAAAGTGGGAGTAAGTACTATGGCGCAATAGTTAATTTATGAATCTGTAAGGAATAAATTTTTGAATATTTGCTTTGAAATTTTAATACTTAATTGATCTGTATTTTAATATATCTTATCATGACTTATTTAAATGTACATATTGTTTTGTGCATTGTCTTGTTATTCAATTAATGAATTCCTTGCCGTACATCTTGTCAGCATTATTTCATTCTACGCAAAAGTTGAAGAAGAATTTCGAAAATTCTGTAACTCATTGTTAATGATGGCTATTCTCCAAGGCGATTGTGATTTATGCTCTCAGTGCAAAGTATGATTTATGCTTCAGATAGTCATCTAAAGTTGTATCTGTAAAATATGCTCCATTAAAGGTTTCCATGCTATCTCGAATAACTAATTAGCTATTTGTTCAATAACGCTCAGTTGATTTAAGCACACAACGTCAGCGTACAAAGTATCTGGAATTAAGAAATAACGAATGTATTTCAAACTGCAACGGGATCAACATTTTTTTTTTTAATTCTGAAATATATATATATAAACGAAATATATTTGATGACCTTTTTATTCTTTTCTTTAACACGCAATATCTAGCGTATTGTTAATTTACGAAGTGGGATAAATTTTTTTCTCCGATTTTGGAAGATATCCAGGTTGCTACGAACAACACCATCCCGCAAAAATGTTACAAATGTGAAAGAAAAGAAAAACCATGAAGTGCACGAAACGAGGAATGTGACAGGTTTTATTTTCCAAAATTTATTTTATTATTTTGGATATTATTCCTTTGTATCATAATTTGTATTTTCCTTTCAACTTTTTTTATCTGTTTTTCCAAGGAACAACGTTTTATGCAAGTTCAATTTTTGCAAATGAAATTGTTTTCATTTAAAAAAGCGGTTTTTATTTAGTGCTTGATAATTTTAGGCTTAATTTTTCTGAATGAATAATTTTTTCTCATTAATGTAGTTGGGTTGTAGTATTCTGAAATATGAAATATTATTTCTCAGTTATTTCTTTTATGTAAATTATTAAAAACCAGAAAACGCATTTTTTGAATAAAATAGAACAATGGAAGAAGCTATTGTTTTTTTCACTAATGCAGTTAAATGAACTTTGTAGTTATTGTTAAATGAGAATTTTTATGTTAAAATGTAATTCATCTTTTTTTAGATTGCTTATATAAATATGTATTAAAAAAACGTTGAGATTCTGAGATATATGCAGCCAATGCTGTTTGTTTTAAAAAAATATTTTACATCTTCCCATTCTCAGCAACAATATTTATACGAAATTCTCTTTAATAGGAAATTATTAAATTCCTTTGATTATTTCCTACGACATCTTTTTGACATTTTTTTCAATGCTGAGTCCTGAAAAAATATATATATTACCCTTAAATAGTTGTAAACATATTACTTTTTTTTTCATTAACAATTTTGGGTGGAAAAAGAAAATCTGATGAATCTGAGTATGTATCGCAACGTATAATCTATGTAATTAGATTTTTATCTGAATGTGTGTATGTGTGTGTGTCTGAAGTGAAAAAAATTCGATCTAGCACTTCAATTCGTTGAATTTCATTTTCCCGTTTTCTTGGCAGTTGAAACATTACTAAAGGCTGATGATATTTACATTTTGCAGTCTGTGGGCTGAATGCTCTTATCGCTTTAGTCACATATGATCGATGCAATCGCTCTTGAACTTTTATCGACTTACTTATTTAGAAATTCATGGCTGGCGTTCTTGTTTTCGTGCCCTGCAGCTATCAAACTGAATTATTTGGTAACCGCAGGCTCTGAATCATTTTTCTCAAGTTAGGTGCTAATTTCGTTGTCTTTATTAGAGGCATGCTAACGGCTTCCATTACTAATTACTTGACGCTATCCGGTTATTGCATTTAGAGTTCCAAATATTTTGATTGAGCTTTCCAAGCACTGTATATTTTTCCTTTCACACATTTTCTTCCCTCCATTGGGAGCGCGATAGATGTGCTTACATTTCTTCGGAAATAATATGTATCTTTTAGTTAGTCGAGGAGTTTCCGTATCTTTTAAACATTTGTTGTTTTATGTGAAGGAAACTTTGTAGCATTTGCATTTTCAACGTTTGATAGAGTTATTTGTTTTAAAAAATATCTTCAATTTTTTTAAAAGGTTGTTTATATTTAAATTCCATTCTGCTTCAAAAATTTGGAAAAATAATGATTAATTTTGGATTTCTAAATTTTTCATGTTGTTGGATTTTAATTTTTTCAAATAAGGAGTGTCAACATAGGTTTTACTTTTAGTATATATCTAATATATTTATAGTTTTAAATTAAAATATTTTAGACAATTTTCAAAAAAAAAAAAAAGAAAATTTTTAAAGATATTTTAAATAAATGTTTTAATTTTTGTGCGCTACGAAGTATTAGAATGTTTATCTTGTGGAAATTAACGGGCAATCTTTTTTTCCAGAATGGTTCCCAACAATCAAATGTAAGAAAAATGATCGCGCTTTCAAATTAATTTTCTCTCAGATATAATCGTGAGGCCGCGGTAGCCGAGTGGTATAGGTATCGGATCGTGGCTTGCCTTGTCACGAGTTCGAGCCCAGTACTACTAAAGACCCGCCGTGTAGGGTAGCGATGCATGTTAAATCTGTCGAGAGCTGAAACGTCCTCCCGAGGGTGTGGTGTGGTAGTTAGGAGAGGAGGGTGCCAGCTCAGGTGTCGTCCACGTCACTTGACCATGGTTCAAAATGACGTGGTTCGTCGCCAAAAGCCCTCGAGTAGCTGTACAGTGCGACGTTAATATTCAATCAATCAATCAGATATAATCGTGACGGTGTCATTAGTACTTCAAAATGTTGTTTGTGATTATGTAGACCAGGGGTGGCCAACTCAAATAACCTAGTGGGACACTTCGGGAAAATATTATAATTCCGTGGGCCGCATATATATATATATATATATATATTAGATTTGGACCCCAAAAAAACATTTATTGGAGTGAAAATTTAAAACGGAATGAATTATTATAATTGTTTTCATTATTTCTCATGTATACAAACATAGATAATGTAATAATAATAATGTAATGATCAAATTTGCCTAGCTTTAGCAATAAGCAGCGTGATAAAGTTACAGGAATCTAAAGTGATGCTGCGGGAGATCGCTGCAATGCAACACTGCTCACTTCTATGTGTATAAAAACAGACACAGAGCGTAATCAAATAGAAACAGTTATGGGATATATTTGTTACAAAACATTTCACTAAAAACAAAAATATTGCATAAAATAAATCGTATTTTGTATAATTGTAATGCATCTCGCGAGCTACAAAATTATTTATGGCTGGGTGCTGGTTAGCCACTCCTGATGTAGACAATGATTTCTGCTTACAAACTTAAGGAATTGAAATATTTGAAGGAATCTAGTAGTGATTTCCCCCCCCCCCCATTTCTTAAATATTTTGGGGGCATTTCATGTTCTTAGAATTGTTATTTTAATTATACTTTTTGTACCATTATTTGGTAAAAAATATTTTTTAGCATTGATATTTTTTCTCTATTATTACCGGCAAGCTAAAAAAATATGCCATTTACTAAACACTTTACGTTTTATGTACACAATAAATCTGTATGTATGTAAATGTTTCTTATTCTGTGGCTAGTTTGTGAGAAGGGGGAATGTTTTGTACATTTTTAGAATAGAGAATAAGGTTAGTTTCGCTGCACTCTTGTGTTCTCATTCTTCAACCAAGCAGTCATCTGGCTACTTTCCTTTTAACTTTGGCGCTGCATAGCCAAAAAGGGGTCTTGTGCCATAAAATTTCGCTATTCATCTGCCTTAATGTTGTGTTTGACTAATGCGACGTATGCATTTAAAATGCTCACAGACGGTAGAAAGTAGGAATATTTCCTGAAATTTTGACATTTAGCTAAAAAAAGATTGTTCGATTTTTTTCTTAAAGTTTGATCGGAATAAAAAAAGTTCTCGCTGATCGAATTGGAACTTCTCCGTTGCCATCTTAAAAAGTATTTCAAAAATCGGTCACTAAGTGGTTCTTTACATCTGACATCGTGAAATGCAAAAGGTGAGTAACGCTAATCTAAATGCTGTTTTTTTTTTCGATTTTATAGCTCGGAGGCTTTTCTGCGTGAAATGCGTTTAAAGAAAAACATGTATTCGGAAACTTCACTCCCAGACTAGTGTGGAATGGCTATCTTAAGGGTGGGGAGATAAATAGTTTCCGTGTAACGTATTTTTTACATAACATTTTTATTTGTTTCGCATATTTCTACGTGTTTATCAAAGTTTGAAAAATATTTTAAATGCATTTATGTAGCACATTATGTAACCCTTTTTATATATATAAAGCTGCTTTAACCGAATTCTCTTCTGTGCCATTTTTATCCAAAATAAATCTTGAAACGCTAATATTTAAAATACACAGTTTAACTTGTGCAAACTTTTCTATGTTGAAATTCTCGTGAAATTCATCCACGCCCAATCTATCGTGGAACGAAACTGTTTTGAAGTTGACGATGTAACAGCTGAAAAATTCTGTGATCCTTCATTCGTTGATCAAGAAATTGCGCGTGATACATTCGTAGTGCAGCTTTGCCGTTACCATTTGTACGGCTGAACATGGAATGCATGTCTGCTTTTTCGGCATATGTAAAATCTCCCAACGTAGACGTCACCACAATGACGAATGGCGCTTTCCCCTACTGAGATGCATCATGTTGAACGGGGGTTAGACATCTACTGCCCCCTATTGGCAACGCAACCAACCCACAGCACCATTTCTCTTTTTTATTATTATTATTTCTCCTGTTCGCGCCTCACCACGTCACTTCCGCCCAAACATTCCTATACAATAAATGATTGTTACAATGTCCTGCATCTACCCTTAAATTTGTATCACGAATTCGGGGCCACCCTGTATACTTTCAAGTGCATGATGAAAACTTACAAAAACATTCTCCGGTTTGTTCACTATTTTTGTTATTTTATTGTTATTGCAATTAATGGGGGGGGAGGGGATGGCGCTTAAATAAATTTATATCTTTGTTGTGAATAAAATAGGCATTACTTGTATATATTTAGTTTACTCTACATTTGTAATTTTCTGAGAAAGTCTGTTTTGTGTATATTAAATATGTTAAAAGATTGTTCTGGAAAAATGTCAGTTGGAAATTCAGCAATGATGAAATTGCACCGCCTGATATTTGCTTTGGGTTTAAAAATTAAATCTTTTAATGTTATTTGTAGTTTAAATAAGCAGCTTGTACATAATGTCCAAACATAAACCTTTAATATTTAGTTAAGTTACTTAAATTCGATATATTGTAGCATATGAATTACCTTTTCACACATTAAAACTTGTTGAATACTTTATTGTATTTGTAGTCCATTTGTAGATGCTGTTCGTAAACTAGCTTGTGCATTCGCTTGTGAATTTCATTATATACTTTTATACAAAATACTAAGTTGTATTTATTTAGTCTGCTTTTTTATTTAAATGTCTTGTGTTGTTATTTATGTGTTGATTTTTACGTTACCACTTCCAATACATTATAGAGTAGCTTGCTTGTTTGGCACATGAATCGTGCCTTATAGTAAAGTTTTTCTTTAAAAAAACATATTGTAATAAAGGGTTTTTTTTATCTAAAAAAGCAAGCTTCTTTTTAAAAAAATTGAATGCATACTTTTGATATTTTTCCTTCTAGAGTTTTAAATCAAGTCGTCCTTTTTTTTTTTTGTTTTTTGTTTTTTTTGTTTTGTTTTTTTTGTGAATTACAAAATTTTATGTAATATCTGAATTTATCTTATGGTTTATTTATTATATCATCTAAGAAACGAAAAGAATATGTTTTTAAATGTATTATATTTTAAAATGTAATTTACATATTTTAATTCTTTAGAAAAGCTTAATGGTAAAATGGAAAACGAAAAGTGTTTGCCAGAAAGCATAAAATGACTTGCACTATTGTTCTCCATTTTGGCTTTTGTACTACTTATTTTTTTTATGGTCTCTTTCTATATTTAAATCCCATTTCACTCTTATAATCAATAAGTACTACGTTTCAGTGAATTGTAGATGGAAATTGATAAACGGTAGTGTGTTAAATATTTCAAGATGGGAAATTTTTCTGTGTAGATACCGAAAAGCATCTTGCAGTTAGTTGTTTTCTAAATAAGTGAAAATTGGAATGCGAATTGTGCATTAGGTATTTAGTATATGTTCGACTAGGTTTTAGAAATATTGTTTCTTAAAAAGACTTCGATTTAGAAACTTTTTTTACTATTTTTATAATAGTGATATTCTTGTCTAAAAAAATTATAACCGTTTTCTGAGGTAGTGTAATGCAACTGTTGTGTGTGTGTTGATAATTGTTTTCTAATCAGGTATTATCAAGCGCGGTGAATTTCTTTATTTTAGGGAAGGGAAGGATTTTGTATCATCTACAAAATTCTACAACCAATAAATCAGGCTATGTGGAATTTTTAATATTAAGTTTTATATGATAAAAAGCTATAAATAAATTTTCTCTTAAATTCATATGAATTCCAAAAGTTCAATCGTGTACCTAAGTCTTTCACGCGCACACAAAAAAATAAAGTATTACAGATCATTAACAGTATTTCCTATAGATGGCGCTGCGCAGTATTTAAAAATACTACCTATATTGATCAGTTATAAGCTTTCCCTATTTGAATGACATCAAATAATTAATTTTGTTTGCAGTTATCCAGAATTGCCGTATTCTTTCACCATTTGTCTCTTTTCATTTCCGCTGTAAATGCATTTAAAATATCAAATATACTAAAGAAATATCTTTTTTAAACCTTACTAATAGGATGAACTATTTAATAAATTATCTTGGTTTTCCCCGGTATATATTGATTACACGCCGTCATTGATGCTTTCATCTTTTTGATGTTGTATTGCAGCAGTATCAAGTTTGTAACATAGCAGCCAGTATGCTTAAGGGATGTAAATATTTTTTACTGTTAACTCATGTCGCCCTCTATAGGAAAACAGTTACACTAAAAGATTTTTTTTTTCGTAGCTGTTTAATTTTTTTCATCTCCTTGAATCTTCTTATCTATAAACTTAACCAAAATATATAAATACTTTAAGTTCTTAAGAATTTTTTTATGGCCCCGCGCCGCCCCCCCTCTAAAACGATAAAAATTCATAGTAATAGTTTTCATGAGTGTTGGAAAAAATTTAAAAGTGTATTTAATTACTTCCTCAAATAACGCTAAACTAAGAAGCTTTATCTTGTGTCTTGGTGGCCACTGTAGCAGAGTGGCATGGTTACATGTGTCACAAATTCGAGTCCTGATGCCACTGAAGACACGCCACGTAATGGTGTTGGTGCATGTTAAATCTGTTGTGACTCAAAGTCCTCACATTGGCTTGATTGGGAAGTTTACAGAGTGGGGTGCAGCTCTGGTGTCATCCTAGTTTTTTGACTGAGGTTTAAAATTACTCGGTCCGTCAGTACTAACTTTCGCTTTGCTTTAGAGTGCGACATTAATAAAAAAACAAAAACCAAATCGATCTTTTAGCTGGCTTGCGCAACAAGCTTGTTAAATTATCCTTTCATTTCTACTAAATTGATCAGGAATCACTAAGGGCTTTTCAAAGTAATCGCCCGTATTCTGTTTCTGAAGGACCTCTAATCATCTGATGTCTCAAGGCCTTTAATGTGTGTGTCCAAGACGGAAAAAAATGGGAAATATGAGACGGCTGTTTCGAAAAAGAAGAACAGGGACTGTCTCTTTTATATTTTATTTTGAAATCCTTTTCATCTATTAATTTGGAATGATTTTATTTGGAAACTTCTAGAATTAAGGAATTTCTTTGATGCTTCTTTTGCGAAATATGAGTTTCTCTGAAGTGTTTTCTTGTTGTTTGTTCATTATTTAGGGATTGTTAGTATCAAATTTCAAGTGAAAGTAGCGAGTTAGTATCAAATTTCAAGTCTTTCGAAACTGTATTTTTAATTTTACTTGGAATTTAAATTACACGAATTATATATATATGTAGTATTGCGCATTTTCTGCAGTTTTCTCAATATTAGTGACTCACACAGACGTCAACACAGACAGTGGTGGTGGTGGTGGTGGGGGTACATTCTGAAAAACACGATGACGAAAGCGCCGTGGGGTAATATCTATGGTAAAAAATTAAAAATTTTTGGTCTGGGGGGGGGGGAGGAGAATCGAATCCCCAAACCCTCCACGTGTATACCTCTGCTCTATATTCGATATCTCATATTTTAGCATTTAAATTAGCACAATGATAAACACTGATAGATCTTGAATTCATTAAATTTAACGTGATATGGCTGGTTAAGATTTCATAAATGTAATCGAAAAGTGCAAAAGTCTCATGTAAATCCATTTTACATACTTCTTTAATCGATTATAATACTCTATAAAGCACTTAGTTTTTCAAGTGCATTTTTTGCGATCTTATAGAATGAGTCTCACCGTCTCTCAGTAGTAAGATGAGGCCCTGGGTCCCTATACAAAAGTAGGCCCTACCTGTGATCTTTAAAAGTAGACAGTATATAGCATGCATTGTCAAATACTCATTCAAACGGTAATTTGAAACAAATGTGCACGACTCACAATCTCACAAACTTGGCACAAATCGACTCGATCGATGGCCACATTTAGACTAAAAAAGTTGATTGATTATGTAGGCGTAGACATGGACAACGGTCATCACATAATTATCACTTTTGCCAGTTAAGATGCAGTTTGAAATTCCTTGTTTTTCAGAGAATATATATGTGCGAAATAAATAACATTTGACCGTTAAAATTATGCGGATCATGATCTTATTAAGACTTGAATCGAAAACGAAACAATTCCCCCCCACCTAGGGCGAGGCCCTGAGTTCGGGCCCAGTTGGCCCCTGCTTTACGACGTCCCTGCTTTAGAGTACAACTTGCGAGTGCTAAATCACCCAAAATCATTCTGCTCCCAAATCGGTGATTTTGAGTGTAAGAATATTTTTGTTTTGTAGTTCATGATAGTGAAGAAATCATTTATATATTTGTACAGTGAAGAATACAATTCATAATAAAGTACAATCAGAACATATTGCTTGTCATAACGCTATAATAAAGACGTTCTTTAACATAGTCACTTCATCAAATTAAAGAGAAATGAATGCAGGAGTGAGAAAAGCGTGCTCTTTCAAAAATTTATTACTCCCTTTCTCATTTATTCTCTTCGCTAGCGTATGTCTTTAACCCAAGAGCGAGCTCCAGGGCTAACAGTTTCATTTATCTCAACCTAACTGGAGTTGTCACTTGGCAGGGGTTCGTGCTATCTTGTCATTTAGGCTTGTCTAGCTTGGCCTCAGGAGCTTAGGCCCTCCTATGCATACCTCTTATATATATATTGTACAAATGTATTCTTAGAATCTTGCTTTAAATATATTTTTTTTCTCTCTCTCTCTATCCTCTAAAATAATATTTTCCTAATCTGAATAAAGTTATTTTTGCTCAAATTCTTCCCATTTTGTTAAACTGCAGATTTATGTAAATGTTTCGTAAGTAACTGTTGTTTTGTTTCCTTTCTTTTGTCCGCTTCTAGAGACTTTCTCTTCTGGGGGAAATGTTTTAATTAATCTTCTGTTTTACCCTCATAGTCTTAATGTTGAGAATTTACAAACATTCGGGAAGAAGGAAAGGAATTTTATAGTTTTGTGAGATTATTTAAGAATTACAACTTCGTAATTCATTTGAATTGTTATTTTTCACTTTGTCGAACGACTTACCGCGCGTGTGCAAAATTCTGCTTGTTCGAGAACTGTTTTCTATTAATAATTATTTGTACTTTGAGCAATATTTTTTCCACAGATGCTTAAAAGTTTTCTCTTAAATGGCTACAAACATTCACTAAAATTCTTAATGTGTATTGATTCGTGTTTTTTTTTTAATAATCTTGATAACAATAGCAGACTTGTTATTTGTACGGTCTTGCTGATGGTACATAACAAAAAAAATATTTAATCGGAAAAAAATAAATTTATACTTCCGGTATTGTATTAATTTTTTTTTTTCACTAGTTTAATCAGTGAGTTGATCTTCTGTTGAAATGTTTGTAAAATAATTTTGCTTAGTAATTAAAGTCAATTTTGATCTCAAAGAATTTTTATTCTAATTCTTAATTTTTGTTTCGCCGTTGATCTCTCGGTAGTTGTGGCCGAGTGGTCAAGGCGCCAGACGAGAAGACCCCTCTCACCGTCTGGGGGTGAATTATCCCCGCGTGGGTTCGAATCCCACCAACTACCAACTTTTTATTTTATTATTTTTTTTAATTAATGTATTTTTTTTATATGCAGTTTCATTTAATTTTGTGTCTCGATCTTTCGTTGAGGAGGGTGTTACCTGAAAGGATTTTCATGGCGCACACACACAAATGTTGTACAATTTATTAAGCAAAAATCCTAATTTGTGTATAATTTTCATTTTTGAAACCCGCATTATTTTCAAAGAAAAAAAGGAAAGGAAAAACACACAAAGAGGATACAAAGAAGGGGAGGGGGACTGAAATTGATTACGCCCCTCTACAAAAGGTGTACTTGATTATTAGTTGAAATTTTTTTTAGAAGATAGGAAATGTAAAATTTTAAGGAGAAAAAAAAAATACATATTTGGTACATTATTATATATTTTTCCTTGTTCGAATCAAGGAAATAATCTCCGAACAATACTAAATTAACGTAATAAATCAGTTCGTGACAAAATATTTTTTTTTGTTAAACATTGTGAATTGATTGTTCGGTAGTTGTGACTAAGTGGTTAAGGTGACAGACAAAATTTCCTGCTAACAGTTTGGGGGGTGAGTTCGAATCCCAGAAACTACCATGTTAAGTTGTTGTTTTTTAATTAATACATTTTATTTTGAGTCTCCATCATTCGGTGAAGGTGATACCTGAAATGATTTTCATGGCAAATGGAGTAAAATTTATAAAGTACCAATCGCAAAATTGTGAAATTTATTCATCTTCGAAAATTCCGTATTATTTTCAATGAAAAAAGGAAAGAAAACATACAAACACACACACAAATAAATACAAATAGGAAGAATGAGAGAAAAACTCAAATTGTTGACCTACAGAAGGTGTACTTTAATATTAGTTGAAACACATTTTTAGAAAGTATGAAATGTAAATTTTTTTTAATATATATATAATACATTATATTTTGTAAAGTGTTATATATTATACGTTTTTGGAAGCAAAGAAATGATCTCTGAACAATTCTTAATTTGCATTATAAATCAACTCATGACAAAATATATTTGTATAACTAACTTTTTATACTGTCCCTCTCACCGTCTGGGGGTTTATCCCCGGTAGGTTCAAATCCCATCAACTCTACCAATTTTTAATTCCATTTTGTAGTAATTTTATTCACTGGTTTAATCAGAAGATGACTTTCCGTTGAAAGATATATGTTAACAAATATTTTATTGAGTGATTGAATTCAATTAATTTTATAGAATTTTTATTTAAATTTTTAATTTTTGTTTTGTCGTTGTTGTAACGTTAGTTGTGGCTGAGTGGTCAAGGGGACAGACGAAGAACCTTTTTAAACGTCTGGGGGCCTATCCCCGCCTGAGGTCGGGTCCCTCCAACTACCGTCTTATGTGTTTTTTTTTTTTTTTTTTTTTAATTAATTTCTATTTATATACAATATCAGGGAAAGGGAGAGCGACAACTTACAAATAATGTTTTTAAATTAAAGTTATACAACCTTTTTCAAGCCGTGTGTAATATACAATATAAGCCAATTTATACACGAGAGGAGCAAATTTTTTTATTTCCTTTTGTAACACGTTTGCTCTATTTCTTTTTAATTTTTACTCGATTCCGCTAAAATATTTGAGAAATGAATCAATTTCATCGCATCTGATATTAATGGAGCTTATTCGCTAGTCAATTGCAGCATCTTTTGACTAAAAGTACTTGTTATTAGTATTTCTCTTTAAAATTTTCCCGATTGTTTATCCTGAATATTTATTCTATGGAATGTTGTGAATTCGTTATCTGTATCGGTCTACAAGAAACACACTCACTGAGATTGCACTATCTCTGTAGTAACAGTTATCGCTAAATAACTTTCTGTATTTAATATGGAGAAATACACCGAATCGATCGATAGCCCTGAAACTGCGAAATAGATTGGGTATAATAATGTCTGTTTTTTCCAAAATAACCTGCCGTATTTAAAATGGATAGAATGTCACAAGGACAATGAGGTAAAAATTAATTTAATTATGGATCGATTTATTTATTTTTTGAAGGAATATCCATTAAGCTCTCAAACTTATCAATTTTTTTCATAAGTATTTGAAAATGAAATTCTTTATTGCACTTAAAACAATTAATTTTCAATAATTAAATTATTCTTAACTCGCCCATGTACATGTGTTAAAATCATAATCAAAATATATTTAACATAAAATGTATTAAAGCCTGACATAGAGTAAATTCTTTTTAATGGAAAGAAAAATCAAAAGTGCAAACGTTTAAATATATATATATTTCTGAAAAGTTTTAACACAATTCTTTGTGTGTGAGGTTTAAATTTAATCTCAGCGACAGTTCTCTGAACCGCTTCATTTTTTTTAGTATATAATGTGCAATTTAGAAGAGATTTGTTATAGCAATGAATGAAACTTCAGTGAAATTCACTGGCGTAGCTAGTCCTCAGTGGGCCCTGTATCGAACATTCCTTGGGGCCCTCTTTTGGGCCCCTTAATAGCTTACACGTGTTGGGGCCCCTGAAGCTTGGGGACCCCGTATCATTGATACAGCGGTAGCTACGCCCCTGGTGAAATTTCACGTATGTGTGCAATATATTTTCAAAGCTTTTTGCATTTTTAAGGATTTTGTCGAAGTTTTTGAGTGTAGCAACGGAGAAACTTTCTAAAAATGACTTTTGAAAATTTACTTAATAGAAACTACTGCATAATTCAAAAATACTCAACGTTTTTAGTTTGCATACTTTTTATCGGGTTTGGGAAAAAAACCTGAAAAGGAAGCATGAGGTAGTAAAACCGTTTTTACAGCTTATCAAGGGAAGAAGTAGTGAATGTCCCAAGCATTATAGAAAAATAGTGGTGTTGGTTTGATTTACCAATAATATAATCAAGAATTAAAATATACTTTTATATGTTTACGTAACCGAATTTAGTTTATTCATATGTAAAATCAAACTATTTAAGCATATTATCTGCCTTTATTTGTGCATAAATCAGGTTCTGTTGTTTAAAGATTAGTACATCATTGTGTAACTGCATCCTTAAGGTCGCTTGAGATTTATTGGAGTTTTAAATACTTCCTTCTTAATGAATTCCAATTTTGTTGAAGTTATTTCCTTTAATCAAAGTAGTTTTGTTCATCCCTTTTATTCGGCAATAAAATGTTACTTGATTGTCAGTTATAGTTAAAAATTTAAGACAGTTATCACTCTAATGCATTAGCTGCCACGAGGGATCCAAAGTAGATTCGTTCTGTAAAATTTCAGTCATGCACCCTCCCTTAAAACGCTTTAAACTTAATTTGTTCCAAAACTAAATTAAAACTCTAAATTTAGATTGTATACTCACTTTTAGTCTTCAGACTTTCCAATTGTGGAAAGCGAGTATTTGATAAGAATTTTACTTTAGATAAATTGACACGAGTTTTTGAAATTAATGCCCATTTTAAAATTTGTATTCAAAAGAAATTCCTAGAAAGCAACCTCATTTCTTTACACATACTTTTTTTACCGCTTTAATTCATTACAAATACCGCGACTGGATCTTACAGCGCAAAAATGTTACCTATCATTGTTGATTTAAATGCTATCAATTACACAAAACTATCGAATGTGTTTTAAATTCTGAGAGCTGTTTTATTCATCCTTGAGTAAGGAAGTTGTTAAAATATCTGTTTACCTTTGTTTTGTTTGTGATGCCAAAACGTCACACAATAAATTTCATATCTATTGTAGAAAAGAAAATATTTTAACTCCACACACAGAGAGAGAGAATCTCTTGCTGATTATAACTGTTTTAAAACTCAAAATAGGTTATGAATGTGAGAGAGAATGAGATATTTATCTCGTTGTATTTCTGAAGTACCAACTTCTCAGGACTTCTGTGGAATATATGTCTCCTAACTGTGTGTAACTCTACAAAATATGTATTTGTACACCACTGAAATATACAAAAATGTATAATAAAGGAATTAAGGCAATTTCAAAATTTAGATAATGATAAATAATTGAATTAGTTTTCTGGAAAATAAAAAACTTATTTTTATCTGACTGTCGTGATACGAAAAAAATCAAAAATGTCGTCATTAGTGCCATTTATTTTTGAGGAGATATCTTTAAACATGTAATTAAAGCACAAAATATATTTACGAAAATGTAGTTCAGTCGAAGCTATTCAAAAATTTGTAATTTCCGTGACGTATTTATGAGAAAAATGGCAGATTTTGAAATAACTGTCTGATCGCAAATATTTCACAATTTTGTAACTTGCCAGAACATGCTTTTTAATTTATATATTTTGTTGGCAATAGTGAATTTTTAATCAGAATTTAGTGTATTGTTATCTCTATAAGTAGACTGTTCTCTCTTGATGTTTGTGACATATTATTTCGAAAATGTGCGTATGAATTCCTAGCATTCCTTTTTAAACAGATCATTGTGAAACCTATTCGGTGGAAACTCTACTGAAAAAACACATACACCATTTTAGACCACCTTCTCAAATCCTTAACTTCCTTTTATTGAATGCTTTCGCAGAAATGAGTCTGAGCCATTGTCAAGAGTTTTGCAGACTTCTTGAGAAAAATATTTCGATAAAATATGGGAATTTTTGTTTTATTTTTCTAATGTCGAGGGCAAAAATTTCTTTCTTTCTTTTTTTTAAATTTTTTTTTTAGAATTTTAATTTGAATGTCTTCAATTCTTTTGTTTAAAGTGTCTGCGATCGTGGTCACTGGCGTAGCTGGCTCTGAGGGGGCCCTGTATCAAAATTCCTTCGGGGCCCTTTTTTAGATATGGGAGCTCTGTTAGTGGATTGTAGTTACACATGTTGGGGTCCCTGTAGCTTGGGGGCCCCGTATCATTGATACGGCGGTAGCTACACCTCTGATCACGATGAAAAATGAAGGCTAACCCGATTTACTTTAAGAAATTTTCAGTGGGAATTTTAACGTTGCATTACAAAGCAACACAAAGGCTATTGGCTATGGATCTCTTAATTTTGAACCATTGTAAAGGGCTCGCCTCGTTCTTGATTCGGCCTTACTGAGACCATGATTCAAATCATTTTAATCGTCAAATGTTATTCCTGGACATAGGGGCTGGGGCCTCAAGTTTTAAGACCTCACTGTTTGTTAATCAAATTTCTTCTCCAATTTCGTTAAGCATAGTACAGAATGTACCTTGATGTACCATAAACAGAAGCATTCTGCAGAGTAGGCTTTTTCAAAAAAAAAAAAAAATCTTATGTGATATTTAAAAAAAGTACATTGAGTTACATTGTTGTACTGGAAATTGGTCCTCATGAACAGTTTTCTAAACCAAAAGAGATTAAAGCATTGTATTACAGAACAACCTATTTTAGAATTGAATTCTTATTGCACATATTTCACTAAAGTATTTTTTCAACAGTGATTAACTATCTTATTTTATTGTTTTATAGAGTTTGACATGTTGCGCTTCTGTTGAATAGAGAGTAAATCGAGAACTCACGGAAACAACCTTGTGGGTTATAATCAATTCATCTTTGAAAATAACGATGTTGAGTGATGGATCGCGAATGTCATGAGCAGTAAAATACAAGCAATATTCTCCCTTTGAAAAATGAACGCACATACACATGCCTCTGTTTTTCTCTTCCTAATGATTTTTTGAGGGTTCTCTGATGCTTTTCCCAATGATAAATTTACGCTTGCCATTTCCTTCTTCTTTCTATGCCTAAAATTTGTATAATTAGAAAAAGAATTGAGATTTTTCTTCTTACCTTCCCCCTTTATTAGTTTGCTATAGCATTTCGCCGACAAATCTCGGCAAAAAATTTTGAAAGGGAAAAAAAAGTTCAGTTGCTCTTCGACCTTTAAAGCGACGGCGCTTTGTTTTCTTTTGTTGTCTTAAAATATGTGCTTGAATCTGAGCTTAAAATTTCTTTAGTTCATTTTGAAAAAAATAATGCTAGATTTATGATTTGGCAACCATTAAACATTGATAAATACACACACATCCACATTCTCGTCTTTTTAATTGAAATTCTTCAAGTTGTTAGAATTAACTATGCCGTCTTTATTACAGTCAGACTAAAAATAATTGATTCTTAACATTGCATCTGGTTTTCATTTAAATGTAAGAAATTATTTGGTCAACTTATCAGTGAGCTTGGTGTTCAGTTGCTAATTACATGTTCTCCATTTTTACTCTCGGTAAATTTTTTAAGCTGATTTAATATAGCTGACACACACACATATACACACACACTAGTAACTTCATTACAAAATTAGCAATTAAATACAGTTTTCCTATTGTAGCTTTTAATGAATTTAAATGCAAAATTTTAAAGGAATTACTGAACATTAACTATAAAACTGGTAGTGATATAATTTACAAAAATATTAAAAAACAAATTGCAGATCTACAAAAGAACTTTATTATCGTTTATGTTGATCAAATTGCGGGTAATTATGCAATGATTGGCAAGTGGTTTTATGCTAATATGCGAAACAAACATTTTCAAAATAATACTGCTTTTAAAAAATCTTAATTCAAGCAAAAGAGAAATTTTTAATCGAATCTCTCTTTTTATAAAAAAAACTAGATTTACGTATTTCGGATAATAAATTCCCTCATATTTTCATAACTCCAAAATTTCATAAAATTCCTATTAAATTTAGAACTGTAACGAATGGTTTTAAAACTTATATTACACATCCGGGCAAGAAGCTACAAAATATTATGCAATCTACATTAGACAAAATTGATAATTCTATTATTGTTAAGAACAGTATGGACATTATATATTAAGTATATGCAAGGTAAAAAAATTATTTCTATTCATACCTATGATTTTGAAGATTTATTTAGCTCCATAGATATAGAAGACATATTTAAGATTCTTAAAATAGCATATAGCAAATATTTTTTGAATAAGATAATAAAATATAAATATCTTTCTATAGTTAACCTAATTATTTTTAGTAATGCAGTAGATTTTGTTCCTAACTTTAATTATTATCTCCATTATTTATATATATATATATATATATATATATAAGATTATTGAAAACTAATTACAATAATGAGTCAACTAACTTTTTGGATCTTCAGTTAAACGTTAAGAATAATTTGCTAATTAGTAATATTTTTGATAAAAGAGACTCTTTTGATTTTAACATTATAAAATGCCTTTCTGGTGTAGTAACCTACACCTATCAATATTTAGAAATATATCATCTTAAATTTTATAAAAAAGAAACAATGATTTAGTTACTGATAATGTATTAAAACAAGTAATTATATGAAATTTTGCAATAATTTTCTGGAATACAATTATCCAAGTAAACTTATTTTTAACTATATTTCTATGTTATATTAATTCTATTTTTTAATATAGATTATTAATTTATTTAAAACATCTTATGATTAGTTTAATTTTAAAATATCTTTTGTACTTAGCTTAATTGCAAAATAATTAAATAATTATGTAGGTGGCGCTTTTTTTCTTTTTCGTTTTTTGTGTAAAGAGCGTCGTTCGAATTTTAAAAACCTCCTTTATCCAACTGATGGCTTTGTTTGCAACTCGGATGACATCAAAGACGATAATGTTTATAAAAAGGTAGCCCTTCGTTACTATATCAACGGGGTGTGGTTAAGAAATGATTGACAGATATAGTCGGTTTCAGAACGCATGCGCAGTTTTAGTAAAATAAACAAACTCTTCAAAACCGTAATCAAATGGTGAAAACAACGGGATGCAGTGTTGGTTGAATTTGTGGAAAAAGGGGAAAAGAAAGTTTTGTAAAAAGGGCTGTACAGATAGTCTTTTAGAATTGCCGCGCAAATGGGTGTGGCGTCTTTTTTTTTTTTTTTTTAAACCCATGCAAATGTTTTGGAATGTCCTCCAGTGAATCAACAAGTAAGCTTACATTTTCTTGGGTATCATAAACAAAGTCCATGGGGTTAAGATGGAAATAGAAAGGAGTTTTAATTTTTTGAGGAGGGATTTGATAGATCTTTAGTTTTATTTTTGTAGAGATATCTTTTTTATTTGTTTTAGCGAATGTTTAATTCAATTTTTTTTGTTTGATAGGTTGTAATAAATTTCTTTCTGCTCATAAGTACAAATTGTATTTGAAATTGCTATGTAACAATACTCATCAGGGAAATAATCATTTTCGATTTGAGTCTTTAGCAAAAAATGTCACTTTGTAAAGAAAATAATCGCTAGATCAATTTTTTCACAAATAGTTTGTATAAGTCTGTTTTCAAACACATTCCATTTCTTGTCTGACAAAAATTTCACTAAATTACAGTCGTCGCTAAACCTGAAAAAAAAGTTCGCTGTTTGGAAAATTTCTATAAATTGAGATTTATCTTTCAATGTAGTTTAAAAACCACTTAAAACAAATTTAAATTCATTACTAATTCATAACTTGTCCATTTTTCCATCAGTTTGCGCGGGACTTTCGGATAAGGTGCATGTTTGCACACTTTCTTTTTGAGGGGGAGGGGGTTCATTTTTATATATAAGTTTTTATCCTAATTTTTTCTATAGAATTTTTTCTTAATATTCCTCTCTATGAGAGAAACATTATTGTTCTCTTTTAATAATTTCATTTTACTTTACTGTCTGGTTTATCATCCACGTGTGTTAGTAATAGGCTTAACTGTTCAACATGGCTCTGTTTTTTTCTATTATGTCGAAAATTTCTGCTGTACGGGGTAGGTGCATCTATAAAGCATTGCTAACCCTAAATCTCTGGCCTAATTCAGCGACAGCTCTAGAAATCATAATAGGTCTCCATTTTAGTCTAAAGACTCTTTTTGTATCTACATTTGTTATGTCTCTTGTACTCCAATTTCTTTATTCTTTGGCATTGTAGGTTATACAACTTTTTCACTCAGTATTTTAGTTTATTATATATATGTATACTTAACTCAGTGGTGCAACAGCCCATGAGGGCCAAGGCCTACTGTGCCCAACTCAGTGTATACGACCTTGGGCCCTGAGGTGCCTTAGCAGATGTTCCGTTCAGGTGGCCAGTCTGACTCGAAACCCTCAATGTTCAGTTCCCAAGCAAGCTTGGTAATCATTTATCGACCCACTGAAGGCATGAAAGGCTGAGTCAACTTTGCCCTGCTCGGGATTTGAACTTCGGACCTGTGGTGTGGTAGCGCTCCAAAACCATATATATATGGTCTTGGTATTTTTAGTATTATTCTTCTAAAAAATTATGACTTTATTATCTTTAGTATTAATGGAATCCTATTCTATTTTCTTTTCCTTGTAGCCGTGTAGTGTATGCAAATATTGGGGTCCAAGAAAAAATTCTTGTAGAGTATTGAAATTTGGACAATGCAATTGTCTAATTAACGTGTTTAATTGATTAAATTTTTTAAATCACAGGTTAATTTAAGCTCAAGAAAATGCATTTCAAATGTGAATTGCTGTTACATTAATAGCCGGTGTAACCTCCAGAATTTTGATTGCAGGCCTGTAAGTGTGCATACATTGTGTCATACAGGTGTCGAAAATCACTTTGTGGTATGGAATTCCATGCTTGTCGTACTTGTTATGTCAATACTGGGACGGTCAGTGCTGCCTGCGAATGATGCTGGAGTTGTCGTCCAATGAGGTCCCATGCGTTCTCAGTTGGAGACAGATCTAGTGATCTCGCAGGCCAAGGTAACATGTCAACATTCTGAAGGGCACGTTGCTGTACAACAACGGTGTGAAGGCGGGCGTTATAATGTTGGAAAACTCCCCCTTGAATGTTCGTGAATGACAGTACAATAGGTTGAATTACCAGACTAACGTACAAATTTGCAGTCAATGTGTTTGGAATAACCACGAGAGTGCTCCTGCGGTCATAGGAAATTGCTCCCCAGACCATGACTCCAGGTGCAGGTCCAGTGTGTCTAAGGCAGGCGTTTTGGTTGCAGGCGTTCCCCTGGCCTCTTTCTGACCAACACGGTCATCAATGGCACCAAAGTAAAACCTACTTTTATTACAAAACACAACAGATCTCCACTCCGTCCTCCAATGAGCTCTGGCTTGACACCACTGGCGTCGCAAACGGCAATGGAATACACGCTACAGGGCGCCTGACTCGGAGCTGTCCTTGAAGTAACCGATTTCTAACAGTTCGTTGTGTCATTGTGGTACCAACTATTACTCGAATTTCTGCGACAGGCGCTGTAGACCACAGCCGTACGCCAAATACGGTGGTCTTCCCTCTCAGTAGTGTCACGTGGCACCCGCAACCCGGTCCTCTTGAGGGAGTACCATCCCTTGACCACTGCTCCCAACAATCATGCCCAATGGATACATTCCAGCCAAGTCTTTCTGCAATATCGCAGAAAGAAAATCCACCTTCTCGTAGCCCTATTACACGACCTCGTTCAAACTCGGTGAGCTGTTGATAATGGCTTCTTTGTCGTCATAAAGACATTCTTGGCTAACATCAACTCAATACGTCAAATTTCACAGACAAATAACGCTCACAAACTTTACAGCACTCATTTTTAAAGCAACCCTGATTTGTGCAAGTTTTCAGTGGCGCTATTAGCACCACACTTAAGCGCGAAATTTGGATCGGTTTCATCTTTCAGATGTATAAACACGCCTACCAAATTTCGTTTATTTAACTCTAGACTTTTTTGCTGTTGCGATTTTTTTTCCGTCAGTGTATTTTAGTAATTATACTATTGAGGCTAACTTATTTTTGACCTATGCTGTCTTTCTATATTTCTATTCATTGCTTTGCTTTTTTAAATTTTAGTCAATTTAGTATATATATATATATATATATATATATAACTAATATTTCAGTGTTGTGAGTGAAATAATGGTTTGTCTGAGAAAGTAATGTTTTGATTTGTATGATTACAGCTCATTTATATGTCATGCTCCATATCCATTTGGAATTATGTTTTTAATAATAAAAGCTTAGCCAAAACTTTCATTTGCTTATTGTTTGAGATCTTGACAGTAATTCTAAGACAGGAAATACTTCACGCGTATATACTTTTTGAGCATTTTGTAATGCGAGTTTGGAAGAAATAATATATTCCGGAAAAGTTCAATTTGTCGTTCATGTATATGAATGTAGCTCACGAGGCTGTGGTAGCTGATTTGTCATGGTCGCGAGCTCAGGACCGTTATTTCAGTTGAATCGTGGGTTCAAGTCCGTATTCCAATTAAGACCCGTTGTATAGAACGGCTAATGCATGTTATACATTTCTAGGCTTAAATGTCTTCGCATGGCTTGGAAATTAAAAATGCTGTGCTTGCTTTCATTATTTCAATCATAGTTCAAGATTACAAGATGTGTCGTCAACAGCTCTCGTGTTGCTTCTAAATGCAATGCCAAAAGAAGCGATCAAAACGGTTTTTGAGCATTTCGGTTGAAATTTAAAATGATAATTTTTTTAACTAATATCAAAATTGATGTTTATATTAATTATAATAAATGAAATCGCGCGCGCGCGCACCGAAAGAAACCATACCTTTGTCGAACTAATGATAGCAGGGAAAAAACTTTGATTATCTTTCTATTTATATCTTAAATTATTTCTTGCTCATTTGATTAGTTTAATTTTTTATATTAAAGTGAATTTTCAGGGTGTATTTTTATTTAAGCTTTACTGGATTATTTCTGAAATAATTTTAATTGTACTTTTATCTTTTCATTTGCAGAAATTAGAAATGGTGAAGAATTTTAAGATGACTCCAATACCTTATATACTTCAGTTATAAGCTTTGTAAGATTTTGCATGCTGGTTTCAAATATATTTGAATTGTAAAATATTTTTTCACCCTATTCACACAGTCCGAATTAAACTTTCCTATCTTGCGGTGGCAATTTCTACTGTGATGTATCGTTATTCCAAAAAGGGGCGTTGCTGCTTGATTGATGAGTTCAAGTTCACTTAGATATTTTTGGTGTGAAATCTGTTCAAATATATATTTATGGGAATCAAAAAGTTGAATTTTCTTCCTCATAGAATTTAGACTTATTTTTATACCCGAATGGTACGCAGAACATGGAAACAATCCAATATGGATAGGAATTTATATATAGAGGAATGAATTTCCTACATCACTTATCGATTTTGGTTTTAGCTATTGTTTGCGCCAGCTTTAGCTGTCTACTAAAGCATTGATTAATTTCTTCAGTCCATGAATCCTTTTTTTATCCTCTTATTTTTTCTCCTTTTCCCTCGCATTACTTTTTTTTTTAACTCATCAAGATCTGTTGAAGAAAGTAAATTCGACGCATGGTGAAAAAAAAAAAAAAAAAAAAAAAATGATAGGAAATGTTGAAGAATTCCGTTGTGTTATTTTTCTTTCCGGGGAAACTTTTGTAAGTTTTGTGTGAATGTTTTGGTGCTTAATTTTTTAAATTTTGGAATTTTCTTCGCGAAATAAATTTTGATGCTCGTTTTTATTTTTATACTCTGAATGTGTGTCGTTAAAATATTATAGTTCTTTTTTAAGATATTGTTAGGAATAATATTTTTTTACAACTTTTGTGGGGAAGAATGGCAGGTTTATGTCTTAGAGTTTTTGTCGTCATTCAAATGATTACATATTTCATTTTTCTTGTCTGTTAAAGCATGCTATTGAAGAGAGCGTATATTTTTACATAACAATGGTTAGATTTCTTGTATTATTGATTCTTTTGAAATCTTCTGTGTTTTTATAGTGATAACTTATTAATTGACGAAACGAGTAAATGTGAAGAGTATTTTATCTTTTATTCTTTTATATAAGTTTCATGTGTATCTTAACACTAGAAAGACTGAAATTTAGTATATACCTATGTGCCCAAAAGCAGTCAAAATGACTGCATTGTGAAAGAATGATTAATGCGTAAAAAAATTTGTTTAAAATTAACTTTTAATATTTTTTACATTATTTACAGTCATATATATATAACAAGTTATTAGTAAATATTAACAATAAAAAAAATGTAAAAAAAAAATATATTCTAAAAAAGTATAAGAAGTTGTGCATTATATATGTAATTGTTTTTTTAATTGAAATTAAAAAGCAGTGTCAAAATGACTTCCTTGGGCAATCTAGTGTTAATTTCATGCTTTCCACCATAAATCTCAGGATCTACAGAATTTCTGTAAATAATAAACTCACTATGGATAATAATCTTGAAATATTATGGAGTGCTAGTTCTCGCAAGTGTTGGCATCGTTTCTTTGCCTTGGTTCAAAATTTTGAAGTCCATCGCCAATAGCTCTCATGTGGCTTCTAAATACGACGTTAAAAATGATGAACAGCATTGGAAATAGATATTAAGAAATTTGTAATCTACTATACATTAAAATGACTCGTCAATTTACTTTCATGTAATTAATTTAAATGCATGTATATATGTTAATGACTTTATCTGTACTTTATTTTAACAAGGAGCTAAAGTTTCCAGTTCCGCTCCTTGTATATATTTATCGATCGATTTTGCATTGAAAAAATGTATCGTGAATCCATATATTAGTATTGATTGAAAGACGGAAAGAAAGGATCTTCGAAAATTTCTAAAATCAAATTAGTATTTCCTTAGATTTAAAACCTTAATATTTTCTCGAAAGAGTTCAACAGTTGAATCAATGAATCAAATATGATGTACATTTAATAACTTCATTTCTTTCCGGAAGTGGACATGTCTTATAGCAGAAAAAATTTTTCAACACGACGCGATCACTTAAATTATAATGTCGGAAATTGTGCAGCTTTTTTTTTCAATGAGTAGATTCAGTGCTTTCTTGATACACTTTCAA
This sequence comes from Trichonephila inaurata madagascariensis, assembly GCA_019973955.1. Classification (NCBI taxonomy): domain Eukaryota; kingdom Metazoa; phylum Arthropoda; class Arachnida; order Araneae; family Nephilidae; genus Trichonephila; species Trichonephila inaurata. The sequence continues at coordinate 418,408 of BMAV01015310.1, forward strand.
TGCCCCTATTTTTTCTCGCTTCTGCATTTTTACAGCCGATCTCTGAGTAGTGTTTCATTCACTCTGTTTACTGAGCGATTGTAATGTAGGAGGTTGTTATATAAGAAGAGGGGACACATAATCGATAAAGTAGCTGCTGATTTTCTTGACGTTTGCGCCATCTCTTGCCGCTTCTTCCATTTATCCCTCATTTTCCACGAAATTGAACACGCGCTTACTCATGGGGACTCGTGAGATCGTGTTTATGCTTTTGACGTTTGGAAACGTTATGCTGTTTGACTTATTCTTTCGAAGAGTAAGTTGCAAAAGTAGTGATTGCATGATTTTTATGGAAGTTGTTGCCTTTTCTTAAATAGTATGCTGGAAATATGATGAATAAATTGAAATTTTATTCACATGTTTAACATTTTGAAAATGATTAAAGAAAACTTCTTAAAGTGAGCTGGGTCTAAAATTGTGAAGTATGAGTATAATGGAAGGTCAATGGAGAGTAATTATTCACTAAATATTTACATTTGTATTCAATGAAATACATGTTAAGCACATAAAAAGTATACTTGTCGTTTCATCCTTGAAAAATGTCGGGGCAATATTTCGTTTCCATTGTATCCTTCGTTAACTATAATTTAATAAAAATGTTTAATTTTTTCACAAAAGAAGGAAAATTAAATTGTATTTATTGTTATCTACTTTATTATTATTATTAATTTTAATTATTATTATTGGCATAAAGCCTTTATAAACAAATCTAGTGTATCAAAGCTTGACTTTTGAAAACCTTATAGTAAATATTATGTTATTAAGAGAGTTATGTATATCAGTTCATGTATTGTCTTCGTTACCTGAGAGTGGTTCAATGTTGTGTTGCTAAAAGTCTTCCTGAATCAAAACTAAATACACATGTCTAAAAATGAATTTTTTGTTAAATCGACTAATATCTCCGTTGTTCTTATTTGTAAAAGTTTTGCATACAAAAAGTTATCATACAACTTTCCAATATTCAATTTGACATGGCATCGTAAATTTAATGCCTTATTTCCAAATTGCTGAACTCGTAGGACCTAAATTTTTAGATTACTTTCTCTTGTGGGGAAAAACAAGAACGAAACTAAATGGAAAAAATTAACTATTTTTATTGAAGTGAAATATATGTAAGGCTCATACATGAATAATAAAATGATGAGGAATTCAGAAACGTTTGATGAATTGCGCATGGAATGTTGTTAACATCAATTTAGTGTTCCCTTAAATCCTAAATTCCATTGGCCAGTTAGATGATTATATCTATTATATGTTTATGTTATTCCAATAATTCAGTCCATCCTTTGTACATTTTGGTTTCTTTCCTTAGACGACACAGAAGACATGTACACAGCACTAAGAACATTATATAACTGATTCTACAAGCAAGAAAAAAGAAAAGAAAAAGAAACAAAAAAAGTATAATTCGCAGATGACTTGCTGCGCTATCTATTCATTTTACATTGAATTTACAACACTCTCAACTGCGATGCATGCTTGCATATGTCGACGTTGTAAGGAGGTACCTGATAAAGATTCCTGACTCACCTTGTGATACATTTTATCACTCATTCATCAATTGTTGCGATTAAAATCATTTACGTCTTTTTAAGCCACCCGAATCTGGTGGCCTAATATGTTCCATAAATGCTCGATTGGCGATAGATTTTAGGATCTCACTAGCCAAGGACGGTTATTAACACCACGGAGAGAGAGAGAGAGAGAGACCCCCCCCCCTCTAGAAATATGGGAGCTGTACAGTCTGGCATTGTCTTGTTGGAAAATAGCGTCATAATGACGTGCTATACAAGTTAATGAAATCGGCTACAAGATGTCTCCAGCATATTGTTGAGCTGTTAAAGCTGTATATAGAATGACTAGTTGCGACAGTCTGTCGTAAAATATAGCACCCTACATCATCACACTAGGCGTAATGGATGGATGTTTCTGTAAAACAAAGGCTGAATTCGATCTCTGGTCCTGGCTCCTTTCCACTCATATCTGATGATCATCCTTTTCAAGACTGTGAAGAGAGATAGATAACTAAAGGGCTGCTGTGAACGTAGCAAGCGCCGTGAGATAGTGAAAGGTGCTATAGGTGATATAGAAGAAGCTGTAGCACGTCGAATAGCGGGCAACGATGCCGTTTGGGCTGTTCGAACCTGTCGCACAGTTATCTGATCTTGCCTCGTATTCATGAATTTTGGCTTCCTGAGCCATTATTCCACCGATAAGTTCCTTGTTGAAAACATACCTGCTAAGACCTTTGCACAGCCTTATTGGTTCAGATCAGGAGGCGGTATATTGCCATTTGCTCCATATGACCAGCCAGGTTCAGGCCCACTGACTGTGCGACCACCTTCGTAGTCATTCAGTTGTCTGTAAGGTCTTTGACAAAGTTCGTAGTTAAAAATTGGATACTGGTTGTGTTTCTGGGAAACTGCAAAGCCGACAACGATTCCACAATTGTTAGCTGTTTTACGCAGAAGATGCATCGTAGTAGAAACGCGCTCTGTAACTATAGTTAACATTCTTCGGCCTTGGAAAATTTTTTCATTTACATACTTAGTATAAAGAAATTGCTTGCGAAATCTCGGGATAATCGGAAATACATTTAAGTGCGGTTTTCCCCGTTTTTCAAAGAATGTTTACTGGACTTATGCTGAAACTTTTGCACTTTTCTACTACGCTTTTCCAGTTTTTATTCATTTATTAATTTTTTGTTACCATTGAAGTACTTGGATATAAAGTTATGTATTATTTATACTATGTCTACTGGAAAAGGCTTTATGATTTATGTGAATGTTCGTATCTTTTCTATTCTATTTATTTTTAAGAAATGATCAACTGCAGGGCCGTTTATAACCTCTCTGGCTCCCTGGGCACTTCAAATTGCTACGCCCCCCCCCATTATTTCCAGAGCGCCCCCTCCTTTTGTTTTTACCTTGCCAATTTTGGTTCGAGAGAGATTTTTTCTCAACTCCATTACTCTTTTTCCTTTTCTTTGTCTTTACTCTTTGAAAAGTCTTTCCGTTATCCACCGACTACGAACCCGAACTGGCACCCGGCAGCACAAGGAAAGAATAGTGGCCACTATGGTTCATTTCTTACCTTACGGCATCGCGGACCACCCACCCTTTTTTTAAATTAGTACAGTAAATTTATGAAATCGTTTGCAATTATAGTATAGTATACATTTTTGTATGAACTGCTATTGACCTGTTAATTATCATCACTTATCGCTTTACGATCTATTACTTTTAGACATCCGTATTCTTTTAGAGTCATTGCAATTGTACTTGTAGAGTAAATGTTTTCTTCATGCTTTGATCCTTGCAAAATTGTTAATGACACCATTGTAATCACTTTACATTGTAATATTTTGAGTACATAGCAACATCAAGCTGTTCAGCTTTTCATTTTCCATAGTTCCGCGCACATACACACACAAAGACAACGAATACATGATTCGCTTGGTGGTGGTGTGTGTGTGGTTCGATCGCTGTAATTTGAATTTTTTCTGTTTTTTCATCCTCCGGCCTTTTTTTTTTTTGTGTGCCCCTAAATTTTTTTGTACTCTAGGCACATGCCTAGTGTGCTTAAGTGGAAAAGTGGTCCTGATCAACTGTTGCCTTTAATTTGTGCACATTACAGTTACAGTTTTTTGTGCGATATGGAGCAACAAAGGCTATCCCTTGTGCACATTAATTTAATAGTTTTATAATTTTGAAAGATATTTATGTTTTCGAATTTCCACCTAAGTAAAGAATATAGTTTTTAAAAATTGTTCCTTTGCCCTAACTACATTTTTAATGTGAGTGTAACTGTAAACTGTAATAATTGTATTTTTTATAATGCATGCATAATAATAATTGTATTCTTAAATCACTTTTTTTTATGGTCTTTTTTTGAGGGTTTACTTCAACTTCTAATTGTATTTATATTTATATTTTCAGATTCAGTAATTCACCCAAATTAAAACCTTGTCTAGTGAGTCGCATGGGTGACCAGATTGAATCTTCTCCTTCCAGCAGTGGCAGCTCAAGAGATTCTCCACCCTTGACCATGGGATCTCATCAAAAAGCTGGCATAATACCTGGATCCAAAAACAAGTATGCCAAATTATATGTATTATATGCCAGGCTTACAAGTTACTACTAACTCTTCAATGTTATTTATTTTTAAAAGTTCAAAATAATTTAATTCAGGAATTAAAAACATACAGCATCTTTCTTGTGTTTTGACTTTAATCCAGAGTTTAATAAACAACAGCTTCAGTACATATAAATACAGTTTTATTAAAAAATAGAAGATAAATTATAATTATTATAATAGATATGTGACAAGAGTTCACTCAGTTGTGATTTTGTTTTTTGTCTTGCGATCTCATAATGCTTATATCCATTATTGTATAAAAATTTTAAAATGTGTTCTAAATAAAATGTGTTACAAAGCATTCATGTTTTTAATTACTTCCATTTATCATACTGTTTCATAAACTGGGAGTGATATTCACAATACTAATGTTTACTGTCTTACAGGCACTGTAATCACCAGTTTAATCAAGTTTTAGCTCGTAACCATCCAATGGAGCATTCCTGTTCTGGTTTGGCTGAAGGTTGTAACCACCAAATATCTTGTTCTGCTGCTACATCATCAACTAATCAAGTTGCATTACCTCTACCAGCAAGTGATGAACGTATTACTCTTGTGGTAGAAAACACACGCATTGTTGTTGATCCAGCTTTATTTGCTGCTCATCCTGACACCATGTTGGGAAGGTAAAAAGGAAAAAAACTATTTAAGTTGAAACTTTTAAATTAATTTCAGTGCTTAGCTAAGCTGTGTTTTAATTTGTGTGCACAAAAGACACCGTATTGTGTTTTCTGGATTTTGTGCTTAGGACATTATTTAATCCAAACAGTAAATGAATAATGTTTACCTTATCAGTATGACCATATAAGTTACTTACCCAATTGCACTCTTTCATTTTCAAACTCTGCTGGTTAATATTTTCATTACAACTCTTTGTTTGTCTTACTCTTAGGCTAAAAATTGACCATGAAATGGAGTAGAAATTGTTTATCTAGTTTACAAAGTGGTAATAAATGTCAGCAAAAATATTTGATAGTAGAATGGTATGACTATTAATGAATATAAAACCATGAACACAACAAAATGCTCATTTATCTAGTCTTTAAACCAACATCGAAAATCTACATTACTAAGAGAAGGTTTTATCTAAATGATTTGCAACTACATATTTATATTTTTTTTTAAGCTTTTTTGATTTCATATTTGTTTAGTGTAATATTTTGATAAAACATGATTTGCATTAAAATTACTAGCATTAAACTTACACAGTTAAATTTATTTGGGTAAGACCTCTTCATAAAATTGTTTTATTTTAACTGCTGAGCTCCAGTTGCTAGTATATTTATGTTAACTATTAATTTATTCTGAATGGTTTGGTTAAAAAAGCAAAAGGGAAAATACATTGAGAATACTGGTTTAGCAATTTTTTTGTACATTTGATAGATGTTCAGAAAGCAATTTTTAAATTTTAATAGCAATATTGCTGATGTACAACAGTACATACATATTCGAGGCACATCACAATATTTTAAATCTATTTAATCATCATGTTTATTTTTCATATTACACATCTGATTCATTCCAGTTTTTTATTGCCACATTTGTGTTAATTTATTTTTGAAGAATCTGACATTTAAAATGTGATGAGCCCTTTGATTATTGATTTGGCATTGTACATAATTAGAAATTACATAATTAACTATAATCTACATAATTATTTATAATCTACAGTGAGTCTCAATATTCATAATTTACTCAAATCGGTTGTGTGTATGATTTTTTTAACTTTTAATATTTTTTCTTAAATTACTTAAAACTCATTCATGAAGTTCAGTTTCTTTGTAGAAATTTCAAAATAAGTCTTAATTTTTTAAAAAATTTATATTGTATGTTCTAAAGTGAATATATAGATGTCCTTGCTTATTTAGCATTTTTGCATACGCCTTGAAAATTGAGTAATTCTTGCATCACTATGGAACATTTTTGTAATTGAAATATTCTGTTTTATGGAGAAGTATTCCTTCTCTCTCAATGGAAAAATTTCTCAATTGTATTTCACAAATAAAATGTTTTTGTTTGAACATTTCAAATAAAATGTGTGGTCACAGTAGCCTATTGGTCAAGGTAATGAACTCGTGGCGTGCATGTCATGAGTTTGAACCTAGTACCGCTGAAGACTGCTGATGTAGGGGAGTGGTGCTCATAAAGTCTGTTGAGAGCTCAAACGTCCTACCATCAGTGTGGTGAGGTAGTTAGGAGAAGGGGGCTGCCAACTCAGGTGTTGTCCTCGTCACTTGATTGTGGTTCAAAATTACAAGGTTCGTCGCCAAAAGCCCTTGAGTAGTTGAACAGTGCAACGTAAATATTCATTCACTCACTCATTCAAATAAAATGTTCTTACTTGATGCACTCTTATATTTATATTATTTTCTTTTAATGGATTTCTCTTTCCATTGCAGAATGTTTGGATCATCTTTAGAAAATAATTTCACTCGACCAAATGAAAGAGGAGAATATGATGTGGCTGATGGTATATCAGCTGTAGTTTTCAGAGCTATCATGGTAATCTTTTTGCCTTTAAAATTTTTGTATGAAAAAATTTTGATATTAATTCAAAACATTAAAAAAAAAATAGTTTTAATTCTCTAGTGAATTTTTATTGAATAATTCTTCTGAAAGTTTATATATAATATGCTTTTAAAGCTAATAGCATTTTCTGTATTAAACTTTAAAAAATTTTCCAATTAGAAACATACTGCACGTAAGAAAAGTTATCCATATTTTATTAGTTATGATTAGCTTAAGCCTTAAAAATGTCTGTGTAATGTGAATGTGAAAATTTAAATTTAGGGTTGAACATATTAAATCATAGAGGATATGTTTGGTTCAGAAATCAAACATCTTTAATTGCTTTCTAAACACCATTTGATGTGACGAAATCCATAAGGAGCAATCATTTTCCCACTGGAAAACCGGTTTGTAAATTCAAAACATGCTTTGTGAGCCGATTGTCTCTAGGTAATGAATAAAAAAAAAATAATAATTTGCTTAAATTCCGTTTCTTGATGAATGGGTTTTAAGATTTCTTTTTTCTCCCTTACTTAATAAAGATCTTTGCTCATCAGAGGAACAGCATGTTACCTTGCTTACATTACCTGTTGAATTATGGTAGTATCAATCATTGACAAAAGAGGGGGAATGTAGTATTCTAAAGTCCTATCCTAAAGACCTATTTTTTTTTCAAAGCTAGCAATCTTTTAAAAGTTAATGTAGAAAATAATGCTTTAATTTATTTCTTATTAAATTATTATTATTTTATTCTTCGTTTATTTTATTTTATTTCTTTTTAAATATTTCTTTATTTATTTTAATATAATAACTCTTTTATTTTTCTCCTAAAAAAAAATCGTTATATGTATGTATGTACAATACTTTATATTAGTAAAAGTAACAAATTTTATAAATTTTGAGTAATTTCTTATTTTTACTTTTTTTTTTTTTTTTTTTTTGTCCATGTTTTATAAATACATATGGAAAATTTCGGTTGCTGTTTTTTTCCCCAACTCTCATGGTAGTTTAATAAAACAGTATGTGAAACAGTTTTTGTAGATTTAAACATTCATTATTGACTGACAGGCAAATATGAATTTCTCTATTTTATAGTGTTGTCTTGGAGGACTTTTGCTATGTTTCACCCCAGTTTTGCTTATGAATGTTTTAAATTAAAATTTAATTAGCATTTAATTCCAAAATATAATTGAATGTATTCCTACATAAATTTTATTTATTTTTTTTTTTTTATTTAACCAGTAGCTAGTGAAGAAAATGTTTTAGATTACTCAAATACATTGCTCTTTATTTGTTTTTTTAGCGATATTTTCAAGTAAATTTAAGATATTTTCTGAAACAGGAAGAAAAATCTCTTAGTGTAATCATAATTATTAGTCTGTATGTCACATGGGTATTGTTTTGCATATAAAATAATCTGTTTCTGTTTATCAGAAATATCTTCTTGTTATAATGAAAACTTATATTGCTAACTTGCAAAAAAAAGGGTAATTATTATAAGACCAGCATTGTGAAATATTTAAATGTATGTCATATTTTATCATTTAAATTTTATTTAAGAGTAGTTGTTTTTCTCTTTTAATTTTTAATAATTTTCCATTAAAATCTCAATTTCATTTATTTTTTATATCGTGATATTATTAAAGAATTTGAACAATGCAGTCAAGCTTATTAAGATTTTACATTAAAATTTGTGTATGGATAATATATTTGAATTTAAAAGGTAGTGGCTGCATATATATACACCATCTACCAAAAGTACTTAGACGCCTATGCAAATTCTAATATCTAAGGTCCTGATATGCGTCATGCTCTTCCCCATTAAATATGTTGTCAGAAACTACATTGGGATCAGTCACTTTCCAGATTTGATCTGATTTTGGAAAAGGTGTGATCATCGGGCTCCACAAAATCGGCTGATCTTTAAGGTACATATCTAGCAAACTGAATTACTCAAAATGGAATGCGGCTAATGTGATTCAGAAGTGGAAGGTGAATAGGGATTGTTGAAATATTCTCAGAGTCAGAAGATCCACTAAACTGGAAGATAGAAACCAACAAGTGATGTCCAGAGCAATTCAGAACTGTACCCAACAAATGGCACAAATACGCTAAGAGTTTCAACAGGCATTTGTTTATGTTGTTTTGATAAATACCATTCGTAAGTAGGCTCTTGTGTGTGTTTTTTTCATCGGTGGTGAAAAACATGTGCACACAGTGGACCGTAGATCAGTGGAAACATGTTCTCTAGAGGGATGAAACAAGGTTCACCCTCTATCATTCAGATAGCAGGATCTGGATCTGACATCTGCCAGAATACATTATGCCCACAGAAAGGCTTGCCGGAGCTGAAATTATGGTTTGGGATCTTTGGTCCCAATTCATAGTAAGCTCAATACAAACCAACGCCTTCTGCATTATTTGGGATGACAATGTGCTTCCTGCATTGGTGCAGTTCTTTAAGTTAGATCCATGCAACTTCCACCATGACAATGCCAACTGTCATGTTGCGGGATCCACCAAGGATTGCTATGGTATTAATGGAGCTAAACGAAGAGTTTGCTATCAAAACTTCAGCCCAGACCTGAACCCAGTTGAAAACCTCTAGGACTATTTGATCGCCAAATTAAGGGGTGCGAGAACCGTCCAAAATCAATGTAGGAACTTACCTGTCTTCCCCATGGTGAGCGGGAAAAGGATACTGCCATCTGACACAAGAACTTGTAGAAAGCATACACAAGAGGGTTGGGGCAGTAGTTTTTTCTGGTAAAGGCTCTGTTAACTAATGAATGTGAATAAATGTTTTCTTTTCAATTACAGGTGTCCAAATACTTTTTGGTAGATAACCTATATATATGTGAGTGTGTGTGTGTTTATTGTCATTATAGTAGAATCAAGATATAATATTTTAATGAGGAAGAGTAAATTGTACTAATTATCCATTTTGTTTACCTTGTTGTGTTTAGGAATACTACAAAACAGGAGTTGTTCATTGCCCTCCTAGTGTTTCAGTTCCAGAACTTAGAGAAGCTTGTGATTATCTACTCATACCGTTTGATGCCAATACAATTCGATGCCATAATTTAAGTATGAAACTTATGTAATATTAAATTAACATATTTAATATTTGCTATTAATATAATAAGTGTTATATCTGTCTGTATCTTTATAATATATATGTACCAGACATTATTTTCTTACAATCTTGTTGATATGACATTTCAAATTTTCGGCTTACTTTAAGGGTTCAAAGACAACAGTTCTAATAAAACTACTAAAAAGCATAGTATAAGCATCTTTCATCATTATGTAAATTAATAATATTGCTTTCCGTTAGGTTTAAGGGCTGCGGTAGCCCAGTGGTTAAGGTATCAGACCATGGCAGGCATGTCATGAGTTCGAGCCCAATACCACTGAAGACCCGCCGTGTAGGGCAGCGATGCACGTTAAATCTGTCGAGAGCTGAAACGTCCTCCCGTTGGTGTGGTGTGGTAGTTAGGAGAGGGGGGTGCCAGCTCAGGTGTCGTCCACGTCACTTGACCATGGTTCAAAATTACGTGGTCCGTTGCCAAAAGCCCTCGTGTAGCTGAACAGTGCGACGTTAATATTCACTCAAACTCCGTTAGGTTTAAAAGATGAATTTTATTATTTTATAGTGGGATGGGAATGATGTGTACATAAAAATGGCTTTCATTTTCTTCAAGATAAGTAATTTTATCACATGAATTCAAATAAAAATATTGAGCTGAACTTTATGGGCAAGTTCTATCATTAAGCTTATTATGAGGGCATGGCATTCATTAGTATCCTTTTCTTCAGGTTATAGCAAAATCACCATTGCTTTGAGCTAAAAGAAATTAACAAGGTATTTTAGAAAAGATACTGAAATAAATAATATAAAATCCTGAATCTGAAATTTACAGATCATCTTCTATCCATATAATTAAAAAAAAAGTTTCAAAAACTTACATTAGAAGTTTGAAAAAAACTCACAAGGAGAGGGCACGACTAAGGAAATTCATTTGGGATCGAGATTTGGTATAATAGTAGTACTCTATTAGGGTGTTCACCCCCCAATGTAACTCCGTCGAATGGCCAGTGAATTCGGAGAAATCAGCCTTCGAAATTCATGCTTAGCTTTTATACAATTAAATTTTAATTTTCCTCAACGAGTTCGTAGCTTGATTGGTAAATCGTCTGCTTTCTATGCTGGAGGTTAGGGTTCGATTCCACGCGATCAACTTTTTTTTCTTCAATTCATTTAATTATTTTTTAAATTAAATAAATTTATTTATGAAAGGTTTATTAAATATTAAATGATATTTTTTGTAATTATTTTGTATTTTATAAAATAAAAAAATTACTTTGATTATATAAATAATTTTATTAAATTTTATAAATATATTTTATATTTTAATAAATAATATTTATAATAAAATACATAATAAATATTAAATGATATTTTACAAAAAAAATTAGTTGCAAATAGTTTTATAATGTGAAATACAATATACTATAAATAAAATATTATATATAATATAAAATAATTTATAAAATATATTATTATTATTAAATTAATTATTTTATAATTAATATAATAAAAAATATGTGTTTTTTATATGTTATTAAATTAATTATTTTACAATTTTATAAAATGTTTAATAAGTCTTTTTCAAATAAATTTATTTAATTTCAAAAAGTTTATTTAATTAATTTTAATATATTTATGTAAATAATTTCTGTAATAAATTAATAATAACTTCTATAATAAATTAATAAAAAAATTCAATAATAAATCATAATTTTAATAATAAACAATAATTTTAATAATAAATTAATAATAATTTTAATAATAAATTAATAATAATTTTAATAATAAATTAATAATATTTATTATTAATACTAATGCTAATTAACAATTAATTTATTATAATAAATAGTTATTAATGAACTATAATAAATAGTAATTAATTAATTAGTATAAACAGTGATTAATTAATTAATTTTAATGATTAATAATTAATATACTAATTTTGATTATTTATAATTTTATTAATAATTAATTTAAATATTCTTATTTAATAACTATTTTTAATATTTTTAATTAATAATAATTTTTAATAATTTTACTAGTAAAAAATGTAAGTTTTATATTTAAAAAAAAATTTATTTTATAAAATACAAAATAATTACAAAAAATATCATTTAATATTTAATAAACCTTTCATAAATAAATTTATTTAATTTAAAAAAACAATTAAATGAATTGAAGAAAAAAAAATTGACCGCGTGGAATCAAACCCTAACCTCCAGCATAGAAAGCAGACGATTTACCAATCAAGCTACGAACTCGTTGCGGAAAATTAAAATTTAATTGTATAAAAGCTAAGCATGAATTTCGAAGGCTGATTTCTCCGAATTGACTGGCCATTCGACAGAGTTACATTGAGGGGTGAACACCCTAAAAGAGTAGTACTATTACACCAAGTCTCGATCCCAAATGAATTTCCTTAGTCGTGCCCTCCCCTTGTCAGTTAAATTTCAATATTTAACCATAGATTAACATTGCACTGGAAGTAGGATTGGAAGTCATTAGGTTTCGGCTCAATGTTGTTGTTTACATAGTAGAACTAGTCCATAAAACAAAAAGCTTTTCTACAAAAACTATTCTTTGTTTGGTAAATGATTTATTATAAGTTTTCTTGGACAATCAAATGTTTCTGGACATGTATGCTTTAATAAATGTTAAACTCTGACGTGTTTCATCTGCAATATATTATTTTGATTTTTGATAAAATACTAGCGTAACTTTTTGTAAGATTTGTATTAAAATTTGTTTTCATTTTTTATATTAAGAAATATTTTTAATAGTCATGCTTAATTGCACATATATAAAATATTCAATGCATTTCAGTTCATTTGTATGAAAAGTTTTGTTTCTCTTGCCAACTTTCAATCTCAAGAAGTTTTTGATTTTTCCAAAGTAGTTGGAATCTTAAAATTATTGTATGATTTAAACCAAGGGTGAGCAAGTATCGGCCTCCAAAGAGTTTTTGTTGTTGTTGTTGCTCACCAAGTCAATCAGAAAATCCACCTTGAAGCGAAATTTCTTTCCCATGCATGACCTAAGACGTGTCTCGTATTTCCCACTACAACGGCCACGTCAACACACATGCACAAAAGAAACTTTTATGACTAAAAATAAAGAAAACTACAAAGGAAATTGTAGAAAAACATAATAGGTCTCATTTGTCTCATTTAATTGATTCTAAAATTAAATGTGCTTGTGGTTATAGATATTAAATAATCACTGTAAATAAATTGAATAAAACTGCTCCTATTTTTTTTCATTTATATTTATTGATTTTTATGATACAATTTATACCTTTTTTGAGAATCAAAGTTAACTAATGAATACAATTATTAGCCCTCCAATATTCTCCTTTTCCACAATGTAGCTTTAAGCCAAAACAGTCGCCCTGGCCTTTTTTTAAAGTATTTTTTGGCTTTACTTTAATTTATGTTTATAAAGATGAAGAAATAAATTTCTCTTATTTTTCTCTCATTTATTAGGAGGTTTTCTTCATGAACTCTCAAATGAAGGAGCAAGGCAGCAATTTGAAAAGTTCTTGGAAGAATTAATTCTACCTGTTATGGTTGCATCTGCTCAAGTAAATATTAATTTTTGACAAGTTCACATAATGTATATGTAAAAGTTATAATGTTTTTTTTTTCCATTTGATTTTACGTTATTGATTTTTCATAAAAATCCTTTTGTGGGAGGCTTACCATCATCATACTCAATTATTACAAATGAATGTACAATCATATTTGTGTATGGCTCTGACCTTTAGTTTTGAAAAATATATCTAAAGAAACTAACCTATTATCGAAAAAAATTTAATTAAATTCTTTATATTAAATGTGCTGCTTGATTTAATCTGACAAATATCTTGCAGTTTACTTCCTTAAGCTAAAATTTAATGGATGAAACTTTTTATATTTCAATTTGTGTTGCTGAACTTTTGGTACTGATGATCGATAAATTATTCAGTTATTGGTAAGATCTGAGTGACAGACTACTTAGATTAATAAATATCCTTTTATTATCGAAGGTATTGCCTAGTTCGGAAAATTTACCTTGAATTTCATTTTCTGAACAGAAAAAGTTGAAGAAATAAGGTGTGATGAAGGCGCTTGATTTCCGTTGTTCTTCATTTCTGTAATACAATGGCTTTGCTAAAATAATAAAACAATGTTTTGCTTTATAAGGTAATGTCACATTGTTGGTTACACACTTTGAAATTTAAAACATTTGAGCTAGAATGTAACTGTCCGAGTTTTCTTATCATTCTGAAATCATTTATTATTTTTTTAATCTATAAATTACTGTAAGTCAACTTGGGGAAAAAAAAATCCCATCTTTATTTGATAATTTGCGAGTGTATTAAATATTGCTTGAAAGTTGTGCAACAAATTTTAACTATTCTTATTTTGGGGATATTTTTATATTCGTAAGACCAAAAAAACTTTTCCCTAATACATTCAGAAAGTATAGGTCAATTATATTAAAATAATAAGAATGGATTGAAATCGTATTCTGCAGAACTAAAAAAAATTTTATCGCTGTAAACCGTATTATACCTTTAGTGTAATTCTTCAACAATAACTAAATATTGCAAGAATATTGAGTGTGAGTTCTTATTAATTGCAGAGATGAAATATTAAATTGATTGTATTTGAATTTTGATACAGAGAAATGCATTACTAAATATATTTTGTTTTAAAGCATTATTTATTGCATTCATCAGAACTATGACACAAATGTCAAATTTTTAATTATTTTTTAATGATTGGCTTTTAACTATTGTTTAATTTTACGAAATATTACCTTCACATTAGTTGTTATTTATTAGTTGGATGTAGTGCTTTCACTTAACATTGAGACAATACTATGAGAGAACTTTTGTAATTAAGTTATGTATTGTCTTTGTATTGATATGCTTTGTAGAAAATTCAAGTATTGATGCAAAACACTAACTGATTACTTAACATTCTTAACTCCTGAACTAATACTTTGTTGAAGAATGTGCAGTATGAGTAAAGTATTAAAGTTTATTTATTGTAATAGAAATTATAATAAAATTTTTAATGTGTGGTATTTTCTTTATTTTTTTTCAAACTACTTGATATTATAACCAAAAGGGACACGTGAATTTCAGTAGATGAAAGCATTTAATAAACATTATAACACAAAATGCAACCAGCTAGTAGAATGAAGGATCACAGAAATGTTGCAGTGTTAAATATTTGTTAAAAAATACTTCTTCTGATAATGTTCATATAAATTTTGGGAAAATTCTGCCTTAGTTACTAATTTAATCAAATTAGCAACCTTAGTAACAGCAAAGTGAAAGTCAGTTATTGCCATAGTAGCAAATTTGGCCACATATGACGAATACGAGACAAGAAAAGGTATTTGGGAATCTCCTTTCTTTACATTGCGAATTTTGCCGAAGTTTTGGACAGAAACTTGTATGAAAGGAGGACTTTTCCAGAAATTTCCAGCACCTATAAATATGTGGTCAGAATTCTGAAGTATTAGGCAGAATGTACTTCAGTGAACAGTGAGGTATTTGCTTCTAAATATTAAATTCTGTGATTCTTTACTCTATTTACCATCTTGTATACAACATGGTGAGTAGATGTAAACCTATTTCATTATTTCTAAAATTCCATATGAAGAATAATTTTTGAATAATTTCAGAGTATTGGTTAATAACCGATATCAATGACATACACTGGTGGAATAAGGAATGGTTAAAAAATTTCTTACCTGACTTGTTTGTTCAACTCTTATAGGAAACGCCATCTCTTGCTACACCTGTAATTAGTTAGTAATTTATCTATAAATGAACTTGTCAAAAAAGGAATTGAATCTTGGAAGCAAAAGACAGCCTCACATGAACGAGTTTGAACATGCACTGTTTATTTACTCAAAAGAATATTACAATGGAATGCACAGCAGGCCATCTGTGGACTGTAAGATGAAACATACCGCCCCCCCCCCCTGAAACACGGAAGGGGTTTCAAAATTAATGGATTAGCTTAAACGTACTAAGTTACTAAGCATACTAATGAATCAAGTAAAAGAACTAATATACTGAGCATACTAATGAATTGAGTTATACTAAATGAATTCAGATTTAGGATAAAGTATACTTCTAAATTAATGAAATTAAAGCAATTGGATTTACAGAAGAGTAGGTGACTTCAACAATGCTAGAAGAAAAAAATTAGACATAATTCACAAATGTTCAAGTGTTTATAGGAAGGGAACACAGTTTAGCAATTGGTCTCACAAGTTCACTAGTTTAAGTTTTTACCTTGACCACACGAACCTTACCATCCTTACCAGGGAACGTTTCTGTGACTTCCCTAATTTCCTCTGTAGTGGGGTGAGTTGTGTTTGATTAAGACAAGATCTCCGATGTCAAGGTTCTTTTGAACGATGTGCCATTTCGATCTTGACTGTAGCAATGTCAAATACTCTGAAGACCATCTATTCCAGAAATGTTGGGTCATTCTTGTAAACAATCGCCAATGGTCGCAGTGGCGAAGGTCATCTGGAACTGTAGGTTGTGGGATAGCTGTTAATGCTTTTCCTACCAGAAAATGTCCTGGTGTCGGAACACAAGGATCATCTGGACTGCTAGATAATACACATAGTGGTCTGGAGTTGAGGTATGCCTCAATTTGGCTTGATAACGTGGCTAATTCTTCGAAGGTGAGACTAGTGACTCCAACAACTCTGTTAAAATGAAACTTAAAGGATTTCACTGTAACCTCCAAAATGCCTCGGAAGTGGAGAGCAGATGGAGGATTGAAGTGAAAGGTAATGTTGTCTGTTACCACAGGAATTGAAGAACGGCATCTTCCTTCATCAACTGCCGGAACTTCTTTCTGAGATCTCTGCTAGCTCCGTAGAAATTGGTTCCTTGATCGCAGAAGATCTCTGAGGCCTTACCTCTGCGAACCACTAATCTTTTTAAACAAGCAATAAATGCTCTTGATGTTAAGTCACTAACGACTTCAAGATGAACCGCCTTCGTTGCGAGGCAGACGAAGGCGCAGATGTAGCACTTAGTATTGCGGCTTCCTCTTCCCTTGGAGCTTCGTATCAAGAACGGACCGGTGAAGTCAAGACGAGTTCGTTGGAATACATAAGATGGGCAAACTCTGGATTCTGGAATATCTCCCATGATTTGTTCGGTGAATCTTGGATGATTTCTAAAGCATGGGATACATCTTCTCATTACTCTTCTAACTGCAACTCGGGCTGAAAGAATCCAAAATTTCTCTCTGAGAGCTGTTCGGGGAAGTTGCTGACCGGCATGAAGAAGTTTCAGGTGATAATAGGTGATAATTAAGTTCACAACATGGTCAGTTTTAGGAAGCAAGATGGGATGCTTCTGCGAATCTGGAAGTGTTGAATTTTTCAGTCTACCACTGACACGAATTATTCTGGAATCATCGTAGAACAAAGTCAAAGGAATAAGCTTGTTGTTCGAGGGAAGCTGCTTGCCTGTGCTGAAAGATAGGAGACTTCCATCTAAAAATGATCATGTTGGATGTACTTAACAATGCCATTCTCGGCTTCGTTTAATTCTGCCGTTGATAAGAAGGACTTTCTTCTTTTACACGCAGTAAGAGAACAGTTCTTCACAAATCTTAAATAATAGGCAACTACTCTTTTCAATTTGTTCCAAGACGAAAATTTTTGAAAAAGTTCTGCCTTGAAAGTCGCATCAACCACGTTAAGCATAATCAGCTTGGATGTTCTTTTAGCTTCGGCTGATATTTCTTGTAATTGTGGATTATCTTCAAACTCTCCAATCGGAAAAGTAGAACTCCTTCACTAATCGGGTCCTTTGAACCACAAGCTGCACTTTTCATGTTTAGTTGGGGGTATCCCTCTCATTCCACAATTAGCAGGATTCTCCAAACTGCTCGCAAAGTTTCAGTGCACTTTAGGAGTCAGCTCTTGAATTTCTGCCACGCAATTAGCTACGAACGGTTGCTATCTTCTCAGTTCGGACTTCAACCATGCCAGTGTGATCTCGGAATCAGATCACGCAAAGGTCTCAGAAATTGGCACAGTTAGCGTTAGAAGGGTAACATGTAACAAATCGGCATGAAGTAAGGCAGAACAAAGCTCTAGTCGAGGTAGAGACTGAGGTTTTACTGGATAGACACGTGTCTTTGAAGTTAGCAGTCTAGATATCACGGTTTGGGTTGCATCCTTGGAAAGAATGTATGCAGCTGCACAGTAGGCCTTCTGTGAAGAGTCGCAGAATCCATGTACTTATACGTCTATAGCCTGTGGAATAAGAATACAGCGTGGAATCTTGATATTTGTAAGTAGAGAAAGTTCTTGAAATATTCTCCATTGTCTTGCTAGAGAATCTGATAACTTTTCGTCCCAGCTTAGATGTTGACTCCATAGCTCTTGGAGGAAGATTTTAGAAATGATAACTGTTGGTGCCAACCAGCCCAAGGGGTCAAAGAATTTGGCGACTTCAGAAAGTACCTTGCGTTTAGTCCACACGTTAGTCTCATTTACGGTGATGGTAAAGGTGAACTTGTCAACCTCTGGAAGCCAAGCTCTTCCCAGGATCTTGACCGGTTGGTCGTCCTTGATTGTGTGTTTGGAATCAACTGCCTTTAATTCTTCTGAAATGTTTGCCATTACATCAGGATCGTTTGACACCCATTTGCGCAGAGAAAGTACTGCTTTTTTCATCTCCTGCAGTTCTGACACCAGTTCAATGGCTCCCTTCTTTGTCGCACTTCCACTCAGCAAGTCATCAACTTAAAAATGACGAAGGGTAGCTCTTGAAGCAGCTGGATAATTTCTTATTCGTCAATGGCAAGCTGTCGCAAGGTTCTCGTGGAGAGGAATGTTGCCGAGGACGTACCGTATGTAACAGTAGTTAGCCGATATTCCGTTATAGGTTCGGCTGGAGAATCCCTCCAGAGAATTCTTTGCCAATCTACGTCTTCCTCATGAATTTAATCAGGCTAAACATCTTTTCAATGTCTGCGCAAATGGCTACACTGAAAATTCGAAACTGGATGAGAATAGGGATAAGTTCTGGCTGCACTCGGGCGAACCATGAGCAGATCGTTGAGAAATTGTCCAGACGAAGTTTTATTAGAGGCGTCAGATACTACGCTAAGCTTTGTTGTACAGCTGGTGTCCCTAACAACTTCATGGTGAGGAAAGTACAAACTTTTGATGTTATTAATTTCAGAGTCCGGAACCAGTTCCATGTGCTTTAGATCAAGGTATTCGTTCATGAAATTTCGATACAGCTTGTATTTGTCAGGATTAGAAATGAGATGGCGTTCCACCCTGATTAACCAATGAATTGCATTTTGTTTTGAATTACCTAACCGCGTCCGAGAAGTGTGAAATGGCAACCTTATATTGTGTATCTGCCATTCTCATTCCTAGAATGTGTCTTTACGAAATGATCTTCACAAGCCTCTTCTAAAGAAGTTAAGGGTTTGGCACATGGTACAGAATCTAATTCCCAGAATTTATTAATTAGATGATCCGATTCTAACTGAATATGATTGACATGGAAAGAATTTTGAACACTAGAATTTGCCTTACCACCAATTATCCAACCCATTTCTGAACGAATGGGAAATGGCTTATCCTTACCCAACGATAACGTTTGACCCTTTAGCAGTGGCAAGGTAAGGTCAACACCAAGGAGCACATCTATCGGACCACTGTTGTGAAATGCTGGATCAGCCACAGAAATATCCCCAAATAATTCACGCATTGAGGAATCTAAGTCGGGATGTGGAATCATACCTACAATTTTGTTGATCTCCTAAACGGACGCATGAAAAGAATTTTGAGATGGAAAACGTGAGGTGAATCTCAGCAAGCCCATTTGTACGCGTATCGGATGCGCCCAAACACGATATACGAACATTAGCCTTTTCTTTTCACAAGCCCGGCCTTTCAATACACTCATCTGTAATAAGCAAAGCCTGGCTTCCGCTATCCAGAAGGCATCTACAGATCTCTGATAGTTACCGTAAATATATATATCTCTTACCTGAATTAGAACTGTGCAAAGAAGAGTTTGAACATCTGGGCTCACATCAAAAATATACAATGTAACATCCATAATTCTAGAATTTTCACTTGGTTCACTAGTACTTGGAATCGGGGCAGGCGAAAACACAGGAGCGTTGACAGAAAGTCCACTAGAATTTGACACATTTACAGCAGCCTGTCTTTCCCTAGCGCTAACATTTTCGATGTGAAATAAACTGTGGTGGAATTTCTTGCACCTTTTACTTCTGAACTTACTTTTACAAGTTTTGCACTGTAAAACTGAGTTAAACAGTTGAAGCAAACATTATTCGTTTTAACGAAATCTGAACGGCCTTGAACTGACAATTTTAAAAACGTATGACATTTCGATAGAGTATGATCTCCATTACGCAAAGGACATTGTGACTGGGCGTTGGACGCGACCAAAGTCACCTTTCTTTGAACATTTCTCTTAGTACTTGAACTCGTAATGGACCTCGCTTTTGTTGCAAGGAATTGCAAGAATTCGTCCAACTTTAGAATTACATCAGTTGAAAAGGTTCTTTCAAACCAAGTTCTGGAATTGATATCAAGCTTGAACAACATCATATGGATTTAAAAGGGTATCTGTAGTTGGGTCAACCTTGTATTCATGGATCTCCAACATTCTTACAAATTCCTTAGTGGAATCTATCAAATTTAAAATTTGAGTGGATGATTCTCCACTCAAGAGCGTTATATTCATAAACTTTTTCATTAAGCAGGACATAATTTCTCTTCTATTAAAGTATCTATCCTTTAGCAATTTCCTAGCGATTTCGAAATTATCATTGGTAATGGATAAAGAGTTTACGATTTTTAATGCATCTGATTTTAAACTCTCCTTTAAATATTGCAACCTTTGCGCTTCCGTTAAATTTTAATTGTTGGAAACTGCAGCTTCAAAAAGATCGGAAAAGGCAAGCCACTCACTCCTCAGTTACACCAGAAAATATAGGTAGGAATAACGTAGGAAGTTTCACTTCATCTGACTGAGATGAGACTGAAGTTTGGCTTGAACTTTGGTTTTTAACCTCAAAATCCGAATTCTCTACAGAAGGCACAAGCTGAGTGTCTATAGCGACAAGTATTGCCTCTAACGTATCTAAAATGTCGTCCTTTTTTCGTACAATAAGTTTCCTCGTCATTTTCCTCGCAAATACTTATAATAGAATCCAAAATATTTTTTACCTCAGTTCTAAATTCTAAGAATCTATTTTTCCCGCTCCAACAAACCCACATTATTTAATTTCTCTTTTTTTTTCTTCAATAAAACCTCAATATCCATTTGAATATAGCAAAATGAATAATTTAAAGAAAAAAAAATAAACGCAGCTGCTCGCGAATGACTAATTGTATAGTCAAAAGAAAAATATGATTCCACTGGCGCCCCGCGAAAAAGGGGGAAAAGCGGGGGAGAAATTCCTAAAATATATGAATAGGAAATTTAACAAGCGAGGTGAAAGGAAGTTCTAGTTTTTTGTGTTAAAGGAACGACAATGGCAGAAACACACTAGTAAATTACCACTTTAGAATAATCAAACAAAATCGATTAAACGGAAAAATAACCATATTTAAGATTAACTCTTTTGAATATACATGAATTTGAAATATTACACTTCGAAAATTTCATTTAAAGCTTAGTTCACACAACAAAGAATTCGAATTCTTCATTAATTGAATTATGACAAT
>BMAV01015310.1:440339-454594 GCA_019973955.1 Trichonephila inaurata madagascariensis
CCTACTTTTATGTACGTCATGGACTAATTTGTGTGTCCCAAATATCTTATTCATTTGTTTTATTTTCTTTTCTACCTAATTTTCTTCATGTTCAATACGTTTTTAGTTTTTTTGTTAATATTTTTTCTTAAAATTTTAGAGAGGGGACAGAGAGTGTCACATTGTGGTTCTCTTAGATGATGATATTGTTGATTGGGATATGGATTATCCTCCTCAAATGGGAGAAGAATACTCACAAAGTAAGCATAATGTGTTTTTTATATCTGATTTTTCTTATTAAAGCAATATATTTTAGATTTCTCTTTTTGATGCATTTGTGCTCTTTAAAAGGAATTGTAGTTCATTTTGCTTTCTCTGTATTTGCATATTTGTAATAAAAATTGATTTTCATAACTATTTTCTAGTTATTTATAGTACTGCTACGTACAGATTTTTTAAATACATTGAAAATCGGGATGTTGCTAAACAAGTTTTGAAAGAAAGGAGTCTAAAAAAGATAAGACTGGGAATCGAAGGTAAATACTTTTTTTTTCAATACTTTTGAAGGTATCTTAAACTACTTTTTTTTATATGTATTATTATGATAAATCACATATTATATGCATTAAAGATTTTAGTTGGATTGATTGTGTAAATATTTTTTTTTTATATTACATGACTAAGTTAAGTTAGTTTAGTGAATAATTTAGTTAAATAGAGAAATCTAAACAGTTTTTTATTCAATGTCTAAATTTTTTTTTGTAATGTATTTAAAAATGCACTAATAGAAAATATTTATTTTGGTGGTATGTGGATTGCTAATTTCATTTTCTTGCTGCTTTGATTTAAAATTTATATTTTGACATTATATTTAAAATTTGTGAAAATGTATTTGAAATAAATTTTTATGTGAACTACTGATTAAGTAATTTAATCATTTTGCTATGCATATTTGTTATGTTAATAGATTAGAAGTTTCTGATGTTAATAAGTTATAAATTTTTTTTCTTTTATGTATTAATGTTACTTTTCTTTATTTCCCAAATAGCAGTAAAAAGGGGCTTCATAATATGAAATAGTATTTTTATCTCATAAATATTATATTTGCTATATCATTACATGCAATTAAGAAATCGTAACTAGAACTGTTATATGTGGAAAATGTTGCAACAGTACTCTTAAGTTGTTGATGTACAGGTACCAAATAATAGGAACACCCATTTTAAAATGAGTCATCCTTCGACCGTTCAATAAAAGGATGCCACGTGTCGCAACAGTGTGCCACCTAGTGGTGGCGAAAGGGAACGTATCACTCAAGCATTAGACTGTGTGAGAGTTGCATGAGAAAATTCTGTTCTTGGCAAAGCGTGATTATGTCCGCCATGAAAAGAGGAATGATGATTGGAGTTTGCCTCCATGAAGCTTCCGTGTCCACTACAGCCAACCTTGTAGGTGTTTCAAGGACCACTGTATCAAGGGTTATAACAGCCTACCAAACCTGGGTAAGGTGTCTTCTGTGAAACGCACGAGTGGGCGAAAGTTGAAGAACCATGAGAGACAGGTGTTAAACAGGATAGTCGCGCCAAAACGCAAGACTACACTGCCACAGACAACGTCCAAAATGAATATTCACCTTCAGAACCCTGTATCCATGAAAACTAATCAACGGGGGCTGCATACTCCGAACGTACATGGCAGTGTAGCAATTCCAAAGCCATTAGTTTCGGGGCGGAATGTTATGAAGAGACTAGAGTGGTGCTGAAACCACCTAAACCGAACACAATTGCAATGGGAACAAGTCATCTGGTCTGATGAATCATCATTTACATTATCCAAACCACCAGACGTGTGTTCGTGTGGCAAACACCAGCAGAAGCATTTCATGTTGACTGCCTGCTTCCGACCGTGAAATATATAGGAGGTTCTGTGATGGTGTGGGATGTAATATCTTCCCATGGATTGGAGCCTCTTGTTGTTTTTAAGGGAGATGATCACAGGCGACCATTATCGAAGCATTCTCGCAGATCATCTTCACCCTATGCTTCAGACCCTCTTTCTGGAAGAACGTCCTGTATTCTCCAAGACTACAACGCCCCTGTTCACACGTTTTGCTGTGTTCAAACATGATTACATGAGCAAGATGATGAAGTGGAACCTCTAAAGTAGTGTCCCTAGTCACCCATTTTGAACATCATTGAGTGTTTATGGGTTTTTTAGAGTACAACATCTGTGTTTGGTTTCCTCCCCCATGCGCACTATCTGGACTAGAGACGTCCCTGCACAAGGAATGAGTGTGAATTCCGATGAACTTTGTTCAAGACCTTTATTTGTGAATCCTACATCAAATGAAAGCTGTATTTCAGGTCAAAGGTGGCCCAATTCCTTACTATTAAAAAATCTTAATTTTTTCACAGGTGTTCCTATTATTTTGTCCTCTATACCTGTATCATTCACATGGTCTATGTATGTGTATGGTTCTAATTTGTTTGCATGTTTAATAATCCTAGTAAAATTTTCAATAAATAATTTTTACGTATATTATTGTGATCTAAATATAATGTAAACAATTGATGGTGCCAAAATAGTGTTTTGGAATATTTAAATAATTTCAAAACATACCAAGAACGATGAAGATAATCACTAAATCAGTACTGCTGTAAAATAAATAAGAAACTGTGTGATCTAAAATAATAGATTTTCAAATCACCTAATCTGATAAATTTTGCCTACAAAATTCAAAAATCATATGATTGTAACCCAGGGGAGGATTAAGTTGAAAATGTATGTGGCCATGATTGGTATTTTACTATGAGATGAAAACTGCTAGGTGATATGAAACCATGTCAATAATTAACACTTTTAAATTTGAATTTAATTTGAGTAAAGATAACTTTTTTTTTTTTGCTGATGTTTAAAAAAATTAAAAAATGGCATTCTGCATTGGAATGTGGCTTTTGTAGGATATAAATTCTTTTTTTCCAGTTATCTCAAGTCTAACATTATTGCCACTTTTAGAGAATTGCAAAGGAACAAAAAAGTAATGTAAGTTTTATTTAATCTTGGGAACTCGATTAAGGCATTTAAAAATATAAAAACTAATCAGTTAAGTTCTTGTACTAAGTTTTCGATAATGCACAAAAATAGCTGTATAGTGCGATAGTTCTAAAGATGGATTGGGGGCATATTCTTTTGTAAGTATGTTTCACATCAGAAACTCTTACAGAAAATGAAAAAAATATGTGAAGTTTGAAAAAGAAGTGTATCGGTAATAGTTTTGGTACTTTTAAAGTGTCATAATTTTGCATTTTAGCATAAGATTTTAGTCCAACCATATAACTAAACTACTAAAAAATCAATCAGTAAATTTAGAATAAATTTGGAAAGTTGGATTAGACTTAACATTTTACAGTAGTATAAATTATCTTGCTAAAGTTGGTTTCTTCTCAAATTGGATTGAAGTAGGAAAAGTTAACAATGAAACAATTGGGGAAATAATGCAAAAGTACTCAAAATAATATTTGCCACATTTGTATCTCAAAAAATACACATTCAGCATTACTAGTTCATTTAATAGTTATGAATTAAAGGGAAAGTAAACTATTAGGTTATATTGAAACTTCCTTTAATATTCATTATTATTCTTGAAGCAATGGGATGAAGGACAAATCTGTAAATGCTGAAATTTTTAAGGTTGGTATCCCAAAATTAAAGCAGTAACAAATAAAACAAAAAATATTTTGTTAAAATTAATAATAAACTATTTTGATAAGATTGGCAAAAATTAAAAAATGGAGAAATTGGTTCTTGTATCTAACATAAGAATTAAAATATTGGACCCTACTACTGTAATTCCCAGAAGTGATAGCCCAAGATTGAACTGATAAATGCATTTATGTACCATGTACAAATGCCTACAAAATGCCTTTTAGTCATATATTTATACACGAAAAATAGAAAATGTTCAAGGCTATCAAAAGTTTTCCATAAACCTATGTGGGTAACTTACTCAGATTTTATTTTTCCAATAGAGATTGGTTTTGATTTAGAAAATAATGTAAAAAAAAATTGTGAGAAACAGTTATTGAGATAACAAATAAGATTAAAAATAAACTCAGTGGCGCAACACCCCATGAGGGCCAAAACCTACTTTGCCCAACTCAGTATAATTGACCTTGGGCGCTGAGATGCATGAGTAGATGTTCTAGTCAGGTGGTGAGTCTGACTCGAAACCCTCAGTGATTAGTTCCCAAGCAAGCCTGATAATCATTTATCGACTCTCTGAAGGGATGAAAGGCTGAGTCAACCTTATCCAGCCTGTGATTTGAACTCCGGGCCTGTGGCGCGGAAGCACGAAATGCTACCACTCAGCCACTGGACTTATCAAATAAGGTTATCAAGCAAGGTGTAGAGGTATTTGTGAATGTCTTACATGTTTAAATGGTTTTTATAACTAAAGATTTCTTTTAATCTACTCTAGACCTGGACATAACCGCCATCTGTGTAAGATGGACAGCCCTATACAATTCAAATACAATAAAATTTACTAGGATTTTTAACTGCTATGCTATGTTGCTAAGTCCATAACAAGAGATTAAATGGTCTCTGCACATGTCATGAGCAGTACATAAAGGGTAAGTTGAGGAAACTACTAAACCGAATCTGTTCTGATGTTTCATGAGATTGTCATGTCCAGTTTTAGTTCTTGAATTTGCGACACTAATAGGTCTAGGCTGATCGCAAGGAATTAGATTTTCCATTAAGGAGCCACCCCAAATCTTCCCCTTCCACAGGGTCTCCATTCTTCTCTTTAA
The DNA here is from genome assembly GCA_019973955.1 of Trichonephila inaurata madagascariensis. Lineage (NCBI taxonomy): Eukaryota > Metazoa > Arthropoda > Arachnida > Araneae > Nephilidae > Trichonephila > Trichonephila inaurata. Next base: position 445,130 of record BMAV01015310.1, read on the forward strand.
GATGAGTCTTAAATCTAGCATTGATTATTCTTTTAGTACTATGATAATATACAGGAGGATCTGGTTGGATAATATCAGAGCCAGTGTTGTCCAGAGTGTCAGAAAATTCATTACTCATGATTCCACAATGACTTGGAAATCCACAGCAGAGTAACATTGTGTCTCTTATCTCCTTACAAAGGAGGTGTGACATCAATATATGTAGCTAAAATATAATTGTAATGAGAAATGTTAAATCTGAGGTTGCTGATTTATCATTCTTCCGAGATCTGTATGTAGATGGTTATACTTAAACGACAACCATTCTAAAGGAAAAATAATAATTACAAATTGTTAGGATTATATTAAATACAAATGTATACATAATACCACCATCTACATACAGATCTCAGAAGCATGATAAATCAGCATGTGTATGTATTATGTATACATTTGTATTTAATATAATCCTTTCAATTTGTAATTACTATTTTCACTTTTGAATGGTTGTCATTTAAGTATAATATAAACAACAATATGGTTTAAAAGTGAGATTAATTCATTTTTCTTGCTAATATTTAAAAGAATTTTTATGTTAAAGGTTATCTCTATTTTTAAAGTGTTTATAGTATAATGTTGATATTTAAATACGTTATTATGCTCTATTTTTCTACATTTTTATTATAGCCAATGTGTAAACAAAACATTTAGATTTAAAAGTGTTTCTTTTTTTCATTAGGTTATCCTACATACAAAGAGAAGGTCAAATCCCGTCCTGGTGGGAGATCTGAAGTTATTTACAACTATGTCCAAAGACCTTTTTTACGTATGTCTTGGGAGAAAGAGGAAGCTAAAAGTCGTCACGTAGACTTTCAATGTGTGAAAAGCAAATCTATCACTAATTTAGCGGCAGCTGCTGCTGATGGTGCTCTTGAGGCTGTCGCCCCTGCTAATGTTCCTGCTGGAGCAGTTGAGGGGGCTATTGGTGGCCTCCTAGATGAGGAAGTAATTGTTCTTCCTCCTCATCCCTCTCCGAGGGAACCATATCCTGATCGTTTACCTCCTGAAGACCTTGTTTAAGTAAACGACAGAAATATGTAATTTTTTATGAATATATATTAACTTGTACATTTTACGCGATCGAATTTTCAGTGCTTGCAGAGATGCAGATATCGATGTCCATTTGGTGTGCTATCTACCATGCAGATGGTACACTAAGATTTTCTTATTATATTTAAAGGCTGAACTGTTTTATGATCAAATGTTTTAAAATGGTACTATAGCTTAACGTTTATAACTGTGTAAAGCTATTAATTATATTGAATATGAAGGTGCACTTTCAAAATCATTTAAACTTAAAAGTTTGTGATTTTGATTGTTTTAGTTTTAATTTTTGTATGATCACTACTTTTTTTAATTGAGGCAAAAAGCGTCAAGTTGTCATAAATAACATTAAAGCTGACATTTTTTACTCTTTGAAAAAATCCATTTAACTTAATACTTTTGTCTAGTTTACGTCAAAGCAAATGATTTTGCAAAAAGGGAATCACTATATAGGCACTTTTGAAAACCGGATAGAAATTGTATTTTCTATAAGTTCCTATTTAACATTATATTGTTTTTTCTGATTCATCCTTCTCCTATACTAAGAAATCGTTTAAAGAGATCTTAGTAGAAATTTAAATACTCATTTTTAGAATAAGTGATGGTGAAACTAAAAGTTAATTTTTTAAGTTTTTATAGTTAGATTAAATATGTTCATGTAAGATGTTATTTTATTTTTATCAGGATTCTTTTCTTGTGTGATAAATACCAGAAGTTCTGGCTTGATTATTATTTCTAATTATTTTGGTGTTTTTGTGTTTATGGTAACTGAATTTATACTTTTTTATTTTCAATTTGACAGTAGTGACTGGTGCTGTTGTTTGAAGTTATCATGATTTAAATATCTTTCTTTTTTTTCGTTTGATATTAAAGTTAAAGCAATTACAATATTTTTTTAGTTAAATAAATATCAAATCTAACATCATAACATTTATGTATTTTATGGAATTTAATTTCTGGTTTTTAAACAGTTTTTCCAAACTGTATTTATTAGTTAGCTTTAGAATTTTTGTAAAATATGCTATGTTTTGAAAGTACTGTAAAATCATAAAATCGTAATAATATAATTTTCTAAATCATGGTTTGAAAAATTTGATAATTTATTGACCGTATAGTTGTGCAGTCGTTCTTTTAAAAATTTAATTAAAGTATGTTTTTGTTATTACTAACAGTGAGTTTCACTGTATATTTTATATTTGTTATCAACTATGTGTAAATTAAATTAAACTATGTTGTTTTCAAAGCAAAACCTTTCTTAAATCAATTAGTTAAGTATCACTGTCTGCTAATTATTAATGTTGTCATATTACATATCAGCCTTTTTTAAAACTTCAAACTGGAATTACTATTTGTCTATCAATATTTCTCTCATAGATCTGGAAATTATACAAATATCTTATCAGAAATGTCTTTTTGCCAAAGAGATCAATGGTAATTGGTTGTCATTGTAATATGTAGTTTTTACCAAACAATAGTAATTTAATAAAGGTTCCGTATTTTTAAACTGAACTAGAGCATACTGAAATATGTGTAACCATATAGCATATCAAGCCTTTACTGTGGTGCTTGTTTGAACTTCCTGGCTTTATTTAATTTTGTGGAAAAGTGTTTTTCATGTAAAAGCATTGTACTATGTTTGATGTTACTTGAAATTTCACTTTCAAAATGTAAGATATATTTTTAGAAATATCTAAAGTAGAATTTTATTTATGAAAATTTTTTTTTTTTTTTGCTCTTGGTAATTACATATCTTCAGTTATGTGTTTATTTATTATTTTTATAATTTTTATTAGTATTTAAAAAGTATATCAAGTATGTATAACACAGAATAGTGCCAAATTTGAAATTATGTTTTATCATGCAGTTGTCACGTCATGGATTTATTTTGATATAACAAGTTTGCACTTGATTTATATGGTAACTTATTAATATCAAAGAGAAGTGTTGCTCATCTTTATATTATTACTTTGTTATTTTCATTTTTTTTTCTCTGAAAAGTATTATTGATTTCTTAGTTTTGTAGCAATTTTTAAATCATTCATATCCATCCTTTTTCATTTGATCGAATTTGAATCAGATACAATTGTAATATATAAATCTAATTACAAAAATTATTAAATAATTATCTGTGCAGTCAAATTTCATTAACACAGGTTCTTCAGACTCTTACATGCTTAACTACTCTAAATCTACATCTTTTGATAAGGAAACTTCAGTTCGATGTTACTTCTTGAATAATTTAGGCACATCTAAAAATGTTTGGCAAATTTAGACAATGTTACATTTTTGAAAATGCAAAACTATTGCACATTTGATTGATTTGATAGAAATATCGAATATCTTGTGAATTATATATTAAATTTTAGTATAGTCTGTGCATTTAGTATTAATATCAATCACTCCCTCAAAAGTTGTTCTAATTTAGATGTAGCATTTATTGTGACAGTATTTATACTAGATCTTATTAGAACAGCAAAGTTCTGTGTGTTATGAATTATTAATGTATTATACTATCATATGCTGCTTAAAATGCTAAATAAAAATACTGGGAAAGGCTACATTAAAATTTCTCTATCCATTTCATAAATGTTTTTATTTATTATTTTTTGTTATGTAATTATTTTCATGTTTTATTATGTTAAATATCTTAGATTTATATGAAGGGGGAGGGAAGGATTTTCATTTAAGAATTCCTGTACAAGGTGCATTAGTGATGTCAATCAATAACAGGATTTTCTAAATTTTTTATGTTAGTTTTTCCCCTCTTTTAATTAATGGTCTAGAATAATGCATTTTTTTAAAAATAAGATTATGAGAATATTTTTTTTTTTTACTCCTAACGAAATCAAAAATTCTACCCGGGCTGTGAAGAGATAAAACCTCACTATATTATCCCTTACTTTTAAATTGAAATACAATATTAAAAAATGGAGGAAGTAATGATTTGCAATATGAAAAATGTATGCTAAATAATTCCAAAATATATTTTCCTTGATAATAATTAAATCCTCTTTATATATAAGGTTAATTTTATAAGAAAAATTTTAATTACTGAATACTAACCATACTCTTAAGATTATTATCACTACAGGTTGCTTTGTAATTTTGATGTAGAATATATTTGGTATGAATTTTTGAGGGATTCTTAATATTAATGCTATGAAAGTTAGCATTAATTATATATATGTGTGTGTATATGCAGATAAAAATCTGCTCTAGCTGGCTAGTAGTAGAATTACAGAAATGCTACTCAAAATGTGTGCTTGTACAAGTGAATTTAAACTTTATACACATTTTCCAGAATCTAGTCCCTATTTATGAATCTAGTTATGCCACATTGTGAATGAGATTATATTGAGCAGCCATGTTGTAAAATGATGACTGCTACCTAATGATTTTTAGTTTATATTTATTTGTAATTTATTTTATTGGTAGTTAGTATTTGTTTTATTATTAACAATATATTTTTACTTATGTATACTGTGTTTACAATACTTACACTAAGATGAAATAAACACTTATATTTTAATGCAAAGAGGAAATTATTGTATTAGAATATTTTCTATTGCTGAAAAATTTATAATTATGGAATTTATACTCTATAAATGCAAATTAGTATATTTATATTAATTAATCATTAAAGGAATGTTTACATTTTTTGGACTTATAATTTGGATTAATATTTAGCTATACACTCAAAATATAAATATCGATATACATTGTAGAATGATTGAAAGTAGAGTTGTTTTACTTACTTAAAATCATTATGTATATGTATATTGAATGGATTGGAAAGTAATGTGGGATTTTAAAAAGTTCAAGTATTTATTTGATAGAGTATTTATTATTGCTCATGTTTAATCAGTATCATATTCTTCATCACTTTCTGATGTTTAACCGCACTCTGGACAACTTTTTGAGTATCTCGAAAAAGCTTTTTGGTTTTACAAAAAATACTCACTGAAAAAAATTTCGATTTCTTAGTTATTGAAATTTCTGCCATCAAGGAAATGCTGAAGGTACCTGAATAGAATAATATGATGGAGATATACTTGGATTATAAAGTGGGTGATGATCTGGCATTTTATTGAAAAATCACACCATATCAACTGAGTAATCTAGGTTGCTTAAAAGGGGGTTTCCCTTTAAATTCTCTAATTGACACCCACAGATGTCTGAGGTGGCGGTTATAGTCAAACTGTTCAAAATGAATCATCTCTTCAATTTCCAACCAAATACAAAGCAAAGCTTCTTTGGATGCAATCTTGCTTTGAAATAAAAATAGGGTTCTCTTTCTGATTTATCTATTGTATTTCTTGAGTAATATTTGCAAAAAGTATACACTTTTAATCTTCAGTCACTATACGCTTTAAAATAGATTAATTTAATTTCTTGTGACTTGTGTGCAAACATTTACTCATTACTTGACGGCTCATGTAGAATTGAAATACTTTTCAAAAAATGATTATAATAATTTTTAGTTGTTCCTTTACTGTTGTCCGTACCCAGTGGAATACATTAGCTTGTTTTCTTTTGATTCTGTGTTTATTAACCTGCATTAGCTGACTACTTCCCTGTTCATCTTTAAGGCAAAATTTTCTTCTCAATGTTTTCTGAACCAACATTGAACTTAAATTATATCTTATGGATCTTGAATACACCAAACAATTATTTGTTTCTGCAGTATTTCTATTGAGTCCTAATTCATAAAGCATGATACAACGAATAAGCTCTACCATTTCTCAAAAATTAAAATGTAAATTTAATCAAATTGTGTGTGAATAAGGGAAATGGTATTAATTTAAGAATTTTCTTTAAAAAAGTTGTATCAAAATCGAATTTAGGCACTTATATCGATTTGAATTTGGAAAATCAAAAATCCTGCATTACTTCCCATTCAACCTTATTTATATAAATTATAATTATGCTTCATTGCATAATAAGATTAATGATATATCAATTATTAATTACCACTGTATTAACACTCGTTTTATAATCAAGATGTAGTTATGAATGTACAGGTACTTTTTGTATAATAACATAATATAATTGCATGATTTGTTTCTTTTCATAAAGGTTGTATTAGTAGTTAAGCTGGAAAACAATGTACTCCATAATACTCTGTAATGCATGTATTTCTGTAGATTTATGTGTCTGTACTTATTTGTCACAATGCAGCCATACTGGTGATTACTTGTTTTTTCACCAGTGTCTCTCTCTCTCTCTCTCTCTATATATATATATATATAATCAATATAAAATAGATAGTTAATTGTATTTACTGTTCTTTTGTTTGTTTTGGTTGAGGCTGTAATCTTGTAAATGTTTTTTTCTCATAGCCTCATTAATTCTAATACCTTTGCTTTTAATCTATTGATCCATCTGTACAGATTTTCACGTAAATATTTGCTTTAAAATTTTGTGTCAATGAGGTTTGACTGTAATAAAAGAGAGAAGTGCTTGGTGTTATATGTGATCAATTATTATAAATAACTTTGTAAATGTGAATTTCTTCACAAGAGGATTTTACTTTCTTTTAGTTCAGTAATGTTGTGTGCAACACTAATGCACTGAATTTTATATTAGAAAATAGAGATTTTCATATGTAGGAGTAGTCACAACTGAATTAGAGTATTATCTTTTCTTAAAGTGAAATATTGATGTCAAATTTTGATATGTAAAGCTCATGAGGTGCAACTATCCTTTTTAAAATGTCTCTCTATTAGAGGTGAATTTCATGATTTTGTCTGGAGGGGGAGCTCATATCTTATTAGATGCTACTAATGTTTGTGATGATATTTAAGAGGAGCTTTCATGTGTCAAATATATAGATTAAATACATAACCATGAAAAATGCATGAAATAGAACATTTTTGAAGACATTAATTTAAACATGGATTGGAATTTACTCTTTATAAGTGTGCTTTTTTGACACAGATCGCTTGTTTTAGAATAATCTATCTTATTCTGTGGCAATATCGCAAAGTTAAACGACTAGAGATATTTATGTTATCTATTGTGTAATTTAATATATGTTATGTGTCAAAGCTTATTATTTATACATATCTGACATGTTATTAAATGAATGTTGTAAATATGTGGATATTTTGTAACTTTCATTCTTTCATTTTGTGAAGAAATTAAAGGATCATTAAAATGTATGTGAAGGTTTCTTTAACTATTAACTTGGATTGTCTTCATTTATTCCATTATTGTAATCACTCAAATATTTGAATAAAGTACCCGAAAATTAGGTTTTCTGGAAAGGGGAGGCAACATCTCTCTTTTCATTACGAATTCTGCTATGTTAAGTAATTTTTATATTATGTGGATTATATAAAAATATTTCTCATAATACTGTTTATTACACCTATTGCATTATCAATCTCATCATTTCAGTCACTTATATTCCTTGTCATCTGACCATAGTTCAGAATTATGAAACTATCTGCCAACAATTGGGCAATTATTTTGGCTTGAGGGCCACATTGTGGAAGCGGAGATACCGGAGAGCCACATCTTTTTAAAACGATTGCATTCACTAGTTAACTTTGCTTCTCAGAAAAGGTATAAATTGTATCATAAAAATCAATAAATTTAATAGTGACAGTTTTATTCAATTTATTTACTGTGCTTTCATATCTATAGCTAGCTGCTAGCACATTTAATTTTAGTCAATTTAATTAGACAAATGTATCCTCTCTATCACACTTTTCTACAATTTATTTTGAAATTGATGAATGAGATTGCTAGTTGTGTGCGAAATTCTCATCACATGTTGAGTGCCTAGGGTGAAAGACTCATTTCAATGTAATTCAAATTAATCTTACCTCTCAAATCTATACCCTGGAATTAATTTTAAGTCAATTTAAGTTCTGCTTTACTCATCTTTTAAATAAGGTTATGTGGATGAAGTTGAGGCCATCAGATTGTATTGTTCCAAGTACTTATAATTTTTTCAAATAAATACATATTTTTATAATATGTGGCTTTTTAATCATGTGACGGTTTCATGGTATTTGTGGCAGAATCTAGCATTTCATCGTAATTGATTACCTTCCAACAAAGTCATTTTGACTTAGTCATCAAATTTTATGAAGGAAATAAAGCACTTGGAGGCGGGGGGGGGGGCGGGGCGTTTAGATATTCCTAAGGTTTACAACAAAGCTGTCCCTTTCCTGTTGCCTGTTGTGCCTCGTACGACCTGTGGGCACAATATTAATATAAAAAATTGTACATAAATGATAAATAGTACATTCGTGAAAGCCACAAATCTGACTTGGGAGAGAAATAAGTTATTGTCACTAATTTTCTCACATTGTGATGTGTACGGCACATCAACGCTGGAAATTTTGTTGGAGACTAAAAAATGGGTTAACTTTTTGAAGCACTGTGATTTTAAATGTCTCACCTTTTTGATGCAAAAATATGTATGGTGGGATATTTTTTGAATCACCTTGAAGTATTGGAATCATGAATTCATGTGTCATAGTAGGACTTTGTGTGTGTGTATGAGAGAGTCTCACCTGATAATTACTTGAATTATTATTATTTTTCAGGCTTTTATATTACATTATATATATTCCTTAATTGATAAAAATAAATTAACTTTGTGTGATTTATAAAAAGGAATAAAATTTCTGTGCAACGTGTGTCTTTTAATTTTCTGAAATTATATGTCTCAAAGTATTGCCCCTTTTTGCAAAACTTTCACGACATGAATTCATACAAAAAAATAAGTCGTTTTATGAGGTCTTGTGGCAGTTAGTCTGAGGGAATGAATATTAACATCACACTATTTTAGCTACTCGAAGGCTTTTTGGCGATGGACCTCGTAATTTGAACCATGGCCAAGGGCAGTTGAACTAACTTATCGAACAATGATGCTTTTGGGTGCTGGGTGGGGTTTGGGGAGGGAGAGGGCAAGATGCAATCACTTTCCCAACTTTGCTCTTTAGAGTTGGTGTCTAGAAATCTAGCTAGTCAATCCTCATCTTAATTACCGAAAGAGATAAAACTCCAGAATTATTTTAGAGCTACTAAACTTATATTCTGGAAGCCATCACTCCAACGGGTGCCATTATACCTATAGCGTACCGTGTTTATGTAAGTTCCATATGTATTACTAGTTGAGTATCTGATAGATGCTAACAAATTAACTAATTGTAACAATAAGACAAAGCAAGCTTAGAGTTAAGAAATTAAGTATCTTAAACATATAAATGGTGTAATGCATGGAATTATTACATAATTAAATGTACAAAAATTGTAAAACAATTTGTCATAAAAAGTTACATTTCGTTACATGCTCACAGATTCAGGAACAGAGATCAAGAGAATTCAGCACGTTCACACATTTTATGAACAAAAACAATCAGTGAA
>BMAV01015310.1:454800-628443 GCA_019973955.1 Trichonephila inaurata madagascariensis
CCAAAAAAAAAAAAAAAAAAAAAAACTGCAAGGAAAACAAGAAAAAGAATGTCAAGGAATACACTGTATTTTCAACATTAAGAAAATAATTTTATATTAAAATTATTGAATTTTAAAGACATTTTCTCTAATTTAAAGCGTGCAAGTACTTTTAAGCATACATTATTTTATAACTAGAACTTCACTGAAAGTGAAAGGAGATATCGAAGATGTTTCTATTCAGGGCCGGCTCTAGCAGTTTTGCCGCCCCGGACAAAAAAGGAAAATGCCGCCCCTTCTCAAAAGCAAAAAATTATAACTAAAAAAGTTAAATTGTTCACATAGACACACACACCAATAAAAATAATTCTTGTGAATAAAAAAGGCATAAAAACAATATATATATTTATAAGTAAAGAAATACTAAATAATTTGAAATTAAGGACATAATTACTTGTTATTCTTTCAAACGGGTAAAATGTAACAATAAATCACCCATTTCAGAAAGCCAATTTCTTCGGAAAAGAGTTTACTGTGATGGTGGGGATCTCACAAGCGTTTATTTTAACTTATAGTAACTACACTTGTGACGGGGCTTTACTTGATTTTCTATTAATCCTCTTGGGGAATCTTTAGGGTCAGCAATTGAGTTATTTCACAGCCATCCCTCTCAAGAAGAAACCTTGATATGCAGATTAGATAGTACATATATAGTGGAAGTTTAGTAATCGTAAGGAGAAGGAAAAGAAGCCGAGTTTCTGAAAGCAGTGCTGTTACGGTAAGGATCGGAATTTAGACGCGTGATTATAGGACGGGCTTTAGGTATTAAAATAAATTAAAGAGGTTAGGATTCTTAATATAGCCAGGAGTAAAGTTGAGTTATATTAGGATTTCATGCGCTTATTCACATAGGGTTTTAAGCTATCGTTGTACCATTCTAGACTTTCCTCTATAATTGTATAGTTGGCTTGTCTTAGATTATTACATTTGGTAATAATAAATTGGATTTCTCATGGCTAGTTTGGGTCATCAATCTTTACCCCCTACAGATTTAGGTCGAGTAGATGAAGAGATGGCTTCCCCAGGCCGGAGGCCATTGCACACTCAAGACTAAAATACTCTACTGGCCATTAAAATTGCTACAACGAGAAGGCGACATGCTACAGACGTGAAATTTAAACGACAGGAAGAAGGTGCTGTGATATGCAAATAATTAGCTTTTCAGAACATTCAAACAAAGTATGTACCGGTAGCGACACCTACAATGTGTTTAAATGAGGAAATTGTTCAGCTGGTTTATCATACACAAATTGCATTTGAACGTTGTTGTTTGGTGAAAAGTTGTTGTGATGCCTTGTGTAAAAAGCAGAAATGCATACCAGTACGCTTAGGACTTTGATATAGGTCAAATTGTAGCGTACCGGGATTGCTGTTTACCGTATCGCAGATTGCTGCTCGTGTCGGTCGAGATTCAATGACTGTTAGCAGAATATGGAATCGATGGTTTCATGACGGTAATACGAAACACCGTGCTGGATCTCAACGGCCCCCTATCACAAGCAACCAAGAAGACAGGCATGTTACCCGCATGGCCTTAATGGATCATGCAGCCCCATCACGAGTACTGAGTCAAGAATTGGGGTCGTTTACAGGACAGCAAATGTCTGCATGCAGTTCGACGACGTTTGCAATAGTATGGACTCTCAGCTCGGAGACTATGGTTGCGGCTACTCTTGACGCTGCATTACAGACAGGAGCGGTTTCAATGGTGTAATCAACAATGAACCTGTGCGCACGAATGGCAAGAGGTCCTTTTTTTAGATGAATCCAGGTTTTGTTTACAGCATCAAGGTGATCGCATCCGTAATCAGTGGCATCGTGGGGAACGCACATTGGCAACGTGCATTCATCATAGTCATACTGGCCCATCACCTTGCATGATGGTATGGGGTGTTTTGGGGTACACGTCTCGGTCACCTCTTGTTCACATTGACAGCACTTTGAACAATGCACGTTACGTTTCTGGTGTGTTACGATCCGTAGCTCTACACTTTATTTGATTACTGCAAAACCCTACGTTTCAGCAGGATAATGCACGACTGCATGTTACCTGTATTGTATGGACCTTCCTTGATAAGGAAAGTGTTAGGTTGTTTTCCTTGCCTGCACGTTCACCAGATCTCCCCAAATAGAAAACGTCTGGTGCATGGTTGCCGAGCGACTGGCTTGTCACCATACGGCAGTCACTACGGTTGATGAGCTGTGGCATCGTGTTGAAGCTGCATGTGCATATATACCTGTACATGTCATCCAATCTCTGTTTCACTCAATGCCCAGGCGTATGTGCTGTTATTATTGCCAGAGGTGGTTGTTCTGAGAACTGATTTCTCAGAATCTCTGCACCCAAAATTCTTTAAAATTTAATCGTTATTTTCAGCATAATATATTTGTCCAACAAATATTTTATTATTTGCATTTCTTCTTGGTGCAGCAATTTTAATGGCCAGTAGTGTAAAACACCTCCTGTGGCTTTCTACCTACTATTGGATAGCTAACACCGGACATCGTATGAGGGAAAGGAATGTCCGTTGTGACCCCACTTCTGGATTGGGGGAAAGGTACTAGTGAAACATATCAAATTTCATTATGTAACATATACTCCCGCCTTGAACCCTTCAAGCTTCAACATAAAAGAAAACTGATATTAAACATACAGAATACAAAATAAGGAAATAAGATAAATTAAATGAAATACCAAATTCACACCCCCACAATGATATTTCAGAAAATATATCAAACTTTTTATAGAAGAAAAAAATATTTTCCAAATGCCGCCCTTAAAATTTGCCGCCACGGACAGGGGTCCGGCCCTAGAGCCGCCCCTGTTCTATTGAACTACAAAATGAGGGTTAAAGGTCGTACTTCTTGGATAAAACTCCTAGAATTCTATTTCTCTTGGCGAGTTAGGTACCTAATAAAACCAGTTCAAGATTTATGACGTGGCCGCGGTAGCCGAGTGGTATAGGTATCGGACCGTGGCTTGCCTTGTCACAAGTTCGAGCCCAGTACTACTAAAGACCCGCCGTGTAGGGCAGCGATGCACGTTAAATCTGTCGAGAGCTCAAACCTCCTCTTGTTGGTGTGGTAGTTAGGAGAGGGGGTGCCAGCTCAGGTGTCGTCCACGTCACTTGACCATGGTTCAAAATTACGTGGTCCGTCGCCAAAAGCCCTCGTGTAGCTAAACAGGGCGACGTTAATAATCTATCAATCAAGATTTATGACCACCATAAAATATATTAATAGAGAATAACTCTTGAAATATCTAAGATTACTTTAAAAATACAGCTGAAAAAAAATTGAATCACAAGAAAAAAAAGTTCGTTTGTTGAAAATGCACTTCACTATAGGGAGGTTATTTTATGAAGAAAATCGTTAAATGTTCTTGGTTCCAAGTAAATGTTCGCTATTTAGAAAAAATCGCAATATAAAGGTTCGTAATAATGAGGTTCGACTGTATATGTACACTTTAAACATACTACAATATATGTAAATAATACAATACAATATACACAGTCAAATTATATTGGACTTCTTACCTAATATCTGGAACAGTCACATTTTACGCTTAAAATAGCATTTCGGTGACGAGGCATGGGCTAAATGTATGTGTGGAAAGTTTCCACTGGAATATTTGATTATGATATTAGCAAAACATTACGTAAATCGTGAAGATTACGGGGGGGGTGCATTTTACATTTTTGACAGTGAATCCATGTTCTTGTCCATTCTTTTACATCTTTCTTCATGTTTTGTCCGATAAATTTTTCTGTTATCAGCTTAGTTATTTTAATTCCTTGGTATGAAAAACCATGAATTTGTTGGAACATCTGTAGTTGTGAAATTACTCTGGAATGTAGGTTCTTGTGTTGGGTATGGGAATATCACACACCAAGGGTTTTTCCAAATGTTACGTATACAACTTGAATTTTACTGAAGATTCATTTATCAATAACTGATGCAATACTGCATCTTGGACTTGTTTATCTGCTATTAACATCAAAGTTGATTTCTGCCACTGTTTCGATTCTTGATAAGGCATCTGTAACTGTATTATTTTCACACGGGTATATTTTGAATATTTGTAGAGAATTCTGAAATATACAAAAGTTCGTTTAGTTGCCTTGGGCATGATTTATCATTTCTCTGCCTAAATGCAAAGGTAAGAGTAATTTTTGTAGATTATAAACTCATTTCCTTCTAAAAGATGTTTGAAATGCTTCACAGAAAGATAATTCTCTATTATATGTACTACTCGCTTTCTGTGTATAATTTAACGTTTTTGGATAGAACACTATTGTTCTCCAGCATTTTCATTTTCATGCTATTGTAGCACCGATCGAATAGCAAAGTCTGATGCATCTGAACACAAGGATGATGGCCGTCCAGATTTTGGAAAAGACAAAAAAGTAGTTTCAACGAGATCTCTCTCTGTGACTTGCATTTTTCAAACTGCGATATGACCTCCTTAGTCCATGGGGCTTTTCTGCGATTTTTTTCCTTTTGCTCTTTTCAGCATGTCCTGCAGAGTTTCTTGTGTTTTCGTAGCAACCCCTTTAGGTATCATCTATAAAAATTTACCATGTCAAATCTACTGTTAGATTTGGTAGATGGTAATTTGTAGTTCCTTATGACTCTCTCAGGAACTGATCGTAAGTCTGAAGCGATACCGAGAGATCTCACAAATATTCTACTTGACGAGAGAGAGATTCCATTACTGATTTAACTACATTGTGTGTGTGTGTGTGATTCGCAGTCTATACTGCTGAAATTTATCAAACACCAAAGTTAGGTCCTTTTTTGCTACTTTTCTGAAGATGATACAATAAGTTCATCATCCACGAAAGGGAAAACAAAGTACGACTCCCGTGGTACTTCTGTTACGAAGCATTGAAAGGTGAAAGGTACTTTTCTGTGTCCTAAGCTCATGACATTGAGCTCATGTATGGTAGTGTAATATTTGAGATGAAGCATTCTAATTAATACTTTAATGTATATTCGTTGAATGCTTTGCAAAATATGCAAGTTTAAATCATCATTTTGTTATAAATTGACTCCTACAGGAGAAATAACTTCATAATATTTATTAATGAGCAAATTTGTTTTGTTCTCATTTATGAACTAAGCAATCAGGATATTTTTTTTTATTATTCACTGATACTTCAACAAAATTTATCTGCGAGAGTATTATCCATGATTCACGCTATGAACAGCTTTAAAGATAGTAAATTATATTGCATGTAAGTAAGTGTATAATAGTAAATATATTAAAATCGCATGATCAGTATCGGCAGTTTATAATTTTCCTTTGAAAATTAACTTTTGAAAATGTCGATGTCGTATTTTTTACAACTATTAGATTGCGAAGTCGAGGAAAATGCTTAAAATGATTTTCTTAATTTATGGGAAGAAATAAATGTTTATGAACGAGAGACAAAAATATGTTCCAGAATTAGGTCTAAGAACCAATCATCTCCCTCAATGTTTTTTAGAGGAAATAACAAAAAAAATTAATCAGTTAAACAAAGGTCTTGCAAAGAGGCAAGATAATTTAATAATCGTTTCTTTTAGTTTCATTAATGAAGAAATTAATGCTATTTGAGTGCCAACTTAGAATTAATAATGCTCAAAATATTCTGCTGTTAAATACCTTCCAACAAAGCTAATAAAAGCAAATCAAGAAATCTGTGACTAAATTCGATAATTGTTTCTCTGTGTGTGAATTAGCAAAATATAATGAAATATTTTCATGTTGATGTAAGAAGAATGTTTCTAAAAATCTGCATACACACACATACAAATGTAGTTAATTTATTTACTGTGCAACAATGAAACGAAACACACAGATATTTGCGTCGGTATCAGAAATTAATTTTTACATAACTTATATTGCATCCAAGAGATACACTGACGGGGGAAAAAAATCCCAACACAAGGAAAAATTTATTGTATAGCAGAGGTTCCCAAACTTTTTTGTCTCATAGACCCCTTGCTATGTTTTTCAGTTTATGATCGACCTCTGCTTAATTAATATTGAATTTTTGCAAATTTATCAACATAAATATCTTTTTGACTTCTTAAAGCACATGTTAATTAATTAAATTAAAAGTTAATTAATACATAAAATAACCGTTATATAAAATAACTAACTAACAAACAAATTATTTTAATGGTAGGGATGAATCTGATGCTACAATAAAACAAATTTTCAATATTTGGTATCAATCTTGTCAGGTCTAACTTTAAATCTCCTCTGTTAGTATAATGTCCAGTTTCTTTTCTTTTTTTTTTTTTTTCGTTTTTTTGTTTTGGTGATTGGAAACGCTTGAAACTCCTTCTCACTAGGCAAAACAATTAAAAACTTTCTCACGATATTCCATAAGTCGGACAAATAACAGGCTTGTCTTTTTAAAGCCAAAATTGCTGACATCAATTTCTAAACTTTACCTTAAGATTTTCTTTAGTGCTTATTCCGATCAGTTCCTAGTGTAATGTGACATTCTTTTTTCAATGTGACCATATGAATTCATTGACTACTGTGGTATTACCATAGTCAAAGCATTCTCAAACCTAGTTTCAAAATCTGAATATAAAAGGCATTTAAATGTGGAATGTACTTTAAAACATCTTGACAAATTGTCTGTGACAAATTGGGAAAATCTGGGACCTTCAGTATTATACTTCTTTAGCTTAATTCTGGAAAGAAACGCTGAAATGGTTCTTGTTTTAATCTTCTTGTCTCCGTAAGCTCAAATTAACCTCAGTAAATTTAGTAAATAAATTTATTAAATAGGTAAAATTTGGTTTTCACTTGATTAAATTTCCTTTTAAAACTAAAGTCATGATCCAGTTCAATAAGAGCCACTATCATAGACTCCCAAATAATTTTTTTGCTGACTTGTAGGTCGTCATAGACTACTGGGGGTCGATATAGACCACTTTGAGTATCACTGTTGTAGAGCAGGAGTGTCAAACACCAATATATATATTGCGGCCCGTGGAGACATTTTATAAAATTTTAAATATCAATCTCTTTAAGGGTTTTTTTGAAATGATAACTTCTATTGGCGCGTTTTGCTGGAGAGGGAATTTGAATAAACGTAACGCTCGGATATGTAACACTCATTCAACTTTTTTCGTCTTTAGTCGGACATACACACCCCTAAAAAGAAAGGAGAGACGTTTCCATCCGCCGCTCTGAAACAAGGTAGTTTGTTACCCCACCACCAATACGCCTTAAAAGTAAATTCCTAGCTTCAATTTAAGTGCCCCCCCCCCCGCCACATCTTTCTACGGATATGAATGTAGGATTCTTTCTAATCCTAGTTGAAGCAAAAAAAAAGAAACGCAATATTTTTAAAAAATAGGCTTAGAGAGAAAAAGAAATCCTACACTAAAATTAAACGTAAAGTGTAGAAAAAGGACAAATTTTTATAGAACTAAGTAAATAGTATTATTATCATTAGCAATATTGCAGTGATCTTAAGAATAAAAATCTATTTTTGTAAGCGAATCAGAATAGCAATGAACAAATAGTTCCATTAATCACATAATTAATTAAATATACTTTGAGTCTAAAAAGAAAATTAAAACAATTAAAAATTTAAAATAACAAAATTAAATATACAGGTATTAAGAAAAAGTTACATTAAATAATTTAAATACAGGAAAACAAAATATAATTAAGAAGACTTTTCTTGCAGAAGCACCGGATATATTTGTACAAAATGGCCATACAATAACAAAAGAGCTGGTATAAGCCAGAGATTATGTGACATAAATCTTCTGATTAAATCCCTTTTTAAAGGTTTTGACCTAGATTCTCCTGTCTTCCCAATCAACTACTATCCCTTTGCTCAAATTAATTCATGGATAGAATTGAATATTGTTAAATTACAACCAAAATTCACAAATCCGGATCGGGTTTTCTGAACAAATTATCTATGATTTTAAGTGGGAATTTTAAAGTAGGTTTTTCAAAAGACAAATCAAATTCTTTAATTGATTTTTTAAAATCAACATTCAATTTAATTATGTCAAATGATCCAAATGAAGCACGAGGAAGTTCGGAACAACGCTTGACGGAGTATTTTTTTTATAGATATTTAAATAAAAATTTGAATCTAAAGGATTTATAACCTATTTCAACTACCATAAACCTATGTTTCCTTCTTAAAATACAATTAATTCACAAATATGATTCTATATTTCGCACAAAAATATTACTTTATGAGTACAGACATATGAATAAATAATTTTATCGGACAATACTAACACATCTTGTTTTTTATTCACCTAACTAACTCCTGAAATAACATTACAAAATTTGAAGTTATCACTTCTAACGTGTGGTCATAAGCACACATACTCTTTTTCCCCCCAATGTTAATTGTACTGAAAATCTAGGTATTTTCAATATTTAAGGACCCCCTGTATGCCATGTGTTTCAAATAATCTTTCTTATACATGTTTGTTTGTATCTATATAAATAAAAATGTAATGTGTGTTTGTTCAAAGCCGCGCTATTCTCCGAAACTACTGAACCATTTCCTCTCAAATTTTGACACAACTTTGCATTTGAATCCATGCAGGTTCTTATGTACTTATTATTTCGTAATTCTTTCTAAATTTTTTAAAATTTAATTTTTAATTGATTTTTTGGTGCTATGACGCCATATGATGTCACGTCTGTCACTAAATGCGAAAATTTATGCTTTACACGCAATTTTTCAAGGTTATTACATATTTTTACCATACTTATGTTTATCGGTTGAAATATTTATCCAATTTTTCTGCTTTTTTTATACTTATTTTGGATTATTTTTCGAATAAATCCTTTTTTTTAATCATTATTCTTCAAACAACTCAAATTTTTGTTTTGCAGTTCTGGCTACATTCTGTGTGATAATATTATCGTGCAATGTTTACGATTTTGTTTATACATTACGACGTATTTTTTCTGTAATTTTAAGGTAAAGTTATTTATTTCTATATTAAGAGAAGATTATAACTGTATTTGACTTCTGTAGGCTACAGATTTATCTGCTAAATAGTGAAGATTTCTAAAAGTTACGATGATAACGTAAGACAGGCCGTAAAAGATCTGTTTGGTGTGATTTCAAAATCACTCCACAAACGAGTAGCTTACAGATTAAAATTTCTGGCTATTTTGTATTTTTTCAGTATTCCCTAAATTAAATCCCTGTCGAACATTTATCTCAAATCAAAAGACGTCGCCAAATACTGCGATATGCATTCAATAAGAAATCGTTCCATGCATGTTGAAAGACAATATTTTTCTGCATTTGACTACGTCTTAATTTGGCGAAATTAATTAACGGGATTTTATGATAAGTATGTTTTTCTTATATGTTTTAGGCAATTTTTTAAATTTCATTTGATGTTACTCTTGAAATACAAATAACAAAATTAAGATTTTCTGACATGTATTTGTGTTTTCTTGGTAATTTAATCGAAATATTAGTCGCCCATCTGATATAGTGGTTAGTGACGCTGATTGCGGTGCCGTAGGGTTTGGGTTCGAATCCCGGTTAAGACAAGGATGTGTTTGCGTTGTAATCCTTCGCTTTGTGATGTATGCTTCACGCTTACTTCTATATAAGCTCCCGTGTGATAATTTCTGGTGCACGGAGTTATAAATGTTCTCAATAGAAAAAAATCAAAGTATTGAACCTTATTTTGTTTTCAATAGCTTTTTAAGATTTAAGTTCGATGTAACATTCTGATAGGCTTTCATCGCCCAATGTTTACGGTTTTTCTCATATTATAAACGTATTTTTTAGGTAATTGTATGCTAAATTGATTTGCCTGTTTAGTAAGCGAAAATTGTAATAATTTTTTTTAATTATGCTTTCAGATTGATAAAGTCAGCTCAAATCTTTTTACATCAATTAACGTTAGTACACCCAACTGTTTTTTGTGCCACGGTAGATTTGTTCCTTAGAAAATCGTGCAAAAGATGTAAAAAAGAAATCCATGTTACATATTTATAAAACAAAAACAATTCATTTTTATTACAGAAAAAATTAAAATTAGTGTTTTGCATGTAATTAAAACGTTCACCACCAGTTTCATTTGGTAGAGCTATAATTTCAGACCACACAGCTGATTTTTGTACTATGAAACTTCCACTTTGATGCATGCTGGGAAAATCTTTCTCCAACGAACATTCAAAATCGATTAGCACAACTGTTTAATAGCGAAAAAGCATGTGTAATATAATCCATAATCGTTAACTTTCTCCATGCTTCCACAGCAGTCAAATTTCTTTCTTCCATGGGTTACATTGAAACATTTGCATTATGTGAAGCATTTTCATTGCTGCTATATTACCCTGATAATACTGGAAGTGTCACCATTGAATTAAAAAAAATTGGCAGTTATAGAGACTGCCGATAGAAGTGAAAACTTAAAATTAGTATTAAAATTTGAAATTTCATAATGTTTGAATTAAAATTATCAACATCAATCTGGTTTTCACATCTATTCATACTCCGAGCAACAATTATATGCATGTTTATATGGTTTTTTATATTTCATGACAAAATATAAATATATATATACAATTCAATTGAAATAACATTTAATATACAATCATATTATTTATGGATAGAATTTGTATTTACTTAAATTTCAATGAACTTGATTTTTAATATTATTTTAATAGTTTGCATCATTGTCATCATTAATTTCAACAATACTTAGACTTTTTGTACTTTCAATTATTTCATTTTGTTCTAAAAAAAAGATACAATAGGCTTATGGTAACTAAAGTAAGAAAAGAAAATGTTTGATTTAAATTTATCTCTAAGTATCGCTTAAAAACCGCATCGATCGTCGTTTTATATTTTGTAGTACTAAGTTTTCGATCATTGGACATATTTAAATTAAGTGTTTTATTTAGAAATTCAATTAGTGGTAGATTTTTATCATCTACCAAGTTAATATTGAAGTCTCCACTTAAAATCATCGGTACATTATGACATTTTTCGCCAAATCTTTTTTCGAGTATTTCAGAACCTTCTTTTGTATAAATCATCCAATTTTCGAATAAAAATTGTTGTATCTGTCTCACATAGATTTTTCCAGGCGAAATATAAACGGCAACCATTAATGTGTTTTGCCTATTCTCGGAACGCATATTTCGCCTATATTAGAAACATTAACCCCAATGCTTCTAGTGAATTTAGTATGTACGTCCATATGTGAAGTAATGAAGTGTGACGTATCTTGAGTATTGTGATAAATACACTGCTGGCCACCTTAAATGCAACACCCTGAAGGAAGCATGCAAATAACATGAAATTTACAACATGCATTAGCGGAGGTGAGACATGCAAATGATTAGAATTTCAGCGCAGGCACACATCACGCGCACCTGTTGCGCCACCTCAAAGCGCTATTTAAGGCTTGGAGATTTCGATGATTTCTAGTTCGGCAATTGGGTTTCTCTTGTGGTTTTTCAAAAAACGATCAGTTATGTCTCGTAGAAAACAGCGATCAGCTTTTGATCAAGTTCGACAGAGGAAGGATAGTGGCCTACCGAGATTGTAGATTATCTTTCAGGGAAATCGGTAGTCGTGTTGGATGAAACCAAACAACTGTAATGCGGATATGTGACCGTTGGGTGAAGGAGGGTACGACGGTTCAACGAGGTTGATCGCATCCACCTCAGTACACCACTTCACGTGAGGACAGGCAAATTGTGCGCATGGCAGTGACAGATCGCTCAGTCACATCACGAACCATAGCACAGCACATTGAGTCTGTAACGCATCATTCAGTGTCTGCGCGTACCATTCGACGCCGTTTACAATAGAGTGGTCTGTCCGCAGGACGTCCATTGCTTGGTCTACCCTTGACGCAGAACCACAAACGTCTCCGCCGCCATTGGTGCGATGAAAGAAGGATGTGGGTGGCAGAATGGAATGTTGTCTTTACTTACGAGTCACGCATCTGTCTGCAACACCACGATGGTTGGATTCGAGTCTGGAGACACCGTGAAGACAGGATGCTGAACAGCTGCGTTATGCATCGCCACACTGGTCCTGCACCGAGTTTTATGGTATGGGCGGGATTGGGTATCATTCTCGCACTCCTCTAGTACGCATTGCCGGTACTCTAAGCAGCCAGCGCTACACCTCCGAGGTGTTGGAGCCAGTTGTCCTTCCTTACCTTCAGGGCTTGACCACAGCCATATTTCAACAGGATAATGCGCGACCACACGTGGCACGCATTGTCCAAAGTTTCTTCGTCAATCACCAGATTAAATTGCTTCCCTGGCCGGCTCACTCTCCGGATCTTTCACCGATAGAAAACATGTGGTCCATGGTTGCTCAATGGTTGACCCAGATTACACCCCCAGCTGCCACACCTGATCAACTTTGGCAACGTGTGGAAGCTGCTTGGTCTGCTGTACCCCAAGAACACATCCAAAGTTTCTTTGAATCAATGCCGAGGTGTGTGGCGGCTCCAATAATTGCGGCTACTCTGGCTACTGATTCTGGCAGGAACCACACTTCACAGAAGTCTATAAATTAAATCATTTGATACATGGTCAACATGTTATCTACAAAATAAATTTTGTTGTACTATCTCTTGTCTTTCTTGGTGTTGCATTTACGGTGGCCACACAGCAGTGTAGCTACGCCTGCTGCTGGAACTTCGGGTCTTTTATAACTTAGAGCAAAGTAGAAATTCGGAATATCAAGTGGTTCATTTTTCATACGAATTGCTGACAAAAGCAGAACATTTGACTTTTTACGATAGCATCATTTTTTAGGTCAGCAGCATGCGCATTCAAACTTTGACAATTGAATCAAAATATCGATAATCCTTTCTTGTTGGAGATGAATTCTAGAAAAGTTTTGGTGACCGTTTGTAGTGTATTGTTTTATAACCTTTTCAATTCTAACGTTAGATCCTCTCGATGACTTGTTGATCTTTTATAATGTTTATCTGTTTCTGAAGCATTTAGAGGTGTTCCTGTTCTACCAATCTGAAATTTTCAGCTGCTGCTAATATTTTCTTGAGTAACCAAAAATAAACCTTGAATCTTCATTACTCTTGTTAAAGCTACGTATACTAATTCTCTAGGATGTTTGTGATCGTATTTGTAGACAAGAGCATCATAAGGATTGGATTACGACTCACACATTATTTTATCTCTCAGTCATATAAAGAGATTTTTTTTTATTTCTTTTTTTGTCTTCAATTAACTATTCATTTGAATTGTTTCACCAACTTAAGAGTTCGACAGGGTTAAATGTGTGTGTGTGCTCTAGAGTTTTCGAATTTTCATGAATGTTATTCCTCTAAAATGTTATATTCAACAGTATGTACATTCATACTCTTGTCAAGAATAATTATAAAAGTAAATTACGGAATTAGTATTTCGTACACACAGAGAGAGAGGAAAACACACACAATTAAATTCTCTTGTAATATTCGTACTGTATCGACTTTGTCGAAATGCTGTTTATTGTTTTTCTAAAACATGAAATTTTTCGCACCGATGTAATTTGTAGATTTAACTTTTATTATATATTGTAAAAGATTTAAGTATTTTCTTTTTAAACCATAAATACAGTGATTTTACATGCTACTCGGTTCAAATGTGATACTGACCATCTGTCTGACCCTTTTATTTTTCTCTATTTATTTTTTAATTCAACCGATAATTTCTAGATGTTTAAATCTACAAATTATTATTATGTTGCAAAATGTTAAATTACGTAGATATTTTTGATCAAAATATCGTGATGATAGCCTTTTTTGTTCAAATAAAAAAGTAAATTTCTAATAATAAAATCGAATAATATAAAATTATAGATAATCATTTTTCAAAAAATAGCAAAGCACATATTTTATTTTTGACAATTTAAATTAATGAATAATGATTTCGAAATATTAAATTTTTAAATAAAATAAAATACTTAATGAAATTAAAGTCGGAGCCGTTTTTATTATTTTAAACTAAAGATTTTAGTGGTATAAGGTAATAAACTGTAATTTTGCATTAATAACCATATTTTAAACTTCAACACATTAATCTTGAGTTATTAAATTTTATAAAATTTTTAATTTCAAAATTCATGATAAAAATATGATTGAACAACTAGATGTCTGTTTTACCACGGTAGTAAGAAAACGTCTAAGACACTGAGAAATACTAATCCGGATTGCGTGATGCATTGCAGAGGTTAAATATTAGAAAAAAAATAATACAAAATTTTCAAATGCCAGAATAAATACGAAGATTTAAAATATTTTAAAATAATATAAAATTTTCAAACGCCAAAATAAATACGAGTATTTAAAATAATTTTATGTTATTTTTTTTTATCTTAAAAATATTAGTATATTTATTTAGTACTCACTATTGTCCTGCCCAATGATTCTTCAATTAAACGATTCAAATAATAATCAAACAAAAACACTATTTCAACAATGCACAGTATATACACATTGAACTTTTATAAGATATACACAGCACTATACGTCAGCTGTATAGCTACAGATATACTGCTATAAGCATGTCTGTGACGCGAACGCACGAGATTTCACCCATCCAAAAAATGTCTAAGACGCACAGAAGACTGCGCGTGCGCCAGTCATGAGCATGTCGGTGACGCGAACCCATAAGGTTTTCCCCTACCAAAAAGTGCCCAACGCTGTTATAGAAGTTTTCACTTTAAAAATTTAACTTGAATATCAACTTTTAGTAATTTATTGAAATTATTTATTGCATCTTACAAACTGATCACTTTAATACAAAATGCAATTATACTAAAAAACGAAGTGCTATTGAGTACAACAAAATAAAGGAAAAAGGGATTTTAAAAATCAGGTATTCTCCGAAACTCTAGAATATTAAGTAAAAAAGCCATGAATTAGATCAAGTCACTCATATACATGTGGGCATAAATCGACCAACTTCTGATTAAAATTAGAATGGGGGAAAAAAGAGAAATTCGTGCTAGAACAAAAGTTTGTGTAAAAAAGTATATTTGCGAACCGTGTCATTTCAAAATGGTGTAAAAAAAGAGTTGGGTGTATAGTATTTCCGACCTTTGGTTAGCTGCCTTAGATAATTTTTATATATAAAGTACTAATTTGACTTCAGTATGCTATTAATTTTTCCACAGGAAATAGTTAAAATTTCTTAAAGTTTAAGTGATAACATTAGACACTGTCAAAGATCTACTTGGCGTGATTTCAAAATCATGCCAAAAACGCGTAAGCGTACCGACATAAATTAATTCTTTCTCCAGTAATTATAAATTAAATTTTTATATATAATTTTTATTATTAGGAGGGTACATTTTTTTTTTCAGTTCACCATTTACCTCAAATCAGAATACATCGGCCAATGCCATTCAATAATGGGAAATCATGCTATACCTGTTTGACTAAAATAATAATATTTTTCTGCCCTTGGATACGGATTTTTCTGCCAAATAGTTGTTACAATTTCTAAGAGTTGGGGTGGTAACATATTAGACTGATTAAAAAGGATCTATGTGGTGGGATTTCAAACTTTCATTTGATGCTACCCTCAGATACAAATGGCTAAATTAAGATTTTCTTATGTATATTTTGTGTTTGTTTGGAATTGTTTATGGTTTTTCATTAAAATATTGAACCTTATTTTGTTTTTGATAGGTTTTTAAGATTTCAGTTTGTTATAACTAGCTGTATCCAGCCACGCGTTGCTGGGGCTCAGTCTGTTTGAAAGGAGAAAGCACACATTTCTAATATCTTTAACCATTTGCACTTAAGGTATGATTTTTTTATTTAAAAAAAAAAAACGAGCTGTACACTGCCACACGTTTCTGTGATCCAGTCTGGTCTAAAACAAAAGGAATAAGAAAGCATACATTTCTGATATATTTAATCGTTTGCCCTTGAGGTATGATTTTTTTTATGAAAAAAAATATGTAGAACTATATGCGTGAACAAAACTTTCCGAACAGATTTCATTTGTTATTTATTGACAGAATACTCTTGAAGTTATAAAGGTTTGTTTTTGTCCTTATGTTGTGAACCTAAAATTATTTACACTGTCTCAATAGTGGAGGCCTCAATGTGCATTAAATTGTCTTTTTTTCAGTGAAGAAGCTCTTGCGGTTTAGAAACAATGGACATATTTGTCCCGGTATTAATTCCGCAGTTTGCATTCAATTCCTCCTTACCATCACCGAATATTCCAGAACACACAACAAATAATTGTCCATGTGAGGAGCAATCCTTGTCTAGATCTAAGCTGCTTAAATTTAAAGGTAGACCCTGAAAATTGTTGATAATGATTGCAAATGCCAGTCAAATTTAGAATTGAAAAAACCTTCATTCTTTATCAAGGCTTTGTCGTAGATTTCTGCTGTGAAATCCATGTTCATATTTAAATTTTCCTTGCATATTCAACAAAAAATATCTTGAGCTAAGTGATTTATATCTCTTTCCTAACTCTGTTGGAGATGAAGAAAAAAAAAGGCAGCCAATTTCTAATTGCAAACAATGCACAGATTTGATTTAGTTGTAAAGTGTAACTCGTGTCATTAATTATATGCTTTAATTATCGGTGACATTTTGCAAACAGGCAGTCACCTTAATTATTTTGTTACTACACTGCATTGGTATTGAGCTGCGTCTTTTATTGCAGTGTTGATTTTATGCAAGTATATTTTATATTTTTTTATTGGTTTTAATTTAGTTTTTTAACTGCCTTTCTTATTTCTCAGTGCAATTGACGGAAATTGAGCTCTGTCAATTAATGTTCATTTGACTTCAAATTATATAGTGAAATTGACCTCTTTGGAGTGATTTGTTTAAATGGAATGAAATATTCTGTTTCTCATTGCATATTAAAATTGGGCTGTGTTGGTTGATTTATGTTTGAAGTTATACATTTTGTTTACATTTTTTATTTTTATTTTTTCCCTTCTTTTTATTCCTGTTTTTGTCTTAAAAAAATGCAGTTTTATACGTTTTTATTTTAACTCCTTTTTTTTTAAGTGCAGTCAATTGGCTTCAGTACATAAAAATAATGCGTTGAAGAAAATCCAAGTCATCACACTCGCCTAGAAAAAGCAATGTGAGGAGTAATTGCACATCAAACTAAGGAAGAACAGGCATCAGCGAATGAGCAAACCAGACAAAGAATGGTTCGAATACTCGCCGAGGAAGCAGCAGAACAACGAGCAGCCAGACGACGATGAACGCTTCTGAGCACAGCATTATCATTTTGCAACATCAGATCAGCTCTGTTCTCAACAAAAGGAACACAGTAGGCTGCGTATGACTGAAAAATATCAACGAGAAACTGCAAACATGACTTTGGGCAAAGTACTAACACATGATTATAATCATCTAGAATTCGGTACAACCCAGCTGATGATTATAGTTTGAGCCAAGGCACAATAACTGAAGTGTGTCCTAATTGAAATTTAATGAAGAAACAAAAGGGATATATACCTTAAGGTATCCGACTACGTTCGGAACCGTGATTTTACAGAAGCGCATAAATGGATAATTTTCATGATATTTAGTGTCACTCTGATTAGAATACATGTATAAAATTATTTTAAAGACATTTTGACAAAAAAAATTATTTAAATACAATATTTTGGCAAAAAATTAACTTAGAATAATCTTTTTTCAAAATGTTCTCCTTTTGTGAAAAATGCTTCTATTATAATAATATTTTGCCTGTATATAGCTCAGACGTCTCTACAAAGGCTCAATTAGAATTTGTGAAATTTATAACTTAGAAGTGGGTTTATCCATATTTTACGACAACAGAGGGGAGCAAATTTTAAGAAAAAAATGCCTATAATTATATTTTAATTGGTGGTAACTTTGAAAATAATGTGAATTTTTCAAAAATTCTAATTGAGCCTCTGTACAGAGGTCTGAGCTATATACAGGCAAAATATTATTATAATAGAAGCATTTTTCACAAAAGGAGAACATTTTGAAAAAAGGTTATTCTAAATTAATTTTTTGCCAAAATATTGTATTTAAATAATTCTTTTTGTCAAAGTGTCCTTAAAACGATTTTATACATGTATTCTAATCTAAGTGACACTAAATATCGTGAAAATTATTCATTTATGCGCTTTTTTAAAATCGCGGTTCCGAACGTAGTCGGATAGCTTAATAAAGGACACAAATCACAGATACTTTTCGCTAACATTACAGTATGATATTTGCGTGCAAAACCGTCATATTTTGTTCAAAGTATTGTAGTTTAGCTATCCTCTGACTTTGAGCCCCGCGCGACCACTCCCGTATTAAGTGTATTCAATATAAAAATATGGATGTTAGTTCTAAAAAACGAATTGTGTAAAACGCGTATTTCACCATGCTTTACATGTTTCAGAATACCCATAAAAATAAATCTTAGCCAAATAATACTTCAAGGACATAACTAATCTCGTACCAATAAGTTCCTAAGTCAAACGATGAAAACGATGACGACTGACGCAAATCTGCTTGCTGGGTGAAATCTGCTTTCCTTTTCTTTCTACAGATATTGTACAGCATTTCAATAATAATAATAACAGTGATGAATTTTTTACCTTCCTAGAATATTTCTCTGGGTCTGAGTTTTTTTTTTCTTCTGAAAGAGTAGTATTTTAAGTTTAAAAAAAAGTAAACGTAATTAAAAAAAATCTCTTATCGTGCCATTAAAGTAAATCAAACAAAATGGTTTATTTTTTATTTAGTTATAGGATCAGATAATTGATAAACGTATGGAAGTGGAAACTTTTATTTTTGATGAAGTATTCGCCAGCTGATATATATAAATTATATCAGTGTAAATGCGTATTTTTTATATGTCAGAAAGCATTTTGTTTTCTTCGTTCAAGTAAATTAATTTTTTAAACCTTTTATTTCCGATATGCTCGCGCCCTCCTACGGGGGCGCGCCCTCCTACGGGGGCGCGCCCCACAGTTTGAGAAACACTGCATTAACGAATCTCAAAAATCCTCGGAGCTATGCGGGATTTAAAAAAATTATAACTTTAAAATAATCTTAAAATGTTAAATATGGGTAAAGAAATGGGGCTATGATCCTGAAAAAATATATTTAGGATGCTCATAGGAAGAACAATTGAATCCAGCAGGTGCGGTCGACCTAGGTGGCATAAGATTCGAGTTATTTCTGGGGAAGCCCTGTAGGAGGGAGGGGGCCAATTCCACGTAAAGCTCGCGCTAATACGAAAATATGGTGGACCTCCAAAAATCAAGTTCCAAGCTCAATTCCTTAGGGGGGAATGTTTTTCTGTCCCCATAGGATTAACATAGGAGCATGATATTTTAGAGCTTAAGACCTCCCCATGCCTACACAATGGGAATGAAGCAGATAACTGGATGGGTCTCGACGAGTGGAACACTTGGTTCAAATCTCAAGCCCGAGACTCGAACAGGAACCACGATATTGTGAATTTAAACAAATTTAAAAAGTTTAAGACAATTAAAAACTATGAAATAAATAGCCCTATGAGCATGAAATTATAATAACTGGAAGAGCAGATAGAGAGGGATCGAATGAGCCAGGTCCTAATGGACTGTGAAGCTCGGGTGCCAAGATATTGACCAAAAAGCTGTAGAGGGGGAATGCACAGGGGGGATGCGTCCCAACAGATATGGTTTATAACAATAGTTCTTATGATTCCCCAAATATCAGTTCCATAGCACCATTAAAGTGGCATGTTACAATATTAGACAATGGTGTGCGCGTGCGAATCTGTGTCGTGAAGGTATGCGCACGCATCCGTGACGGTGTGCGCGCGTATCGTAAAAACTTACCCTCATCCTTCTTCCTTAACGCCCCCCCCCAAGAAAAAGAATAACTTCAAAAATAAATATACGAATACAAAAAGCTCTTATAATTTGCTACAATGTAATAAATGTGTTTATGTTCATCGCAATGCGTTCGTAGTTAATACATCTATAATCATATACTTGCAATTGTTATTTAAATAGGTAAACTAATATTGACTCTTATGTGTTTTATGTACATAAAACAAAATTTAAAGATTAATTTGCTAATTTTTTTTTAAATTTCCTATAAGTATGTTTGGTTTAATAACAAAAAGTGTTCAAACAAATGCTTCAGAGAAGCTCTGTAGGCGAAGGATGATCTCTCCCTATTATTAGTGACGTCACAAATCAGCTCAAAGCAAAGGTTCGCATACACGTAGGGTATAGCTCAGTGGTAAGGCATTCGAGTGCTAATCGAGTAGTCCCCCGTTCAAGCCAAGGTGCCCCCTTCTTCAGGGAAGTGAAGAGAAGTATTTTTGTGAGAATTTCGAAAGTGGAAAGGATCTGTCCTGTTCTGTATATTTCTAATCAAAGCATTTTCGTATCTGTTCCTACGGAAAACAAAGGTTCGCTGACACGGGGGTATAGCTCAGTGGTAGAGCATTCGACTGCAAATCGAGAGATCCCCGGTTCAAACCCGGGAGCCCCCTTCTTTAGGGAAGTGAAGAGAAATATCTTTTTGAGAAATTTGAAGGCAGGAATGATCTGTCCGGTTCTAAATACACTGGTGTGCAAAACTTAAGCAACAGGTAGGTTTATTGCCATAACTTCACGAAAAATCATCTGAGAGACATGAAATTCTGAAATGAGGGAGAGTATTATGTACGTAAAGGATGACGAAAGCATCGGCACTGAAAAAGGAATACCAACGCATACGGTATGGAATCAAACAAAAACAAGCTTTATTGAACGCATAGTATTGTGACTCATGATTGTCTATCCAACAGGAAGAACAACAAGCAGATGTTCCTTAATATGGTATATGCCATCCCCTTACTACAATGGTTGCTTTGCACCGTCTCCGCATACTCAGAACCAGCTGGTGCAACATTTCTTGAGGTAGGAGTGCCCATTCCTCAATCAACATCTGTTTGAGTTGTTGGTTGTTCTCCTGGATGATGTAAGCGTGTGGCAATACGTCTCCCCAAAGCATCCACACATGTTCGATGGGATTTAAATCTGGGAGCCACGCTGGCCAATCCATTCGAGTGATATCTTTACTTTCCAGCAGCTCCTCAACACAAGAGTGCGATGTGGCCGTGCATTGTCATCCATAAAATGAAGTCGGGCCAATGGCACCTCGGAAAAGAGCACATGGGGAAGAAGTACCTCCCACAATAGCGATCCCCAGTTACAGACCCTCTGTCGAAAATGTGAAGCTCCAGTTCGCCCGTTCAGCATAATGCCTCCCAGACAAGAACTCCAGGACCACCGTAACGGTGTCTTTCCTGATGTTACTGGGATAAAACCGGGTCCCGATCTCTCTCCAAATCAAAACAGCGTTGAGAATCGCTTCTGGTACTGAACTGACTCTCATCCGTAAAGAGGACACGACTCCATTGATCAGTTGTCCAGTTTTTCTGCTCTCTGGCCCCACTGTAAACGGTGGCTTCGGTGGCCATCTTTCAACGGGAGGCAGCGTTCAGGACGGCGGGGGAACAGGCCCCTTTGTGAAGGCGTCTGGCCACAGTAAACCGCTACACTTGTCGACCTGTTGCTGTACAGAGTTTCTGAGCAATGGCGCTAGCTGACTGCTGTCGAACTTTTCGCCTGCAGGATGATATATCGGTCATCCCTGCAGTTGTCGTCCTCGGCGGCCAGCACCAACCTTTCTAACAGCTGTACTGTGGTTTGGAACGCTTCCAAGCGCGCGAAACGCACTTTGTTGATTCCTGAACTCTGCAGCTACACTGGTGACAGTACGCCCTCCTCCACCTTTCCGATCATTCTTCCACGTGTGAAGTCATCCAGATGATTTCTTCTAGTTATATTTCACGAACTGACTCACTGGCCTTGCAGAGAATATGGTGAATTGCGTCTCCGTCCTTCATTTCATTCTACTGTTGAGCAGCGCGCCGACATCACGCGTTTTTGCGTACGCTCACATCGCTTCTGACGTTTTGTTCCTGATATTTGCATACGCATGACGTTTCTACTGACTTACGTGTTCCCTCTACTGATCTCCAGACCTCCTTTTCTGCAATTTCATGGCTATCTGCTAAATGTTTACATTGTTGCTTAAGTTTTGCACACCAGTGTATTTCTAATCAAAGCATTTTCGTATCCGTTCCTACGGAACGCAAAGCAAAGCTTAGCTGACGCGGGGTAAAGCTCAGTGGTAAAGCATTCGACTGCAGATCAAGAGGTTCCCGGTTCAAACCCGGGTGTCCTCTTTTTCAGGCAAGTGAAGAGAAATATTTTTTTTTGAAAATTTCGAAGGCGGAAATGATCTGTCCCGTTCTGTATATTTCTAGACAAAGCATTTTCGTATCCCTTCCTACGGAACGCAAAGCAAAGCCTCGTTGACACGGGGTGTATAGCGCAGTGGTAGAGCATTCGACTGCAGATCGAGAGGTCTCCTGCTCAAACCCGGGCGTCTCGTTCTTCTGGGAAGTGAAGAGAAATATTTTTCTGAGAATTTCGAAGGTGGCACAATGATCTGTAACGTTCAGCATATTTCTAGACAAAGCATTTTCGCATCCGTGACGGTGTGCGCGCGCATCGTAAAAATTCACCCTCTTCCTATTTCTCTAAAGCCCCAAAAGAAGTATAACTTCAAAAACCCGTGTATTTTCTTTGGGGTTATGGATGAATTCAGATTGATTTATTTCCTTATGTGCAAATCGAATTCAATTTAAAATGTATTTAATTCAATAGGGGTACTAATTGATTTTAGTGTCAAACATGTAGTAATCTACTATCAAGGAGATATATATAATCATAGTAATAATAATTTTGTATTTCAGGTTAATAGTGTGTCCGTTTTTTATTATTTTAAAAGCAAATTTTCTTTGGTTAGCGGTATGTAATTTGTTTTTCATTATTTAACGATTATATTTTACATCAACAATGTTTTAAAAATTAATTCCGTATTGCTTTTTGCAGAATAATGAATCATTTTTTTAAAAATAAAAACCACGGGTTTTGTTTGGGGCTATGGATGAATTCAGAAAGATTTCTCTTTTGCTCATCGAAAATGCAATTTAAAATATGTTTAATTTAATAGGAACTAATAGATTTTAGTGTCAAACACGCAGTAATCTATAATCAAGGAAATTTAACCCATAGTAATAATAATTTTATTTTATCATTTTTTTTCAGTTTTAAAGGATAGTTGAAGGAATTCCTTGTGTGTATCGAGAATAAAAACTTATTTTTATTATATAAATTCGGGTGTTTTTACTATCAATTGTTCTTTATTTTTTAAAAATATATATTGCTTTTAAAATTTAACTATGGATAGCCTTGGATGTGTTGAATGTGATAAGACCTCTTTACAGTTTCGAACTTATATTGACATGCGAAATTGATTCATTATAAGGTAAGTACGATTAAACAGGTAAGATGTAATATTTGTAGTGCAGAATTCATTTCTAAAAAGGCCTTAGAGGATCACGTTGATTTGGTACATGATATTGCAATAGAAAAGGATACTCGTACATTTGACACTTTTGAAGATTTCAAGTTATGGAAAG
The DNA here is from genome assembly GCA_019973955.1 of Trichonephila inaurata madagascariensis. NCBI lineage: Eukaryota > Metazoa > Arthropoda > Arachnida > Araneae > Nephilidae > Trichonephila > Trichonephila inaurata. The sequence continues at coordinate 478,379 of BMAV01015310.1, forward strand.
AAAGCATTGAGAAGCAAACTAGTTCCTTGTTTGTGAAGAATACTGGAAGTAAATCAGAGAAAACGGGTGGAAAAATAACCTACTTTTACTGTCATCGCAATGATTATTATAATGCAAGGGGTGATATAAGAAGAGAGAAATATGAAAATAGCTGGTAGCATCAAGATTAATGGAAATTACCCTTTAAATATAAAAGTGTATGAAGACAGTTTGAAAGCAAAGTGACTGTGGAATTCACAAAAACCCATGTAGGACATGGGATAGTTTTGGGTCGGATGAAAATAACTAGAGAAGAAAAAGAAGATATAGCGAGAAAACTAGCAAATAAAATCCCAGTAAAAGCTATCCTAGATGAGATTAGAATTATATGAATGAGAAACTTGAAAGAATTCATTTAATAACACGGCGAGATATAAAAAATATAAAGGAGGAATACAATATAAGCTCTGATGGTATTTTGGAATTAAATGATGTGTTGAGTGTAAACAAGTGGGATGAAGGCCTGAAAAACAGAGAAGATTCTCCTGTAGTTCTCTTCAAGGACCAGATAATTTTTGATGAAAATTTATACCCTGGTATGAAAGCAGAAGATTTTCTACTCGTAATTATGAATGCTTCGCAGAAAGATATGAAGATTTTATGGAAATGGTACTATATGATTGTATTTTACGCATGGAATGAATGCATATTGGTTTGATTTAGCCACATTATTAGTTTTGAATGATAAGATAGAGGGATTTCCAGCAGCATTCATTTTAAGCAATCGACAAGATTCTACTGCGTTAACACTGGCATTTGCAGCTATTAAGGATCATACTTGTATTTCTCCAAGAGTTTCGATGACAGATGATACAGAATCTTTTTTAATGCATGTAAGACAGTTTTTAGCATTCCTGAGAAAAGACTTGTGCACATGGCATGTGGATAGAAGTTGGAGACGTATTATTTCCAGGTTAATAACGAAGAAAGAAATCCAAGTTGAATCTTACAAGATTGTCCGAAGTCTTTTAATAGCAGCCTTCGATATAATGTTAAAAGAAGCTTTGAAGATGTTTGATGTAAAGGATATGAAAGAATTTAAAAGATATTTTGAGCAAACCTACAGTAACTGAAGTAAAGTATGGGCGTATTGTCCCAGGAAATGGTATGGAATAAATACCAATATGCATGTTGAAAGTATACATAGGACGATAAAGTACGTGTATCTCCAAGGAAAAAAGTCAAGCGACATGATAAAGCATTATTTAGTCTAATGAAGTTTGTAAGAGATAGAGTTTTTGTTCGATTTATTTCTTTGGAGCAAGGTAAGGTATCTTCAAAAATAGCTCAACCGAGGAAAAAGCGCATAAAGTTGGCCAAAGTTTAACCAGCTTATGCATTCAAAATAATGAAGAAGAAGGGTCAATTAGCTCCACATAGGGTAAGGACATATATATTGTTTAAAAAATGTTACATGCTCTAAAGAATGCATTTTGATGTGTAGGGAATACAACCACTGTTTGCATAATTTTACATGTACGTGCATTGATAATGCAGTTCAGTGGAATATGTGCAAGCATATCCATTTTATTTGCAGCAAAAATTTGAATGAAATCAATAGAACTATACAAGAGGAAAGACTGTCCTTAGATTCGCGTATTACAGATGAAGAAATGATTATTTGTGAAGATTGGAAAGTTTTGGGAAAAAAAGCATATGTGGATAATTTGAGGGCCACATCTACATGGACAGGAATTTCCAAGGAAGAATTCCAGAAAGAATGCATGCAACTAATAAATAAAGTATACCCAAAACAATATGATAACATTTTAACTTTTTTAAGAAATACTATCGATTTATCGCATTTATTCCCTGAAGATAATCAAGAAATTGTATAGAGAACTTTGAATATGGAGCCGCCAAATAAAAAGATAAAGACACAGAGATATGTTTCAACAAAAAAGAAGACTTCTTAGAAAACTACGTTGAGAAAACCTACCGAAGAAGAATGTCAAAATGTATCAAGGAGTCTGGTTTTGACAGCAAAATCAGTATAAAAATGAGTTTTCGATTTTATTAATTTTGGATAAAATAACTGGAAACTAAGAGTAGTTAATCTGATATTTATTTAAAATAATTTTAGAATTTTCAGATATACGTGTGAAATATATGTAATTTTTTATTGTAGGTGTTCTTAGATCATAGTGCAATGCTGATTAACTAGAAGGCGTCTAATAATTCTTAAAGCTAAAATCTCTCAATACTACTAATATTGAAACAACTTAAAGTAAAGATTTCTTAACTGAATAAACTCATATCTTATCTGCAATTACTTCCCCATTAAAATAGTTGTCATAATAAAGTTCAGTCATGTTTAATTCTAAATATTGCAAGTGATTTACAAACAAAAACTTATATTTTTTCAGAAGTTGATTTTGTTCCCTATCCAAGAGATACCTATCTGTAGAGGATAGACTGTATTCACTTCTCTGTGGCTGCTACCTTGACGTGGTAGAGAAGCTTAAGTATCATTTAAAATTTCAAATGGTATAACTAAAAGCAGTCTTTTAAACTAAATTATTCATAATAAAATTTCAGTTTATGAAAACTAATTTAAATACACATTCTGTATTTGAATGTATTGCTCTTAATTTTTAGAAAGAAAAGATTTTTTTTTTAAAACTTAAATACACACTTATGATTCAAATATTTTACATATGGTCTAACAAAAAAGGAACTTAAAATAAAATTTCTATAGTTCTTTTTTAATCTCAAACTACTTGATCATTATTAAATAAGTCTGAGTTTAGCATCTTTCTGAATTATGCAAATATGTCAAAATATATGAGGCCTACCACAAAATGTAAACATTGCTCTATAATAACACTAGGAGTAGAGTAAGTTATCTCTGAAAAAGTTCAATTAATGTTGTGGCTTACACTTACTTCTAAATCCCATTAAAGCAAGAACTGAGTCAAAAGAATGCATGTAAATAAAAATAATTTTGAATAAAACTACAGTTACCAAAAGCTCTCCTCAAACCTAGTTTATACATAAAATGTTTCCATCAACCATTGATTGTTATTAAGTTATTTTTTACTCTTTAATAATATGACTTGTAATGTGATTTTAAAGAAAAAAATTAAAATAACTCATTAAAGAGAAGTCTAACATTTCAGATGTAAAAAAAAATTACTGTTGCATTATCATTTATAATGTTTTGTTGGTGACAATCACTTATAATTCCAATTTTTAGAATAATAAAATTAGAATCAATAAACTTAATCTTAATATATTTTTCACTTTCAGAAGAACATTAGTTAATCTTCTGCAGTAATTTATTTTATATTGATTTTGAATTCATCTGTCTTTATGAAGTATCATTAATTCTCTCGTGCGTTTCTGATTAAAAAAGTAATAGTACAGATTAAGACGGTCTTAATCGTATCTGTAATTTAATAAATAGTACCTCTTTTTTTTTATAGAACCATGAATTTTTCATCATGACTAATGATGTTAAATGAGCAAAACATTTGATCTCCAAAGTGAATTTCTGTTTTACCAAAATCTTAATTCTAGCTATAGTTAAATTCGGATAAAAAATTATATATACCTTTATGTGCTGCAATTGATAATATTTCACTTTTTGTGTACATATGTGTTGCTATTTTATCCTGGTTTCCATCATTTCATGTTTACACCTTGGAAGTTCAGAAACCTACCTTACATTTTCAAGTATATAGGGAATATTTAAATGAAAGGAGTGAAAAATACTGCAAGGGGTAATGCATTTGATATATATATATGTATATTAAAAAATAAGTAATACTACTCAAATGTATGTAAATATCTGGTTTAGAACTTTCAAATGAGAAAATGTATAAATTTTATTATTTACAAGATGAGTGTCACAATTTATAAAAGTTTGTAAAACTAGTGATAGAAGCCTGTTAGAAGTGAAGAAAACTGTTGTACAATTTTATACTAAATTGAAAGGTTAGTAATTATATATAAATAACTGAATGTAATTTTTTTTGTACATTAGATATTAATTTGAATGTAAAAATATATGAAAATATTTATTGTTACGTTACTTTGTTGGAAATTTCAAACCAAACAAAAATATGCATTCCTGACTTATTTTTTCTATAGGTACTCTTTTAATTTATTTTTATGTGTTTTATAAGAATTTTGTTTGATTAAAAGATATACTAGCTGATGTTTTTTATTAGTCTAAATGTATTTATAATTTTAGTCTTTTAAAGAATGTTTGTTAGTGATTATTCAATGTACATCATTGCATTTGTATATAATTGTTTTAATTAATATTCATTTTAATTGTACTAATATTGTGGATGTTGATTATATATCTGTATATATATAGTGTTGAAATTTTGTTTGAATTTTTTGAATAACTTTTATGAATTATTCATGAAAATTTTTCTTGTTAACATAACTTTAAACAATAAATACAAAATTAAATGTGAACTAAGTTAGTAAGAAATAATAAATATAGATTATATTTACCCTTGTTTGAAAGACAATACATTAAAATCACTACAGAAATATTTGAAATCATTCAGTGATATTTTTTACTCTATATCAGTGGTCTTCAAACTGTGTTCCACAGAACCCTGGGGCTAAAAAAGTCAATTAAAAAAAATCGAGAAGAAACAAATATCTATGCAAAATAGATTTATGTTCTCTATGAAGTTTGTACAGTTACAAGTATCAAAAGCTCATCTTATTCATTAAAACTGAATTTTTTTTTTTTTATTTATCCTTACTAATGTTATAAACGCGAAAGTTTGTATGGATGTTTGTTACTCTTTCACGGAAAAACAACTGAATGGATTTTAATTGAACTTTACAATAATATAGCTTATGCATCAGAATAACACATAGGCTATAATTTATAAAGATATTGAGTAAAGTTTCCAAAAAATATAACAATAATTGTCAAGAAAGTAGGAAAAAAATCTGCCATCTGCAAAAAAGCCCGCGACAGCATATATGTCTTTTTTGTGAGAAGCAAAACTTTCACTGTTTTATCTAAGTCATGCCTCAGTGCGTGTTCGCTTTTAATTTATTCCTTTTCAGTGTAATCACTATTTTTTTTTATTTCATAATAAAATTATATTTCGAAGGGAGAGGTGGTGGCAAGATTTTAACATAAAATAAATACAGCAGAAAGTAATATTAACGTATTACACTTCCAGATATGAATTATTGACACTATTTTAAGCGTTCATTACACAAAATTTGTAGCAATGTGTTACTTTTGCTGAGCAGAGATCAGCTTAGGAAGGTGTTTTCAAAAATCGACTGACAAGAGAGTTACGGGGAATTATAAATAAATAAAAATCCCTTTTATCAGCTATTAGATCTACAGACTTAAAATTTAACAAATATGTTTGTTTTTTATGTTCAGCTGAGATATGCAAAAAAGTTTTTTGTTTTTTTTTGTTTAATTTGCGATTCACGTAAAATTAATTCATTAAAAACTTCTTTATCCATCAATCTGTATTGTTCAATTTTTCAATTTACCCGTGCGAAGAACGGGTATACTTGCTAGTACATAATAATTTTATTTTGCGACACTTTTTAAACTTTCATTATAACATTTTAAAAGAATATTAAAATGTATTTTATCTTTGTATATATACTTCCTACTAGAATGTGTGAATATTCTGTTGCTTACTATCTGAGGTTCCACAAGATAATTTTATACTCATTAATCAGCACAATGTGTTGCAAAACAAAATATTTTTTTATGTGAAAAATGCATCTTTTTACATTTGTGGAAAACAACACCTATAATGATGGAGTGAGTGAAGATTAACGTTGCACTGTTCAGCTACATGAAGGTTTTTGGACCATGGACAAGGATGACACCTGAGCTGGAACCCCCCTTTCCAAACTACCACACCAATGGGAGGACGTTTAAGTTCTCGACAGATTTAATGTGCACACGACGGGTCTTCAGTGGTACTTGGCTTAAACTCGTGACATGCCAGCCACGATCCAATACCTTGACCACTAGGCTACCTTGGCCACTATAATGAGGGAAAAGGAACAAATTATCAACAGAGTTGATGTTAAAATCTAAATTTAAGAAAGAACAGAAGTTAAATTTTAGGTTGCAAAATACACAGGATTTCTCACACAGCAATAAACAATTTAATGTGCCATTCAGAACATTGTGTGTTTAAGTGAAATATATTTCTTAAAGTAAGTGGCTACAAAAACCAACTGAATTTGAAAACACACATTTAATGCGATTGCACTTAATCTCACTATACTTAAACTTCGAAATTTTGTGTAAAAAATACCAGCATATATCCCAGTTACTAAATATATTGCATGGGTAGGTGACACTTGAAAATCACAAATTATTATTATTAATGAGTAAACTATATTAAAAAAATTAGATTATAGACTTTTTTTTAATAAAAACGACGACGCTGGATATCATTGGGAACTGGAACGCGAAGCGTTCCTCCATCCCATACTGTTGTATAGTGGCTCTGATGTTGTAGGGCCTTTATTGATTATGCCTTCCCTGATTGGAATTTTTTTTAATAAAATAAATGCAATACTTTTTTTAATTGCCTTAACATTAAGTACCTATAACATGTTGATTTACTAAAAATATTATTTTTGGGATATATTCTTCGAAGTATGTATGTGTGTGTGTGTGTGTGAGAATCTAACCGAACTCTTCCAAAAAAGTTAGATTCTTCAGATAGCGGGGTTTTTGTTGGCGTGGTGTCTATGGTTTTTACAATGTATGGGTTAACTTTGAAAAAAAATAGACAACATAATTTAAAGAAACTTGTTGCAAACTATAAATAACTTATTATGAGTTTTAGGGGAGTATTTACAGGGGGAATATTTACAAAATAGAAATTAAAACGTGCATATTTTAAAAAATAGGAAAGTTAGATTATTCCCTCCAGAAGGGGACGTTCGAGATTAAATAAAACTCATTATGCTGTGCTATTGTAACTTACCACCTAGTGTTGGCGAACGGGCACGGATGCGCTGCTTCGTTGTCAAGTGTTAGTGGGCCTCTGCCGCGAAATATGTGCGCTGGGGTCATTGGGAAACCTGGGTTTTAAATAAACCCTCCGTCCCATATCGAAATGTATCCGAGTCTTTAATGTTGTTGCGGTGGATAAAAAGTTCTTAGCTGTAGGTCAAAGTCCTCGGGGTTTAATTCATGAGAATTGGCTGGCGAGATCATCTTTTTCGCCACTGGAGTTGATGGAGGTGTCAAAGATGATCGATTGCGGATCCAGTCCTGTCGCTAACGACCGGCAGGAGCCACGTGCCAAGTCTGTCTTCCTGTCAGGGATGATGGATGTTCTGCTTCTGCCGAAAAAGGTTGATGTCGGCGTTTTAATAAGCACGCTAGATGGCGTTGATGTGGAATGCTGTTTTGATTAAAATTGGCGTCCTCTGCAAAGGGATAGGATATAACCTTTTACAAAGAAAGTCCCTTCATGTATATGGAATGAGGTTCCACGAAACTAGTTCTAAGGGTTTGAAGGAAATGATTTTATTTGCTTCTCAAACTTTGAATACTGGCGCCCCCCTTTTCAATCACAATTTTTAACCCGACCCCCTTATACATTAATAATGTACTGAATGTAATAATAATGCACTTTGACGCTAAAGCTACAATACGCAATCTTAATTATAAACCGTACAAATTAATAACATAAATCAGTGCTTCTTAAACTTTCAATACTGGCGACCCACTTTTCAATCATAATTTTTATTGCGCCGACCTTATACAATAATAATGTATTGAATGCAATAATAATGCACTTTGACGCTAAAGCTACAAAACTATCTTAATTATAAACCGTACAAATTAATAAGATAAGTATATTAAATTTTATATATGTAACTTTTAAGTAATGTATATTTTATTTTTTTTCTCGAATTTTTAAATTGGAACAGATTGTAAAATACGGTGGCTACTTTCAAGACAAAATATAGATCTCAGCGAAATATATAGAAAATGCACTCAGAGTGTCAATTTCTAATCGTAAGCCTTCCTTTGAAAAACTTTCCTCTGCAAGACAAGCCCACGGAAATCACTAATACTTATTAAACTTGCTCTTAATTTAGTATTAATAAATTAGTTATAAAGTACCCTGTACAGCACTGATACATTAAAATTATACTGTCTGAAGTACCCGCTCTTCGAACGAGTTCTTTTTTTTAAAAAATTAAAACATTCTTGATAAATAGCTGAATTGTCAGGAGAGTAAACCCAAATGCGCGACAATGTTTACGAAAATGTAAAATGATATTTTAAAATGAATGCTCATATTATAATTAGTTTTAAGCGAACTGTAATTTTAAGCCTCACAGAATTAGCATTTGGAACTAATGTTAAACAATGAAAAATAATATAAAATTCCAATGAAGAATAATAGTGTTATTCTTTAATATTTAAAAAGCTAGAAGACTTCAAAATGTTTTATCCAGGTAGCAGACACACACTCGATACTAGCGTTAATGGTCACGCGGGGTGATTGAGTCACTCCAATCCTTTTTTTTTCTTCATAATTATTTTATTGTACACGATACAAATCGTGATTCCAGTGAATAATTTAACTAAGAGAAAGTCAACTTACCTACTTTCAAGAACTTTTCAATTTTTCTTTTGTAAAAAATAAACAGTTTTGCCAAAATTAACGATTTTGTGATCTGTGTGTCCCTCACGACCCCACTTCCGGGTTAAAAGTATATTCATTATGATAATATTTATGTTACTGTTAAAAAAATTGTGTAAAACGTTTTTCATTATGCTTTACATGTTTGAGAATACTCATAAAAATAAGTCTTGGCCAAGTAATCCTTCAAAGTGCGTGGTTTTCCAAATATCATAAAACTCTTTTGCATGGAAAAAAGCGCAACAGAGAAATACATTACTTACAATTTCCCTAAATGAGAAACAAACGCATAAGAGAGGGGTAATAACTAACTGTACCAATAACTTAGATGGTCAAACAGATTAACAGCAAAAACAGATTACAGCTATAACGTGCAGTATTTCAAAAATAATCACAGTGATGAATTTTTTATGTTCCTAAATTTTTTCGATTCTGGGTCTGGGATTTGTTTTTTCTCTGAAAGAGTAGTAAAAATCACTCATCATGAGATTACAGCGAATCAAATAAAAGTTTTTTTATTTGGTTTTTTGGATCAAAGATAGCTAATTAGGTATTGAAGAAGTTTTTATTTTTGAGAGATGACTTATATCGCCTATAAATTATATCAGAGTAAAAGTGCATTTTTTATTATGTCTGGAAGTATTTTGTTTTAATTCATTCCAGAGTAAATTAATTGTTAAATATCTTATTTTCGATATGCTAGCGCCCCCCTAGCAGGGGTATCGCGCCCCCCAGGGGGCGCACCCCACAGTTTGAGAAACACTGATTTACAATGATATTAAAGGTTTAATGAATTTTGGTATACAGATGTAATGTGCATACATAGAGAGCGGACATCAATGGCTGACTAGCTGCCGGGAAAAATGTAAACAGAACACAATAAACGTTACATCAAAAGTTGAGTATTTTTTATCCTTCTCCGTAGTGCGAATATTGTTTTTGTAATATATGTTGCCACAATACTCCCCCCCCCCCAAGTGAGATACTGTAACAAAAATGCATCTCACTGATAACGCACTAGTAAACGAACTTGACGTCCACCTCTTGTCGCTCTGGTTGAAATAGGAAGGGGCAATGGAGCAAATCTGATCTTTTTCTCTGGCATTTTTTCAGGTTTATTAGGTGTATCTTCTCCAATGTTGGATTCAATGTCAGTTTCTGAAGAATTGTCGGAAAAACATGGTTTCAATCTGTCTATCGAAGCATTAACACTTTTACCTTTAATGAAAAGTGTAAAAACTTTGTCAGATCTGTCTTATAGGGTCCATGATATGGTGTTTGCAGGCTCCGACGGACACTGTCAGTGCGGACGAACACATGAGAACAATCTTTGAGGTCTTTGAAGATAAGAGGTTTCTGCTTGCTGTGATATGAAAAAGGAACTGGCTTGAAATCTTTGATATTTCCTTTAAGTGTTTGGACGAATTCAGATTGAGGTTGAAACAGGGTGTCTTCAAAGAAATCGCATGGTAAACGAATGCTTTCACCATAAAGTAATTCTGCTGGTGTATCACGCCAGCACGCCAAATTGTGTTCTCAATCTAAGCAATATTATGGGAAGTGATCTCGTCCAACTTTCGTTTTCATGACACATTATGTTCGCTTTAAGAGTACGGTGCCAGCGTTCTATACAACCATTTGCTTGCGGATATGTTGTAGTTTTGTTGCGTTTAAATCCTATTAATTTTGAAAGTTCTTGAAAGAGCTGAGCCTCGAACTGTGTTCCTTGATCAGTGGTAATGACTAATGGTGTTCCAAAACGTGAAATCCAGCCTTTTAGAATGTTATCTGCCATTGCTTCTGCTCGAATGTCAGACATTGGAAATGCCTCCATCCATCGACTGTATCGATCTACGATAGTTAAACAGAAGCGAAATCCCTCAGATGGTGGTAAGGGACCAATAATATCTAAATTAATTTCTGTAAAAAGGTTAGTGACATTGTGATATTGCTGGAAAGGACTCTGTACGTGTCATGTGACTTTGGACTTTTGGCACTTAATACAGCTTCTAGCCCAAGTTCTTGCATCCTTATTTATTGATGACCAAACAAATTTTGAAGTTAACAATTTGGTGGTGGTTCTTATTTCAGGATGTGCTAGGTTATGGATATTATTGAACACAATTCTCCGGAATGCTTCTGGAATATAAGATCTTTTCTTCTTTGCAGAGCAGTCGCAAAATATGTCGAAATTGGAGCCAAATATTGGAACTTTTTCTAATTTTAGAGAAGAGTTATGGGAAGAAAGAATCTCTTTTAACTCCTCATCCATTTCCTGTGCCTTTGCTATACCTTCGTAATCAATTGTTGGTTGAAGATGCAATTCGTCTATTCGAGACAGTGCATCAGCAATGATGTTGTCTTTTCCAGGTACGTGCTGAACATCGACAGTAAATTGGGCAATATATTCCAGATGTCTTTGTTGAAGAGGGGTGGCTTTATCCAGTTTCTGGCGAAATGCATAAATTAATGGCTTATGGTTGGTGATGATTGTGAAATTTCTACTTTCCAAAAAATGTTTAAAATATTTTACAGAAGAATATGCAGCCAGCAACTCTCTGTCATAAGTGCTGTATCGTTTTTGGGCATCAGTTAGTTTCCTTGAAAAGAAACTAAGGGGTTTACAGACTCCATGCTCTAATTGTTGTAGCACGGCACCAATGCCATTATCAGATGCATCAACCATTAAGGAAATGTGTGCATTTTCTGATGGGTGAACGAGCACTGTCACTTTACATAGTTGTTGCTTGCTGTTTTCGAATGCTTGAACTGACTCTTCTGTCCAATGAATTTTGTTTTTGTCATTACTTTTCTTTCCTTTCAAATAGTTTCTTAGAACGACTTGATTTGCTTCAGCATTAGGAATAAACCGATGGTAGAAATTGATAACTCCTAAGTATCTTCGCAAGTCCTTTACAGTCTCAGGAAGCTTGAAATCTTCGATTACTTTTATTCTTTCCTTTGATGGCTCAATGCCATGAATAGAAATATGATGGCCTAAGAAATAAACTTCAGTTTGTAGGAATTGGCATTTCGCAACCTTTATAACAAGGCCAGCATCCTGAAGACGTTGAAAAACTTGTTTAAGATTACTGATATGCTGGGATTCATCATTTGACGCAACGAGAATATCATCAATGTCGCTGAAGCAAAAATCTAAGCCCCGAAGTACGGAATGAAGAAACCGCAAAAAATTTGGGCTGCATTGCGCAATCCAAAAGTCATTCTGGTGAACTCATACAAACCGAAAAGTGTGCAGATGGCAGTTTTTTCTATGTCAGATGGTTCAACTGGTATCTGATGGTAGGCTCTTTCTAAATAGAGAGTTGAAAATATAGTGCATCCATGTAAATTAAAAGAAAAGTCATGCAGGTGAGGAATGGGATATCTATCAGGTTGTGTTACGGCATTCAAAGCTCAATAATCCCCACAAGGTCTCCGATCCCCTGTTTTCTTCCGTACTAGATGTAATGGGCTTTCCCACGTGCTATTAGATGGTCGGCAAATCCCTTGTTCCAGCATAAACTCGAATTCCTTTTTCGCTAACTTTAACTTGTCAGGTACCAAGCGACGAAATTTTGCTGAGACAGGTGGACCACTTGTTACGATATGATGCGTCACTAAATGTTTAGGTTCTTTAATGAATGAGTTATTAAGGGTTATTTCCTTGAATTCACACTAAGAAGTTTAGCTATTGAAGAATCATATCCGGAAGAAACTATTGTTGTCAGAGAAAAATTCACTATTGTAACTATTTTACCAAATGAAGACAAGGATGTTAAGGGGTCAATGAGACATTTTCTTTTTAAATCAACTAATAATCCAAATTTTTTGAGAAAATCTGCTCCTATAATAGCTTTTGAAGCATTTGCTGTAATAAATGACCAACTAAATTGTCTGCGAAGTCCAAGATCCAATTTAATCATTTTAGTGCCAAAAGTGTTAATTTTTGAACCATTGGCGGCAAATAATGTAAAATCTGATACTTTATTATTTCTTTGTTTATTTGCAGGAATTACTGATACATCAGCTCCCGTATCAATAAGAAATTGTTTGCCGGTTGATTTATCGTATAAATATAAGCGGCAACTTTTCCCGCCAGTATCGCCGGCCGCATCAAGCGATTGGCCTATTCGTTTTCCGAAACATCTCGTTTAAATTGGCATGGTTGTATACACTTCTTGGCATTATTTCCGAACTTAAAATGATACCAACAAAATGCATATCGGGATGAATTAGATTTGGATCTAGAGCATCTCTGCTGTATTCTCTTGATTTACTACGTTGCCTAGAATTTAGAGAAAATTCATCGTATTTTTTTGTTAATGCCGCTATGTCTGCTTGCAACGCCTCTAATTTATTACGGTCGGTTGATTTTGACGACGAATTATTGTTTGTTACCGAGCATACTTCGGATGAACTGTAAACAGCAATAATTTTGTCAGCCATTTCTGCAATATTATTTATATATATATATATATAATGAATCTTTACTAATCAACAAAATAGCTTGTGTCTGCTGTGGAAGCCTTTGTAGCTACAAAGATTTAATAAGTTCATCAGGAATAGAACTCCCTGCTAAGCTCTTCATTTGCCGTAAGAGATCGGACGGGCATCGATCGCCAAGTTCCACATTTCAGTCAACAGTTTTTTTAACCATGACTCCTCAGTATCGGTTAATCTGTTTAACAAGGCATTTTTTAACGTTTCGTATTTATCATCATGAGGAGGATTTGATAATATATCCACTACAAAATCCAAATCATTCTCATCTAGAGCAGCAACAACGATATTATATTTGGTTGTGTCGTTCGAAATAACGCTGTTAGAAAATTGTGCTTTCAGCGGTAAAAACCATAATTTAGGCTTATTTCGCCAAAAAGCTGGTGGCATAACTGCTACTTTATGAATTTCGGTATTTGTATCACCGAGATTAAATATGGAAGAATCATCACTATTAGTAGCCATTTTAAATTAAAATGTGAACAGTTTCGAATTATAGCATAAATGTACCTGATTTTCCAGTTATACAGCAGTCGTTAATGACGAGTTTTGCGGATGGTGTGTTCACCGGGTCACCAATGAAGGAAATGATTTTATTTACAATGATATTAAAGGTTAAATGAATTTTGGTATACAGATGTAATGCATACATAGAGAGCGGACATCAATGGCTGACTAGCTGCCGGGAAAAATGTAAGCAGAACACAATAAACGTTACATCAAAAGTTGAGTAGTTTTTATCCTTCTCCGTAGTGCGAATATTGCTTTTGTAATATGTCGCCACAGGATCCATAAATGCACCTTCAAGTTCTAGGGGTTTTGTGAGTTGAAAGTTTGAAGACCCCTGCTCTATATCAGTTAATATATAATTTTTAGGTACTGATATCACTGGTTGTGCCAAATTTTCTAATCAAACATTGATAATTTGAATTCTTTTAAATGCCTCATTTTTGTGTTAAACCAATTGTACAAATTATTAATAAACCAAATATTTTTTTCCATTCTTTTTTTTAAAATATTTGTTATTAGGTCAGATATTAGTACATACTAGTTATGTTAAATTTCCATCAGGGAGAAATAGCACCTTTTTTAAATTAGCACTGAATGAAATTGAGAAAAGTATAAATGATTTTTAACTTGAAATAGTTACTTTAGATACTAATCTCAGTTACTTCTCTCATTGTACTTTGGGAAGAAATATCTCTCAGAAATTTATAATATCCTTAATTTATTTATTTGAAAACAAGTAATTCATCTCGGAAAATTACAAAAATACTTTTACAAGGACTTAATCTTCTTAATTTCGTATTAGTACACAAAACTTTTTTATAAAAAACATGTTTTATAAGTACAACTCAAGAAAACAGAATGTACATATTATAACTTCAATTTAATGGGGGGAAAAAGAATTTCTCAAATATAATTTTATGTAAATTTCTAAAAATACATCATTAAAATCTTATGCAACCTATTTTCTTAGAGAAAAATGTTCTTATTTCTTACATCTTCAATAAACATTTTAGACTAGTATTGAAGGAAGTTATATAAGAAAGAGACTGCAGATTACATTTCAAAACTGGATAACTTGCTTTGTGTACTGACTAATTGCTTTTTTGGGGGAAAAAATCTTGTCTTTAACTTGTTTATTCATTTTCAGACTAATATATAATTTACCTCATAAAATTTCAAAAGAAATGCTTTAAAATAATAAACCTTCTTACTTAAACAAAAATGTATATATAAAAAAATCTAATTTTATATCATAAGTAAATCCTCTCCAAAAAAATGTACCCGGTGACATGTAAAAGATAATGTACAGATATCCAAAATACTTAACTCAAATTTAACTCAAAACTAGAAACAGATTTTTCTAATTCCGAGCATTGTTATGAAGGCGTGAAAATTAAACGCAAACTTTCAACAAAATTATGTTTTGGTAAGCTACCGAATGGAGAGAAGTATAAGAGGGACTGGTTCATCTCTATTCAAAATTGAAAGGCCAAGTATTTTGTTTCTTTTGCCTTCTCCTTCAACCTGAGGGAAAACGTGGAGTTTTAGTAACTGGCTGTAATGATTGGAAGAATTGTTTTTCAAGCCTGCTTCGCAGCATGAGAGATTAGACGACCATAGGGCAAATGTAGTGACTTTTTTGCTAAGAAAAGGAGCCAAAACACAGTCCAGGATCAATATGATAAAGAGGTGAAGTTTTGGCGTGATATCTTTAATACAGCTGTCTCTGTTGTGAAAATTTTGTGATGCCAAAAGGTAAGGAATGAACAACAGTGACCAAGCCATGTCATTCTCTTTCCTTACGACTGCCGGTTGCCAATCCAGGACACGGCGGGTCCATAGGTGGTGGATAATAGAAGGACTCTCCATCAAGAAGACAAAGAAAGGGAAATGAGTAAGAGAGTTAAGGGAAAATCCCTCCCGAACCAAAACTGGCAAGGTAAGAATTGAAGGAAGGGGAGGGGCGCAAAAATTTAAAGTACCTAGGGTGCCGGGGAGGTTAAAAATGGCCCTGAATAGTCTGAGAGTGTTTTTTATAATTGTTGAAAGCAATGAAGTTGAAAAAATATAGCACTAAAAGCTGGTTAGTTCAATGGTAAATTAGTTTCTTTACTAATAGATAGTGAATCATCGTGGAAATAATGATCTATTATAACTGAAAAACGAAATTGTTGAATAGGTTGATGAATTAATTGTTGATGGAGAAGTTCCACTCCATAAATTGCAGTGTTTATGGTTCTTTATATTTTAAAAATTGTCTTAATTCAATTACTTTTCGTCTGAGAAAAAGACCGTTATTTTGAAATGTCAACTTGATAATCATACTTTCATAGATTAAAAATATAAACAGAAACACAATTGAAATTCCTAAAGAAAGCGGCTTGAAATTACACCCTCCGAGTTATTCTTAATTCGAAAAAATGTATAAGCATTGGAAAAATTTACATCTACAGTGACTTAGGTTACCTACACAGAATTGCATACACATTTTCGTATGAAAAGTTCTCAATGTTGCAATTCAATATATGAAACAATCACACACACAAGTTGATAAAGTAATAGATAACCCATTAATAGCTGGAAAATAATATTGATGTTTTGCATTGCCATTTTA
Source organism: Trichonephila inaurata madagascariensis (assembly GCA_019973955.1). Lineage (NCBI taxonomy): Eukaryota > Metazoa > Arthropoda > Arachnida > Araneae > Nephilidae > Trichonephila > Trichonephila inaurata. The sequence continues at coordinate 494,675 of BMAV01015310.1, forward strand.
TTTCGTCTCAGCACTCACCAAAGTCCTCATTTAGGTACAATTCCTCTTTGCACATAATCACAGAAACTACCTATACCCAGAGGCGGATTAAGCGGGTGTCGGACCTGGTGGCCGCCAGGAGCCCCAAGCTTGATGGATTCCATTTATAAATTCAACGTGTAACAAAAAGATCTTGAACCGATATTGCAACCCGTATTATTTCCCCATATTTAAGTTGTGTAGCAGCCCTAGTCATCTTTTTTTCGTATATCTGTATTGTTGCAATCTGTACAAATTTTTCACGTGCGTCTTTTTTATATTGTACAAGTTTTATTTTGAGCAAATGAATACTATTCTAGTCAAACAAGTGCGTTTTTAGTTCACAGATGTGCTTAATTACTCTCGAGTATATTTTACACTGATGGAAAGAAAAATCAAAACACTAAGAAAAAAATATTGTCGACTAATAAAACTTCCGCGTTACATTTGTATAGGTAACATATTTAATTGATTAAAGTTTAAAGATCACAGGTTAGTATAAGCGTGAGTAGAGCTATTTCAAACGTGAAATGATACATTAAAAACCGGTGTAACCATCACAATTTTAATTGCAAGTATGCAAACGTGCATGCCATGTGTCGTACAGGTACCGGATATCAGTTTCGGGGATAGAAGTGCATTACTGTTGCTCTTGGTCGGTCCAAACACGAGGTTGTTTAAATCTGGTTGTGGATGAAGCTTTCATTGCAGTTCAATGACGTCCCATCTGTGCTGGAATGGAGAAAAATCTGATGATCTGGCAGGTCAATGCAACGTGTTGACACCCTCTATAGAACCTCGTCTATCTCTCCAGTATGTAACATCAATCATAATTAAAGATACATCCACCTTACTGGAATCACCACCGGCCAAGCCCCGTCATTCGTTACAGTTATCACAACGCGCCAGCAATATTATAAAAATATTTCATATATATAGGGTATTTATGTTGAAAAAATGATGTCAGAAATTACTTTTGATTGCATGAGATACGATAATGTGTTTGAAAATTCCTCCCCATTTGACAAAATCCATTTACTGGTACTGGGTTGGGTAGGAGCATTTAGTTGTTTCGAACCTTTGTCTTCAATCATGATATTTTAGATGACTTTATAACGCTTTCAAATTAACCTTTTTAGAACATAATTACTATGTTAATATAATATAAGTATTGTAGATTAAAATAAGTTGAGAGTTACATTTGTGTGATCAAAATTACGTGTATAGCGAGAGTGTAAAGTTGGATGAAAAAGTCATGACTAGGAAAAAATTTTATCGTGTTCGGGGTGGGCGGAGCAAAGAAGTTCGAGTGCGAGAGAGAAAAATTTAGGATACTTGGAATTGAGAGGAATTTCCGTGATTGGTTGACCAGAAAGATCAACTATTTTTACATTTAAATTTGGTTGAGAAGCTTGACCAATCATTGAGTAGCTATGAGTTCTAGCAAGTTGAAGATAGTAGTAGATAATAAATAGTAGTATATATTATCTCCAATCTTATATCTAAGTTAAGATAATAAAATTTAGAAATTAAATGAAAGCAGAATCAATTAAAATGGATCTGAGTCTATGATAATTTAAATTTTTAATTTAGAATACTTTTCGATACTCATGATTAATTGATTTTCTGAAGTCAATTTTATTGCATTTCTCCTGATCGTTTGTTTTATAGTGGGAAGTTTACTCTCTGCTCTGAGGTCAAAGTTCTTCATGAACCAGCGAGCATTTAAAGTTTGGTAATTAAATTTTGAGCACTTTCTAAGAGTTAGTACGAGTCTTTGCTGCATGCCCCCCCCCCCATACAGGGGAGGTGTAGGTCAGGATGATTTTTAGGATCAGTGTGAATAAAGATTCAATTACTGTTTCACTAGATTTGAAATCATTTGGTCACTGTTAAGAAACGTTGGTAATAAATATGGACATCTACAAATTTGAATGAACATTTCTTTCTATCTTTTTGCTTTATATAATAATTCCTTTTAAATATTGCTCCTATACTGTTTTCTCAAGGATGAATGGGATGCTTTTAAAATTGCATGTATTTCCATTGCTTATCTAAATAAAAAGAAACAAGTCCCAAATTTCAAGCATTTATTTTTATTCATATGATATATATATATATATCAGCACCAATAACTACATTTTAATATCTTATTTTACAAAACATTTGTACAGAAGCATACCAAAGACAAAATGTCACAGTAATAGCTATATTTAAAAGAAAATCACTATGCTTTATTATTTCATATAATCTGTAAAAGAAATCTTTTTATAAAATAGACTTTTGATATATTGTTTTTATAAGACTCACTGAGATTCATTACATTTTCATCTCACGAATCAACTTCTCATATGGAAACTTTTAATAAATTAGTGAAACTCATGAAAATATAATAATAATCTGAATTTACAACCAATAAATAAATATCTACATCTAAAGAAGAGTTCAGGACATTCACTATTTCATGAATTCTAATAAATAAAAGTAATTTTCACATCTTAACATAAATTCTCCATTTTAATTTATATAAAACTTTTAAATAAGTGCAATAAATATGCTTAAAGATTAAACAAAATTATATTCCAAGTACACAATTACGAATACAATGCAAAGTGAATTACAATAGGCCTTCAAATAGAATACTAATATCAACATTTTATAGTGTGCTGAATAACAGGAACTTGTAAATTGAATGCAGCAATGTAGATAAATGTTCCATATGAAATGAATAGGATATATCTCATTCATGACCAATGATTAACATGATTTTAAAACATAGGTATTTTTCTTTATATAATATATAGTATGTATATATATATTCTATATTATATTTTATATATATATATAATGTTAAGTCACAGAAAAGGACATAGCGACAATTTCATTAACATTTAAATATATTGCCCAAAAAATAAACCTTTTGATGAAGCTTGTCAAAAATATAATTTTCCTCGGGATCTTTATGAAGTGTTGATCACAGTAGATGTACTTTGAAGCAATATCAATGCGTTTAAAGTCATCACAATGGGATGTTTAGTAGAAATAAATATATTACTCTTTTATCATTATACATCACATCACAACTTAGCTATATTCATTATTTACCTTTGATTTCCTTTAAGAATCAAAAAAATGACTTAAGCAAATTCAAAGAATACGCTTGGTCACTGGTCAACACTTCTTTGAATCCAGAGTCAAATGTTCCGAAAATCTCTTCATCAAAGCATCTCTGTATAGATTTCTCTCATAATTAAAAAAGCTACATTAATGAAAACATTGCACATAAATTACGACCTAGTATTATCGACCCAGTAAATAACGTCAACCCTTACCATTAAGCTAACATATATAAAAATTAGTGCATATAGACTAGTTGCTCAGTAAATATAGGCCATTTTAAGGCATGGCCATTTCACAAACATAAGTACTTTTCTTCAAACACAAGTGAAATTGGTCTTATAAAGAAAAATGTATTTTTATGGTATGTACAATGCATAAAAAGATCAAAATTCAAAAATACAATTCAAGTTATGGAAAAAACAAGTTTATAAACAATTCAGTCCACAAGGGCTATGCCACAAATGTTCACTAAGATGTAGTACAAAGGGGATGCATATTTCATTTAGCATGCTAACTTACTCTTTTTGCACATTATTTAATTTCATAAGAAATAAAATGCACAATGAGGTTAGATATAAAAATGTTTTGAAGAATATCCTGATATGTAGTTTTCCCAACTTTATTATCTAGTTAATGTGTTATCGATAATTTAATTCTAGATAATAAATATTTAAAACCCAAATTGTAAGACATCCATGCTTATTTGATAAAACTACGTAAACACGCATTCTGTTTTCATTTAACTTTTGTAGAAAAATTATCTTTTTTTATTGCCAAAAAGAAAGGTAATTAGAAATCAATAATTTTTTTTATATTCGGAACTATGATTTCTGAAATTCCAATGAAATGAGTTCCCAAACAAGTTCAGTTTTAATTGAATATTTTATTCCGAAATACTTGTGATAACTTTTTTAATGACAGCTGTAACTGCAAAATTTTATTGATAGTTACTACATTAAAATGGAAATCGAAAATGAAGTGTTCAGAAAAATGTTTCAACAGAATGAGTTTGGCACTCAACATCTAGTCACTTTAATACCGCCGAAAGAGTTCAACTTATGAAAATGAAATCGTAACACTATTTGTGTTTTTATATAGTGACCAAATTAAACTCTCCCGTGCCAAGTGAAATCATTCAGAGGATTTTTAAATGGTAAAATCAATAAACCATTGAGCATATAAAACATTTTGTATGTTTAGTTATGTGAGATTTTAGAAGCTTTCCTAGTACATAAAAATATCTTCAATCCAAAAATAATTATATGTTTAAACTGAATTCACTTTAAATTTTTGCATCTATACACACATACAAATATTTTTACTTTCATTCTACACATAGTTTAATTCATTGGTTTTTTAAAAGGAGTTTTCCAATGAAAAATTCTTTTATAACAGAAACAATTGTTCCTTAAATATAAAATCAAGTTAAAGAATCCCACATCCATTTACATTTTATATTAATTATCTCTCTCCCAAAGATTTTGAGGTATTTTAGAAAAGTTTAATTTAAAAAAGTTTGAAGATTCATAGACAAAGTTCTTCGAAATTCTAAAAAATGTTAATGCTGTCATAGATTTTTTTAAATTTATTCTTTCATAAAAAAAGATTCGTAAAAGTTTCAAAACCTTTCTAAATATTGCAAAGAGCTTTGTTAATTTATGTTCCTATTTAAATCTGTTGATTCATTGAGCAAGGATTCAGTTTGAAATTAAAGGCATTTATCCCAGCCAAAAAAAACTTTTGAATTTGAAAGAGTAGTTTCATTTCAGATTGTTCATTATTTTTAAGGAATTTTAATTGTCAATAGAGTTATTAAAGAATACTCAAAAGGAATTACCTAAGTTATATATTCGCGTACTATCCATTAAGTGCAAAATATACATAAGTACACCATTTAATATTTTATGTACACATTTCTATATACAAAAATTCGATATTGGAGACTTTTTTTAAAAAACATTCCTTAAAAAGTCAAATTTATTGTAACAATTATTGAAATTCAAGTAGTTTTTATAACATAAAATATATCTTTTGAAGAATAGTTAATTAAATTAAACATTAGCATAAATTAATTTTAAATGAAATCATTACTAGAGGATATACAGAATATTCAAAATGAAATGGTATGGACTAAAATTAGTTTTCATGTAAAAATTTAAAAAAAAAAACATTCTTACAGTATTGATATATTCTCCTGCACGTGTGCAAAACTAACATAATGAGGAAGTTGAGTAGCATAAATGAATACATTAAAGTGATCAACAGCTTATTTTACTTTATCTATCCTCTGCAGACATGACCACAATAGTTTTATATGAGACGAAAAAATATATATATATATATAAGTTCAAAATACTAAACTGCCTCTATAAACCACACAATAATGAATTTAAACAAAATAATATTTTAGACAAACAATTCAACAGCATCATACAATATGCAATACAAGACATAACAAAGAAAACATCATTAAAGATTTTGGCTGCAAAGAATCAATAGCAGAGTTCAAATTCTGAAGCCTGTCCATACAAATATATGGTGTAACCACGAGACAATATGCATTTATCCAACGCAATTAGAGGATGGAGAAACAGATGAAGGAAAAGCGTAGTCTCTGGATACAGTGGATAATATAAAAGAGAAAAGCACAAGGACATCAATCCACTTATTGTTAAACAAAAGGACAAATGTTGCTTCAGAACACTCCAAGTTTCTGAAAGAAAAAATACGTCAATGACACCAATCTTAAATGTAAATTAGGATACAAAGTTTTAAGCATTAAGGTTACAGAAATTAACATGTACAAATCTTTGAAATTTTAATAAAATATAAATTAAAATCTAATGTTAAAAATAGAATCCAAACTTGAAGCACTGTCTCAGAAAATAATTAAATAGATATTTTAACGTATTCCAAACTTATCTTTGAATCAACACAGTTTTGTTCACAATATTTAATTGACAATAATTTTATATACAATATTTCGACCTTTCTTTCCCTTGATACCAAATATCTGATTTTATGTATTAAAGTGAAAAATTGAATTATAAAGTAATTCTATATTTGAGAAGAAGTATGTCATACATCTAAACAAATCTGTACTAAATTTAAAATATCTTTCACAAAAAAAAAATACTCCTAGCTCAAGACTATAATTTGAAAATTAGGTGGAGATATCTTCTTAAATTTCCTAAAAGCTTACAAAATAAATTCTCACTTTGAAAAATAAAAGTAAAAGTAAAAACAAAAATTCATATTTTCCTATTACTTAAATAGTCATATATGCTTTCAAACTATTATTTCTTATATAAAAAAAAAGATCAATAATCAAAAGCAGTTAAATTTTGAATATAAAGTTAACGTATAACATAAAACAATGTTATTTAAATAGAGCAATATAATACACTTTTGTTTATAAGTGCAACATTGTCGGAAGATATTTTATTTTTTCTACATAAATGAGGTAAAATGTTACTACACGTCAAATGAATTTTAAATGTATAAGAAATCTCATAAGTAACAACACTTAATTACAATGACTGAAATAAATAAGTTCCAAGTATTTCAAAATGCCTGTTTAAATGTATTAAAATGTATTGAAATAGTTTTGATGAATTTCAGTTTGAATTTCCTTCTAGTTCATATTAAACTCTTAACAGAATCAAAAATTTATTGCATTCATACAACTACAAAAAATCCGTGTAAAATAACCAAAGGAAAACTTACCGGAATGTGTACGAACTCCCTCTGGGCAATGTTGCTATCTTCCTTTGGCTAAGGGGGAAAAAAGTCGTTTCAAAATAAATATAAAGTCTACAAATCTGAAGATTTTAATGAGATGCTGAAAATAAATTTTATATTTACCATCTGTGCTTTCAAATAATTCAGTAGACATTTCAGATCTACTCGAACCACTTTGCCTTACAGACTGAAAAAAATTATCAAATAAAAAATTTTAATACAGTGACCAATAAAATATTACATAGAGAAAATATCAGCTGATGCTTCTCAGAAGCTTAACTTAGAAATACACTTAACTCGATGAACAGAGATGGAACCAGTTAATTGTTTTAAGAGATGTCTAAAAAATTGGTTAAGGTTTAATTATGTGATGATTGCTTATAAATTTCATAATTAATTTTATTCATTTGAGTTTATTAATGTACTCAGTAGGGTAAATTAATGGCTGAATAAAAGGTTACAATTCCTCACATTAATTACTACATACCATTGCTTGTACAAACTACAAATATAATAGTTATACAGTATAAGTTAAATTAAATTTAATTTAGTCACTTGCAATAAAATGTGCATAAAAAAAATGAAGTTTTATTAACATAAAATGAGTTTTAAACTGTGTTGAGGGGGGGATGCTTGAAACAAATCGAAAATTCCAACACTATAAAATTTAATCTTTAGCATCGACTTATTTGACCAAGCTAAAAAAAAAAACCACGACTGTTTAAAATTTCTGAAGAATAAAGAAGCGAGGAGGGCCAACTCTCTCTCAGTGATCAAGATTTTAAAAACTTTTAACTTAACCAGTTGACTGTGGCGCCCCCGTTTGAGAGCGTGCAACTGTGTGTGTCACGGAAATCAAGCGATGACGAGTCTACTCGTCAATCACAGAGTAAGTTGTGTTGTTAAAATATTAGATCAAAAAGACGAGTTTATTTTATAAAATTGCCAATTTTATTACTAATATTCATTTACGGGGTTAGCGTGTAAAGGGTTATAAAGTAATTTAGCTTGGTCGAGGGTTCCTGAGGCCAAAGATCCTTCCGACTTTGAATTTTTATGGATATCTATGAATTTAAGTGAATTCCCGAACTGAGAGACCGAAACACACACTGATTTACTTCCTTGTTTACTGACGAAGTATTTTCTACCTGTCTTGACACTAAGGTGCTGTAGGATTAATCACAGTCCTCTTACCAGAAAGCATCCTTGCTTTTCCCACCACAATTAAGTAACTGTTTTTTAGAACTCACAGCATTGGACCCTTACTCTAATGTCAGCTCAGTGTTCTAACATCAAACAATTGGGATTGACACCACTCGATAGAGAAGTTACCTAACACTTCGGGCTAACAGTTATGAATGGGCTCAGCGCCCGGTTGGCGTCAGGCATTTGTCCCATGGTTGACCATACCTGAAGGAACCCTATAATAAATATATTTTCCTACTTTTAGACTAACATCTAAGAAGCGTTATCATCGTTGATAAATAAATTCGTTCTGCGAACTTATATGCTGTTTCAGCCGTTGCATTACAGAGATGCATGAGTTTATTTTAAAATTTTCCTCTTTATTTGTTTTATTCCGGTCTGGCTTCAAAATATTCTAAACATATTGAAATTTAAGAATGTTTTGTTTTTCTCAAAAATTACAATTTAAATAACCAATGGTCACTACTTTTTACGCATGGCGAGTATACTCGTCAATACACAAAATCCTGCAACTTCTCCATGACGAGTATACTCGTCAATCACAGTTAACTGGTTAAAGATTACGCCTCGGTGCTTTCTTCTGCGTGTAGTCAGTGTATGCCACTCAGTGGCGTACCGGAAAATATTGGGGCCTCCCAGTGAAGTCAGGGTTTGGTCCCCAAGCACCGTACTTGGCGTCAGTCATGCTTTGGACCCCCCACCACTGAGTTAATGTATGAAACGAGACTCCTTTCCATAACATTGTAACCAATGACGTACTCATGGGTGGGATTTGAAGGTTCAAACCCATCCCATATACGAGCAGATGTTTCAGTTTTAGCATAAAGCATCAGCATTTTTGTACTTTCGAGTATGCTGTTTTAAAAATATAACCCTTCCTATGATAGTAGTCCGATTGTAGCAATAGATAGTGATCTGATAGTGTCTGAGTAGTAGTATGCAACTGATCGTAGCAATTTATTTAGATAACTTTTAAACTGAGTAACTAAATATATATTTTTTGACAAATAGTTTTACTTACGGTTGAACTAGGAAATGTCTGCGTGGCAGCGTTACGACACCGTTTGTTGGGTATCTCATTCAACATGGCTTGGAGATTTTGTAATTGTGACAACAAACACCTGAAAGAATCAATTCAAAATTTAAATGAATACATTATAACGTGAATATGTGCAAAATTCCAAATCTTAAATATGAGTTTATTCAAAGACTCATCAGATAGGCCACAGAAAAAATATGTAAAACAGAAGGCAGAATACTACATAAGTAAATTGCGGAACAAATCGCGTAACAAATGTAAAAATAAATATTAAATTAATGAAATGAGAAATATTACTCAGTTTTTAGTAGAATGATCAAAATGCACTGGACAAAAAAATGAAGTTAATATTTCCCACTTACAAATTTTTAAAATCGTTTCCATAAGTGTACAGATGCGTTTGGGCTGTACATTTAGAGGAAAATGCTTCATACGAGCAAGCGCTAGTGCCAATCATCGCACTTGGTTAATTCTCATACTTTTGCGGTGGGTTTTTCTGCAACAATTGGTGAAACGTAACAACAAACAGTTAAAATGAGAAACCATCAGTACCAAGGTAATCGAAATGAGGTGGCAAATCAGCGGAAGAATTGAGGGGGGGGGGCAGTCTAAGAAGTATAAACTGACAGACTTAAATGTAACATCTAGATTTGTATGCAATTCATAAAGGCAATTTAATGAGACCAGATCTAAAGAAAAAAGGGATGGGCAAGGTCATACAAGATGCATAACTAAAAAACAAAATTAGTGTTTGTACACGGCAGCGAGTATAATAACTTCTTAGCTATCTATTGGATTTTATGTGGCCACGAGAACTCAAGTCTCAAGGATTGTTTTCAGAAAGCTGCATGAGAGGTCTGTTTGCAAGAATACCCCCCTCACTTCTGTGCCCAAAAGAGTTTGCTTATCATTGTACAAAGAACAGTGGCAGACCATTATGTGTACTGACGAGCTCATATTTAGTCTAACTACTGAATCTAGCGAAAGGCTGCAGGGCAGCGGGAAGATCTGCGATCGGGGCTTTGAGGAATCCAGCGAAAGGCGGCGAGGTAGCCGGATCAGAGATATTAGATTAATGGTATACCAGCAAAAATGCCACGAGACATCGGTACTACCGACATTACATCAAAGACAAATATCTGATAGCTGTTGACATTACGATATCCAGATTAAGACCGTCGAGAAAGAGCTCGGCTGTTGACAATACCCAGTATAGGATTACTAGATGTGTCAAAGTTATATCTCACAGATGCAACAGAATGTGTCTCTCAATTCTGTGTTAACTATTTGCAAATAAAAAGTAATTTTTATTAAAGCTGTGTGAACCCTCTTGCTACCCAGAAATTAAGTAAATTTTCGATCACGACGACAGTAGGTATGTTGGATGGACGCACGTATTCAGCTTAACCAACTAAAGCGAGCATATTCACCGGATAGAGTGGCTATCCAGATCACGATACCTTAACTCTATGCAGCATATTTGGTATACTTTTGGAAGGACAATTGCAACTCATCCTTTTCTTTCCAGAAGCATCCGAAAACAAAAGACAACATTGAAGTAAAATTGAGATCGTCTGCCACGTGAACTAGAGCTGTTTCACTCCAATATGAATTCAAGCTGTGAAAAGCTACATGTAACTATAAGAGGGGCCATACTTCCAATAACTCATTTTCTTTGATCTATTCTGCAAGTTTTCTTTTACACTTCCGGCCCTGAAGAGAATCGCACACGATTATGAGTGTGGAGCAAAACTTTTCCTGCGGTTTTTTTTTTTTTTTGGTATTATGTGAACCTATCAACATACCTAAATTCATTTAAATCTATCCAGTTCTAATGACGAAAAAAAAGGGGAAATTCCCTTAACTATGAACACCAGCACACATATTATAGCTTAATATATTAAATGAAAAAACCTACAAATCGATCAAGTAATAGAGATTTATGAAGGAAAAACTTATCAGTTGTGATAAGAAAAAAGTTAACCGACGCTTAAGGATCTTTTGATGAATAATTTTCAGAAAAAGCTTAATATTTGTAACAAAAAATAAATCTCACTTGTTATTTCCTTCTAATGAATCTAATTTCTTCTTGTATTCGCTGTTTTCACTAGATAGTACTTCAACTCTAAGAAACAAAAAAAGAAAAATGTCAAAATTTAATTTTCTAATTAATTTATGCATCAAACAATTTGAAATACGTTCGACAAATAGAAAAATTTGTGTGCTAAATGCAAGAAAATTGTACTCCTTACTTTTTTTCCAAAGCATCCATGTATTCCTTTTTCTTCCGTCTGCTTTCCTGAGCAGATATCTACAAGCACAAAAAGTTACAATAAAATAATTGCTAGAATTGGATAGAATATAGAATTGGTTAACAAATGTTCTATATTAATCATGGAAGAATACCATTGGGAAGAATACTTGTGTATTATCTTATTAAGTATTTAATTGCAGTTATAAATTTAAGGTGACTGCCTATACCTTCGGACCCAATTTTTTTATAAAACAAATTTTTAAAACAAATTGAGTGTTTTTAGAAAAAAAATAATAAACGTAAATACATAAAAAATTTTAAATAAATATTGTACTTTTAGAAAAAAATTTTTTTTAAGGAAATTTTTCCAAATTTTAATTATTAATTATAATAAACATTCCCACAAAATTTCAAAACGTTATCTTGTTTGGGGTTCTTAAGATATGTATCTGGTAAAGAGTTTCTTTCGAAAACATAATTGAGAAAAACTCATTTAAAGTTTTATCTTACTGCCCTTTTGCATAGAGTGATGTTTTTAAAATCACTATAACTTTGTTTCTATTTCGCGTAAAGGAAAAAGAAAAACAGTCTTGTAAAGAAAAATGTTCAAACTATAAGATTTTGAAATAAAAAAAAATGCCTTATGTAGACGAAAAACGACATTTTCAAGGTATGCAGTCCCTTTAAAAATTTAAGTATATTTAATGTTAATTAAGTTCAACAGTTAAGTTCAAAATTTAAAAAATTAAGTATTTAATACGAATTCATCGGGTTCAAACACTTTATTCATTAATTCGGGATTATTCGTAATATCGGGGTCCTAAATTACAAATTTTTAAAATTCTATAAGAGGCAACTACACAAAAAATAACCGTAGTTAGAAATTACGAATTTTTTTATTCAGCTCCTAAAATGGATGGATAAAGGAATATTCTGTTCTGTTCAAAACTCTCGCGATAGGTTACACTCATGACTCATCTGCACCTGTAAAGTCAAATAGGCTGCACCCTTTCCAAACGAAATTTGCAGCTTACATGAATAGTCTTTTTCTATTCCGGACAAAAAACATGAAAAGCTAATTTAACTAAAAGATAATTTTTGCTAATTCAAACTAACAAAAAACTTTTCAGTGGTTGAAATAATTAATTTGCGGTCTATTATTCGTGACTCAGGGGATTTTGCCTACATTTTAATCGGTGAAAAGAAATTTGAGAAATCACGAAATTCGTTCGGTAAATCCGGGCTCGACTGTATTTCTTTTGGCTCTACTATTTTGCTGTTCTCTTGAGGATGCTTTATTTGTGTGTGAAATTATCCTATACTTATAAAAAAAATTTCTCATAAAAATTGTACATTCGGTTTCATAGATAGAACTCTTGAGTTTCAAGATCTGATATTGCGCACCTTTTAGCAACCCCTAAGCATTCTATCATGCATTGCTTAAAGTAAGAAAGATTGTTCTTGGGGATAATTTTGTTTTGAATGGAATTTAAGCAGACTACTTGTTCTTGAATGTATGAAAAAAATTGTCATTGGGAATATTTTTATAATTCTGCTCAAAGCATACAAATGAATACATTGTGTTTTAAAGCGTCTCTTTCGAAGAAGTCTGCTAACAGAGAATGATGAAAAAAGCAAGCTTTACCTTATTTTTTATTTTCCTTCGGATTTTCTTCAATGAACGTTCTTCAGCCTTCGTCAGGGGAAGTTTTTGTGGAATGTGATAGCCTTCGGCTAACAGAGTTCTCTTTTCTTCATCTGTGAGTTGCAAAACTCCAGTTGCTCCTTTCTAAAGACGAAAGAAATATGCATTAATGATAAAATAAAAAGAGAGGAAAAGTATGCGGTACAATTCACCCAATAAGGATCGATGTTTACCTCATTTTTCTAAATGGAGTTCAACAGACCTGTCTCTCTTGTAAAAACGAAAACAAGACAGGAAAGAAATGTAGCATCTCCAATCCATTCAATAGTTATTAAATTTTATACAAAACTATAATATAACTAAATGTGTATCAAGTGTAATCTTAGTTTCATTTAATTCCTAGACAGTAAGTTTTAACCAGATGAATAAATTAATCTTTTTTTTTTATGAACATTCAAAATATTAGATAAATAAACTATGAAGACCGATGTGTGTCATTGATAGAAAAGAAATAAATATTACAGAGTAATTTTTCAAATGATATTGAAAAATCAGACAGAATTTTGCAATTCCTACTGTTAGTTCTCTCTCTCCTTACTCTTGTTCAAATTTTCAATCGTTAATAAAATACTTTTTATTCATCCACTGAAATCCAAATACATTTTTTTTTATAAGTTTGTAGTGTACAGTATTTTCAAATATTAATTCATTAATTAAATTTCATTTTTTAATTTTAAATTTAATCTGCGTTCTTTCTAACGAAATTAGAACAAGCACCAACAAATGGTGCCAGTAAATTTTTCTGACAAATTTTTTCTTGGCTTCAAATATATTTTTTTAAACTTGTAATAGATGACTTTTGATGTTGATATAGCTTTTTCAGATATTAATTCATTAATTGAATTTAATTAACTAAAATAAAAAATTTTCTTTGTTGACCTAAGTAGAAATTAACATTAAAATTTTTTTATACTACTTGTTTACATTATGTTTCTATATATAAGTAAATTAAAATGATTCACTAAGTAAACACTTTACATCAGCGTCTTTATAGTCGATCTGAACAGAACACGCACATTTAAATATTTTGCTTTCAAACCATTGTAACTTAAGTTGCATTGATCCAAATTTATGCAATGCAACAAATTAATTTAAAAGCTTTATAAATTTTGAATGGAATTGATATACTTTGTCTATTATATCCAAAGAGTTAAATATCTTTATTCTGCTCCTATGTGCAATGAGAAATCTTATATATATTTAACCCTAACGAAAAGTTTCTGCGATTTGAGCCCGAATTATGCGGTTTTATGGAAGTTTTAAGTATTAAGTCACCTTTTTTTAAAAGATAATGTTACACTTTGAAAAATTTGAAATAATTCGAAGACTGCAGTGGAGAAATTTTAGAAAAGGTTCGATTTAACATCGACACTTCGTTGTCAATACATATATCCCGAGGGTATTACTGGGGCGTATAAAATAAATTTCCGTTTTCGAACTACTAGACTTACAATAATGAAATGTTTTTTTTTCGTTGAATTGAAATCCGCTAAGAATAGGTCTTAAGGAAATCGACTCAGAAAGGGGGGTTACGGGCGGGTTATTGATAAAAAAAATTACTCATTTTTGAATTATTAAATTTAGACTTTAAATTTGGCAAGCGTGTTTATGATGTTGGGTAGAGATCCACTAAAAATGGGTTTTATGGAAATCCACTCTGAGGAAGTAGTTTTGAAGATTATGAAAGATAACTATACTTCAGATTTAGAAAGTCAAGTCCTTTCCTTTAAAATCAAGAGGTGAGAGTTACAACAATATTTTTCCATACAATCGAACACTTAATGATACTTTGATATCAATTTTACATACAAATAAAAACGGTAAATATTCATTATTCCTACAATATCATGAAATACCCAGGGAAAGGGGGTGGGTATCTTTATATTCACATCTTTTCATCTAAAATACATCATTCAATTCTTACTATTAACTCACTCTCTCTATTTATTGGTTTGTTAGTTTATTTACTTATTTATTCATTTATCTTGGTGGAATTTTCCATCGTTAATAAAATACATTTTAAAGCGCTCCATTGAGATAAAATTTTATGTACATGATTATTTTGGATGACAAACAATTTAATTATAATTAATAAAAATTAATTGATTAAAACTAATTATTTAAAGAATTACAAATACAGCCACGTTGGCATCATTTTTGGCGACTTGTGTCAAAACTTGAAAATACTTTTTTTCTCACGTTTTAAAGCATTCAGTTGAACTGAAATTTTATATACACTATTGTTTTGGATGACAATACGATACTTTAATGATAATTAATAAAAATTAATTACCACTTAATGTTGTGATTCTGTCCTATGTATATACATATTTATATTAATTATAACTAATAAAAAGTAGATAAAATAAAAAAAATTTTGTGTTGATATAAGTAGGAATTGACTTAATTTTTTTTATATTACTTGTTCAAAAAAGAAAAAGTTTGAGAATTCAGATCTACACAGTTATAAACTCCCATTCTTTCGATGGCGTGGAAAAATTGCTTTTAACCCAGTTACAAAATTACGTCAAGAGAACAGAAGTATTCTCACTGGCTGACTGCTGATGAGAGCTGTTTGGCTGTTTGAATGTTTCGACGATGAGACAGGTAGAACTATCTTGGCATGGGATTTACGACCCAGACCATGTCCTGAGGTCGATGAAGATGAAGTGGACGATGGCGGGTTGCAGAGAAGTCCTGGCGGTGAAGACGGCTGATGAGAAGATCCTCCATGTACAGGGGATAAACTGCCCTCAGAGTCGCTGCCATTGCAAGAGGGAGGAGTAGGAGGAAGAGGAAATCCACTGGCTGCAAAAAGGAGCATTCTTCTTTAACAAAATAAAGAACTATATCTGATAATCATAACTTTTCTTAATTCAGGAATTAAAGCTGTTTTCGCCATATGTACGAGAGTGTGAACTTGACGTGGAGCACATTTTCGGACAGAAAAAATGCCTCAATGCTTATAAAAACGTGTGACATTGTAACGCATGAATTTCTTTATAATATAGTGTTTTTAAAATTTCAAAATATTTCATAAATAATTAGTTTTTCCTTTCAACATGTGAAGGGATAGCTCATTTAGCATAATGGTAGAGGAAACAAAATGCAAAACACATTTTATAAAAGAAAAAATGTGTCAACTCGGATAAAAATGAGTAGTATGATAAAATAAGTGATTCTCTACAGGATAGTGTAGCCAGAATATAATATAATTGTTTGAGTACTTTTATATCTGAAAAAATATTCCGAATTCGGGTCTTAGTTTTTAACATTAACCGAAGACAGCTTTAAAGCATAAGACTGGAAAATGTATAGATTTGTGAACGAAAAAAAATATTAGAAGTTTTCTTTTGAATAGGCAGTATAGTGTTTTCAGGCGGCACGGTAAGTACCCAAGTGTGAGAGTCATTTTTTTTATTGGAGGCACCCTCTAGTGACTGTTACCGCTATCAAATTTTTGATGCTTCAATTTATTCAATTCAAGTTCTCGTCGGATGCTAAATATTGGTGTGATTTAATTTTGCCGAGAGCACCAAAGCCAAATTGATACTCAACGGATCTTTTACATGCCACATAATGATATGACACGGGTGCCTATGGTTTTTGCATCCAGAAAATCTAACGACTCCAGCCGGGATCGAACCCTCAGGCTTAGGCTTATTAGGCGGACACGCTACTTCCAAGCCACCGAGTCGACTATTTTTTATAGAAGTAGTGACGACTATTAATATTTATAGTACTGAAATCTCAAAGTTTTGAAGAACTTATTCAATTATACTAAATATGTAACTATAATACAGAAATAAACCATTTGTTATTTTTATTCTCAAAGACAAATATATCCTTCAGAATAGAAATAAAAGTTTCCCTCGTGGTATGGTGTGATTCCTTGTGTACACTTTTAAGATACGGAAATACAATGATTGTTCCTGATAAAAAAGTATCGAATTAATCTCTTTTTGAACACTCACTATAAAAGGCTCGTGCTTTTTTTTTTAATGAAACCCGGATCTAAAAAATGGTGAATTTTACATGGTACATGGTACATTAATGGTACATGGGAAGTACTCACTGGATAGAGATGGCTCCACTTTGATGTTGACTTTGGGAAAGAGTATCGGATGGTCTCTGGACGATGTAGAGGCCGAAGAGGTTCTGGCGGCCAAGACGATGGTCGGTTGCTTGAGCAGAGAATGGGGATGTAGGGAGGAAGAGGACAGGGGTGGAGAGGGAGCATTCAAAAGAGACGAGATGGTCGAGATACGAGGGGATGAGGCAGGAGGTGGAGAAGCCGGCTCCTGTTTAATAAGAATTTCCTCCGAAAAGTCAGACTGTCCCGTGGCCGATGTCATGGACACTGCTGGAAAGCACTCTGCTTCCATATCTAGAAAAATGAAGGAAACATGGCATGTGATTTAAATTTAAGAAATGAGAGAATCGCATAAAATTTTATTCAAATCTCTAAAGCGGACAAAGCGTCTCATTACACCTTCCCAAGACCTAGCTTATTTAGACGCACGTTCAGTAATACATATAAATGATTTGTCCCGACATAAATCTTTATTTTGATGTATAAAAATATATTTCTGCCTTACTTATTTTTGGAGTAAATTAATCAGATGAAATGCTTTTGAGTTTTCAAAATATTAAAGCTGTTTGCTATTTATTCCTTAGCCATTCAAATAGAGTATTATATAGAGTACTAATATTCTTTACCCATTTATAGCGTACGTACGCACACATGGAGAATTCAAATAAATATAATTAAAAGTACGAATTTGAATTTTAAATAGGTTTCGAAAAAAGTTTTGCTTTTTTAAAAATACGAACATTTTAACCCCTTTATAGATAAACATGAACTCAGTACAGGAGTAGGAACAAGAATATTAAATTTCTGACCCTATTTAATCATCTCAGAACAGTTTGTTCCAAATTTTCTTTTTTTGAATGAAAAAAGTCAACACAAAGCAACAAAAAAGTGTGCTTGTGAAAAATAAGTAATTAAAAAGGAAATTTGTGATATTTATTTCGCCTACCTGGATTTAAATTTTCCGGATAAGATTTAAAAGCTTTAAGTAACGTTGTGAAAAATTTCGTATAGAATTTTAGAGTAGATAAAAGGGAAGTACAAATCCTAAAATTAAAAAAACATCACGTAACGTGTATTTATAAATAGTTATTGTTTTGAAGTTAAACGCAGTGAGACAGAGAGAAAATATTGGCATTTTAAGTCCTTTATATGACGGTCGAAAAAATAAAAATACCGAACAAAAAATGTTTTGTTTTACAAACATTACTGTTTAAGTTTTAATTCCCTTGTGAACTTCGAGGTCGCGTGAAGAGATGATAGAAGCCGATATGAAAGGCATGGATTAGCCTAAATCTTTGAATCATGTCAAAAGCTTCGGCGAAAGGTTAATTGTTACCATTTAAAACTGGCATTCTGTAAACAGAAGGTGTGGGTATCTCTCCTTCCAAAACAGCACAAATAGAGATCGGCACACTCATACGTGTGTAGTTACTTTTTCGTAAATGTCAAGGTTACCAATATGCCTATTTTAAAAATGTTCTGTGAGGGGGGGGGGAACTCCCCATGCGTCACTGCTCAATACGATTAACCTTGATTGGAGCATCACCAATTTCAGATATTTCACGGCTAAAAGCATTTTTCCGGGTAGCAGCCTTAGAAGGAGTTGGCATTAGTTTCTTCGGAATACTTAATTTTCCGTAGATACATTCAATACATTGACACAAGTCCATATTCTTTTAATTCATTATTGAAAATTTATATTGAATGGAATATACATTTGGAATGATATTTAGAATAGAAAATAGCTTGTGAAATTTTACAATATCCGGATAGTAAGATATATCATTACTTTTATTTCGAGCGAAGTTTTAGAATTTACTTTACAGCCGTTAAAGCCTCAGGTTGGATTATTTTTTTCTTCCTTAACATTTACTATAGCTAAGCTATACGTATTTTGTATGCGAAATAAGAATTTTTCCTTGGGAGAGATGTTCATGAGAATAATAAACAGAATTACTCAGCCAAAGAAGGCAATTTATCTAAAAACTAATTGTATTCGATTAAATCCGTTTCTATTAAATTAAAAACAGTTTTCTTACAAATCTAATTAACAGTCACTTTATACAAGGAAAACTACGCCATTTTGAGAAAGAGATATTAAATCGCACTATAAAGCTACACGAGGACTATTGACGATGAACCTTGTAATTTTAAACCATGGGAAAGTAAGGAGGACGACTCCTCTCTCTCTGTGTGAGCTGGCACCTCCTTCTCCTAACTGTCAGATCATTTCAACGGAAGGACGTTTGAGCCTCGACAAAACGTGCAACGACTTCCTCAACACGGCAGGTCTTCAGAGGCGCTAGGTTCGAATTCATGACATGCCAGCCACGAGTCCGTGACCTTGACCTCTAGGTTACCTCAGCCACTACGTCATTTGGAAATGATAAAGTACTAACATTCGATTTTTTTAAAAAAAGTACTATAACTGATGCACATGTATTTGCTATCTAAATTCAAAAATTCACGGCAGAAGCTGTACTTGTTTAAATGTCTATTAGTAATTACAGTTAAGGTTTAACTAATCAGTTTACGCTATAATATTTAATAACAAAAAGATGATTGGTTTGTAATTAGTTTCCAATAGTGCAAACAACATCTGTGAAATTAAATAAGCCAATCAAAATCACATGAACGATTGATATTGAAATCTTCAGATTGGTAAAGAATATGATCCTATGTATTAAACGCTTTTCAAAAATTATTTAAGATAAATAATTAAAACGCGCAATTTTATGAACATAGGAAGGAATTTTTAAATACTAAAAACTAGAATTCACGTACTTTTCACTAAAGTATGTGAAATTACAAATTGTTCTTGTTACATTCATATAAATATAAACCTATAGTTATCTACCTGCATCTTGTTCACAAGGTTTGTAAAAAACAAAATTTAATTGATATTATTTTTGATTTTATTCAAATACGCACTATGCTTGAATCTTTGATTTTTGTGAAAATGATTTTTATTTTAAAATATTATAGAATAGTAACAGTAACATTGAGCAACACATCTTTTCGGTTTATTTTTCACAAATGTTTACAACCTCTTTGAAAATAAAAGTTCCAAATTATCCTCATAGATGGCAGCACTACATTTGTCACAACTACGGTTACCCATTATTTTACACCATAAAAAATGTAAACAGAAGCAAAAATGAATAGAAGTTGAAAGATAAGTTAATGAAAAAGAATAATTCTATATTTTAAAACATTTCCCCATTCATTTCATAAATAAGAAGTAAAAAAAGCACAAGATGTTTTCACTATTTTACCAGGACGTATTTAGTTGGTTAAATAAAATCAATTTGTTTCCATCAATACATCTAATTAGTTATTAAAATAATGTTTGTCCTCTAAAAGAGGGAATAATTTTTCTTAATTATTAAAATTGACATTAGGATAACGAACTAGTAAATAAATTATATGAATTACGCCATTGTCTTTAAGGAGTTGCATGCAGGAATAATAACGAAGTTTCTCTCTATACTATTAAATTAAGTGTAAATTGTGAGAATGTAATGCTGAAATTTTTTTTTAACTACATATTAGTTTTTAGTTGCAATCTACGAGTAATATTAACATTTGAAAGAGTGACATTTTCAAATTTAAGGACCAAAATCAATATCTAATAAAAAATAAATAATAGTACGATATCTTTAACAGTGTGATAATACAAAAAAAAAAAAAAATCACACACACACATTGAAAGATAGTAATTAATATCAAAATTTAAAAATAAACCCTATGGATTGATTGCAGTCTAACAAAAATTCTTTTCTGGATGCAAACACTCCTTTTTCAAATGTTAAAAAAAATTCCTCCATTTAAAATTTATACAATGACGCCATCTGCTGACGAAATAAAGTACTAATAAGTATAGCTTTTAATATGCGGAAGTAAAGAATGGCGAAGCATGCAATTTAAGGAGATACCACGATACCGTTTCATATGACAAAACACAGGATGTAAAATTCTTTTTTGATGGCTTAAGCATTCAACCCAAATTCCACATTGAAAATAAAACTTCCCAAACATTTGCATGGAAGAGAACAAACTGTTTTCCTCTTTTAAAGCAATTTTCTCGATGAATGAATTAAAATATAAAGCGTATGAAAGGTCAGTGACCTCATGTAATTACGACTTCGAAAATAAAAATTCTACTTTCACTCTGCCTATATTTTGAAACAAGGGTAAAATTAATTTTTTATCAAATTAGTCAATTAATATTAGGGAGGGGGGAAGCAACAGATTTTTGATGAATCTCTAGTGTAAGTATATCGTAATGCTTTTATCTTTACAATCTATGAGAGTTTAAAAGGACGAAAATATCTTGTCTAGATATCTATGAATGAATATTAATTGACACACACATCATTCTGTAGTTACAGCGAGTAAAGTAATTGAGATGGGAAAGATATTACAATATACTGCAATTAAATGTAATGTGTGCGTTTCCATTATTATCAGTCGGTATAGTGCTGTTTCATATTTAATTTCTTGATAACGTTTATCGAAGTTTCTAGGCAGTTCCTGATTTTAAATATTTAGCATTGATCAGGTATTCGTTTCTGATGAATTGTACTACTTCAATGTGTGTGAGACTAAATTTTTTCAAATTTTCTCTTTTTCATTAAACTTTATCAGATATGTCGTTAGTTTTTAAATATATAAATACTGTAAATCCTTACGAATTGATATATAATTCCACTTCCCGTAATTCAAGGTAACGAAAAATAATATTAAAGCAATCCACTTGCTTATAATTATCATTAAGAGTATTTTATACCTTATAGAGCTTATGAAACCTTTATCTTTGTTTTTGACAAATTTGTTAAATTGAATTTCTTTAAATGCTAAATTCTGTGAAATTGCTCTTTTTCAGGAGTTATTTTACTAACGGGCAAAGGATTATTTTACAAATGCCTATTATTTTAATAGGATGCTGTATCTTTGTAACTGCATACAATTTCATTGCAATATTAGCTCTAATGCAAATAATGTATTTTTTAAGGTGAGGTACATAGTTTTAATTTCTTTTTCGATTATGCTTCGAAAAAACGAGTGAGTGTGAAGAAAATAATTCTTATATAAATTTACTATTTAAAAAAACATATGAATAACATGCCTTCTCTCTCGCATATATACATATTTTTAAATTGATGAGATAAAAAAAAAAAAACTAAAAAGTTTTTCCCGTCTTTAACGCAATGTGCTTCAGAAACCGATGGAAATGTAAAATGGTTTTTCCAGTGCAAAAAAGAACGTTTCAGTGAAGCAAGTCGTTTCCCACTTCCTACAGCGTAAATGAAGAAACACTTGAAGAAACACGGGGAAAAATAAGTTGAATGTTTCTTTTCATTAAAGTATTATGTGTGCAATGTTTTTTGGCGGCTCTTTGAGCCTTTTAAAATAGATTAAGTATTACTAAAGGGTACGTGGGATTGACGAAATTACATATTGTACGTGAATCTGCTTTTTACATTCAAGTTCTTTCAATAAGATATATCTGAATTTCTGTTCTTTGTTTGAGTAAATAGTTTTGAATTCGTTAGAATCATTTAGTTTCGGCTAATATTCCTCTAGATTAAATCTCTACGAGAACAGGATCAGCTCTCTCTCTATTGGTTTAACATTTCACTTTTATGAGCCATTACCTTATAACGAGGACGGCATTTGAGAGCTAGCACCACACAACACACTTCCCAATCACGCCATACGTAGAGGCTGTTCATTTAATATGCAATAGTCCTATTGTCGTTAGAATGGATATATTGACATTAAATTCAGTAACCACAACTATTTAATGAATGAAACACTGAACAAAATAACTGAAGACAGATAACGAAATTTACTAAAAATTCCATTTTAACAAGTTTAGAATTGTATATGCGTGCGAAAATTTCATATGCTGTAAAAACTAACCATTTTATAATCTGATAAAAAATTAAATAATTCCTACATGGCTTGTGTGTGTGAGCTATTTGAAACTTGTTTAAAAGAAATATTAACCGAGATTCTAACTTTGTTACTGAATCCTCCTAACCCGTTTAAGTGAATTGCTCTCGAAACGAGTAGGTCACGAGTAATAGCGTTCGCACTAGGGCAGGACCGTCCTAGAGCCATGTATTATAGATGGACGGGTCAGAAATCAATAGAGGGCAAGCGGAACCACAATTTATTACCATAATCGTAGCGCATTAGGTGTAGCGTGACGAAAATGAGAAAAATCTCATCGTACCAATAAAGCAAATATTCTGCTACTTTATTTTTTGTGATTAAGAATTTAAGAAGGGCCTAAAATAGCCCTGAATTGAAGGCAAGAGCTTTCATGGGACATAAACAAAGGGAAAGAATCAATGGAATAAACTATTTCCGATCCAATACTATGATTACGATTAAGGAAGTTCGATATTTTTTTTCAATGGTCGGTTGCACCGAATCCATATTGGATCTGCTCGACGTACTATTCGCGATTGAAATCAGTTTCTTCCTCAGATAGATGATATATGATCTTATAATCGATAAGGTTATGAAAAAAGGACGTTATTTTGTGGTCCACAATCCGGTAGGTCAAGAAATACCGATAGTGATTTGATCGCTACCAGTTTTAGGGGTATTGCATAACTTTTTGGACCCTATAGATGTATGGTGTTGGATAAAATTTTGATCAATTAAAGTCGTAATACAACTAGACAAATATTACTTTCATTGTCAGGAGACGAGGAAGATGATCCATTCATTGTTCATTAATGGCACAATTAGAAATCACTCGAGGGTTATTGGCGACGAATCTCATGGTTTTGATCACGATCGAGTGACAAAGGCGATATCTGAGATGGTATTTCACTCTCCAAACTTCAACACTACACTTACGTGAAGACTTAAGTATCGACAGCTTTAAAATGCATCAGAATGATGATGCTGGAGGTCAGTATTTTTAATTGTTTACACCTCATAAGTAGTACGTTATGCAGCTTAGTTGGATTTTTGAAGTATTTTTGAATTTAACAGGCAGCATCATTTTACGTTATAATCTAGAACTAATGACTCAATAGTTCCGAAATTGGCTATAAATCTATTGGTATGGAAAGCCATCTATTTTATACAAAAAGTAATTCGGACATTTAAGTATGTTTGTATTTTCTAAAAATAGTTTATTATTAATTGCATATAAACACTTGCATAAATTATGCATTAGAGTTATGCAAATTATGATTTCGTACACTAATGATAGCCTGTGAAAATTTCTACGTTTACACGTTACTAAATTTATGCAGATAGTGGAGAAAATTGACTTTATTCGAAAGTTTACAAATTTGTTAAATTTTGGGGGAGAAAATTTGATTTTTATTAAAATTAATTAAGTATTCGTTTCATTAGTATAATAGCGCAATGGACCTATACTAATGACGATGGGGCTCACTTTATTTCAACTTCGAACAGATTAAGATGACATCATGAATGGACTCGCACTTTAAAGTATTCTTAAAAGGTACGAGGATTTCAACAATCTAAAATAATACAATCTGTATTATTCCACAAGAAACTTTTGTCAAGCTGCGAGCCTACTTGTAACATGAAGGCTATATATAAATAGAATACCAACTCTAAAAAGTTTTGTAACAGCTGGAGGACATTGAGCCTCGACAGATTTAACGTGCTTTGGCCCCCTCTACACGGTGGGTCTTCAGTGGTACTAGGCTCGAACTTGTGACACGCCGGCCACCAGTCCGTTACCTTGATCACTAGGCTAACGCGGTCCCAAACATAAGGACAAAAGGTGATGCTATGGATGGAATAAAAGGCTTACCTTTTTATTTATTGAGTTACTGTGATTTAGAGCTCTAAATATTGGTCCAACTATTATAAGCTAATGATATGCAACAAATAAATATGAATAATCAAGATATTGTTTCTCTAATTTACGACACATTCGACTAGATATTTTATAAGGATTTTTTTAAACATTTTTTAGATGTACTGATATGCCGTTAATGCGAGAAAAAAGGTTAAAACAAATATTATTATAAAGCCATTACTTAGAGGTTCAACGTTGAAAATAAAAAAGACTGATAAAAATTGGTTCGATACAATTTTCTTTTGTACTAAAAATTTTCTTTTTGAACTTTAATTTTTAAAGAAATTCAAAATAAAAATAAGATATTAACTTCAAAGAAAAATATAAATCGAAACATTAATTGAACCTAAAAATCAGGGGATTTAAAGTAAAATAATTATACATTGACACTAAAAAATACTAGAAGCGACATTAAAATACAATACATTTTCTTCAATTAAGCTTTATTCATGAAACCTAAATGCGATATCCAGTTGATTATAAAGAAAGAACCTACGCAATGCAGTCAATTTTAACAAGTAAAAATGTAAGCACTGCATCTTGCTCTGTTGCCATCAGCGATTCATTTAAATATTATTGCATTTCAAAAGTCAACTCCTGAGGGATGCATCAATAAGATTCTGTATTTTATTATTAAATTAAAAAAAAGAAAGAATGTTTTTGAAAAGGTTTCTAAAGAAAGGTTTCCAAAAGAATTTAAATAAGCCTCGGAGGAGAGATGAAAATAAATTGCGTGTTTAACATTTTAGTTTACAAACAAATATCTAGTTCCAAAATTTACAAGAAAAATTCAAATCCTTATATATATAATAAAATATTTAAATCTCTCTACATAAAAGGGTTTTTCATATAGGTTTTCATATAGGGGAATTCCGGAATATCTGAATGGAACCAAAGATGTAATACCTGACTCCTAAAGTCAGTTTTGTCGTTCTAAGTTCAATAAAAATGTTCGCATAAAAATATATAGATAGCAAATCTTTCTCTCTCTCTGTATAAATTTTTTTTCGCGATACTGTAATAAATTTATTGCGTACTACCGCTACAATGCAAACGCTTAAGAAAACTCGCCAAAAATCTAAAATAAATTCAGACGAAAAAAAAAAACTTCAAAATGCGATTGAGGATAAGCATACGTAGGCAGTTAAAAACCGTTTTTTTTTTTTAGCATTATAGGAAATGAAACGTTGATAAATGATTACGAAATGAAATATAAAGTTTTACGCACGATACAAAAAAAAAAAAAAAAAAAAAAAAAAAATAAAAAAATTGAAAACATTTAAAACTCAAAAAATTATTAAAAACATTTTAGATATGTGTGTGTGCTTGGGGTGGATATATAAGCGCCTACTGTCTTAAAAAATGAACATTTGCAGATGGATGAATAATAAACTGTTCCAATTTATGTTGCTATTGTTAAGTAAGAATTATGAATTTGAAATCGTAAAATCTCTTTTCTAATATACAAATAATACCAAGCAGTGGCGCTAACAAGGGGAGGGTCCCGGGGTTCCGGACCCTCCTTGTGTGCTATTACTAATTTAAGTTACTAATTCAATTAAGTATATCAATTTAAATATGTTAATAATTATTTTATTAATTTATGCTAATTAATTATTCAATCATTTATTTTTCACCGTTTTTTGTTCCCGTCAATCGATAAAATGAGAAAAATATGTTGGGCGGTGTATTGGGGTATGATACACGAATGGTGGACTTTTGCTCCTTGACCCCTTTCCTTGAAAAATTTCTGTGTGCGCCAATGATACCGAGGTAAACGCTTTTTGCATTAAATGGATAGCAAACGCATTTCATGATATTTATTATTCACATAAAAGGACATAATCCCTAATTCTTACGATAACTTACCACCTTTCGCTGTAAATAGTTGCCCTGTAATAAGAATGTATAATGGTATAATACATTACAAGATAAATCAAAAAAACCTTTCATAGAATTTTTTCTTCTTCTCAAGACTATTATAAAACAATTAAAATTCCACAAAAGACAAACTTCTCCGAAGTTGTTTGAAATCATAACTGACTGAAACAAATTTAATATTGCCCAAGATTCTCACAAGAAAAAATAAATATAATTCTTTTTCTCAAACCTGAATGCAGAGGGCAAGTGGGTGAGAAACATTCGAAAAACCGGAACAGGTAAGTGAAGGCGAATAAAAACATCTAGAAAGGTAAACAGAGTTCGGAAAACACACAACTTGAGAAATTGCCCACCATTTCAAACTGCAGCAGAGAACAGGTTGCACACAGAAAAGGAACACTTTGTTACTTAAGGTTATGGGAAGAAATTGCCATGTTTCCCTTCAACTAAAACAAGAATCATAAATTTGAAAATCTGTGAATGACAGGCTCCATAATTATTGATTGATTTAAAGGCTTCCCTTAGAAAATTTATCAAGAAAACGCGGTAACGTCTACATCAGAGTTTACTCATAATACGGAACATCCAGAGTTATTTTTCAAGACCTTTAACAAGCAGTAAAAAAATTAGAAGGGCAACTTAATTATGCATGAAATGTTGAGACTTTGATATAATTCTTTTCTCGTACTCTTTCACAGTGTGATTTGAGAAACATTATTCCCAATATTTTGAATACACTAATAAAAGTATCCAACGTATGAAATAAGCTCTATGAAATAAGTTTATTCATGACAAAGCTGCGTTACTGTATCTCTGATCGTGTAAGAAATAAAATTATCGTGAATTTTAAATATTTTTTTCCCCTTTGAAATAAGTAAAAGAATCCAGGAACACAATCTTTGGGATACGAGCAGCAAAGAAGATATGTTTAGTGAATGTAAAATCGGCCCTTACACGCGTTCAAGAATAGAAATTTCCTTTTGCCTTTTAGCCCCATAAAATATCAATAGAATACGTTTTTCACATAACTTTGTGTCAGCTATCAATCATTATACAGAAACTTAACTCAGTTTCTACATAACAGTCAAGAAAATCATTGAGATTACACACACACACACACNAAAAAAAAAAAAAAAAAAAAAAAAAAAAAAAAAAAAAAATCAAAACGTGCTAAAAGTCAAAGAGCAGTGCACTTCATAACTTCCTAAAGATAATCCAAGAAACACACACACACACACACACAAAGTTTTCGTTTAAACAAAGGACCAAATTTCGGAATCATTAAAGACAACAAAAGTATTTCCTGATTCGGAATTCATTGTACTGACTTTGAACTCGCAGAAACCATTTAAGAAAGAAAAACACCGCACACATACTGGTTAATAAATTTAATAAAAATAATGCCCTTATAATTTACAGAAACAACAGTCCAAGTAACGACAAAAGCTTTTAAATGACCGTATTATAAAACGAGGAGTTAATGCACAATTGCTTTTTATTTTTAAGAGTGGTGCGAAAATCCCACGATAGACAATGATAAATGCTCCAAAATAAATATCACAGGACGAGTCAATGTACTGCATCATTGCATTGTTTTCGTGAGCGGCGAAATCTCAATTTTTAAAACCAAAATAAAGGATGTTTGTGTTTTTGAAATGTTCTCATCATCCATCATTATCTTTTTTTCGTAAGCTAAAAGCTATTTGAATATCAAAACGTGCTAAAAGTCAAAGGGCAGTGTACTGAATAACTTCCTAAAGATAAATCAAGACGAAATGTGCGGCCATTCTGTTTCCATTTCCATTCAGAAGGGAAACAGAATGGCCTGAACAGAAAATCTTTCCCTTTAAGGACATATCTATTAAGCTGACCCTCAATCAAGTTAAGAGTTCAGTTCATTATACTACAAATGAGTTTTTTAAAAGGAAAAATTAAAGCTTTTCTTAATTTTTCCGATTTCTTCTAGTTAACATACATAATTTTTTGACAGGAAATTGCAGAAATTACATTTGAAAACTTAAAGATATAAAGTGAGCAAAATTTTATAAAATAAAAGTTTTTAGAACTGCTTGGTGCTTAAAAAATTTTTTTTTATCACTAACGCTTTTGATATAAGCTCATTTACACTGGAGCACTAAACACAGACCGGTACTAACTTCCTAATAACTAATAATTATTTTCATGCCAGTATTTTCCCTATAATTCCTCAAAAGGCGAAAGAGAACATTGTTCTTAGCCTAGAAAGCCAACCCTACAATATTATAAAAATTCCACGTACAAAAGTTGCCAGTTAATTTCTAGTGAATTCTTTTTATCAGGTATTATATTACAATTACTATTTCCTTGTGTAACAGTTCACATAACCTACAGTCACTTATGAATTTCCATGAGATCGCGTACCTCACACAGTCTGAGAACCAGTACCATTATTATTTTTGTTGAGTGGCTCACACAGTAGCGGCACAAAATCAGTTGGAGAATTGCATGCTGGGATCAGAAGCGCAAGAGCCGCTCTCGACGAAAAAAAAGAAAAAAAAAAGCCATGCTGCGGCATGCAATGGTGGTGTGCGTGCCGCTTTCATTGGGCCATTCAACTACGGCTCACACTGTTTCTTCATTCACTCCTCGGCAAAGCGCGTACGCATTATACGCAGGCAAGTCGGCGTAGTTCTCGCCAGTCGTCAGGTTACATTCTTGGGTGAACGTTCAACCCACAGGTGAGGTTTGGCTTCACAAATCGGCCTTCACAAAGAGCGGCAAGGGCTTTTTACCTGCTTGGATTTTGAAGAGTCTTTTTCCCACCGCTCCGAATGGGATGACCCGAAAAAAATGACTGCGTACACTTACTCCGCGATGCCAAGCTGGTTTTTTGGCAAAGGATTACTTAGGGACAAGGGATTTTTTTGGAAAGGAAAAATTTTCGGTACCCCTTCTGAATAGCTGTTGGAAGAGTTCAAATGGAAACACTGCGCTAGAGTCGGCTTTTAGGGGAACATATGAAGAAACTAAACAAAGGGCTCCTTTAGACAAAAGGCTTACACCAAAAGGATTCAGAACGGACAAATGTAGGAATGCAGAGCTTTGCAATTACAGTTCAGAAAAAAAATATAATAATTTGGTTGCAGAAAATAATTTTGGTCTTAAAGAAACACGTTAAGAGTATAGTTGTAGAAGTAAAGCTTATAGTTCAAAAACGCGAAAACATTTGACTAGTTTCCGTTTTAAAAAATTAGAATTTCAAGTTGAGAAAAATATTTTAGACTCGTGGACATACAGAGGGGATAATGATTTGAAGTATCTTATTGATCACATTTTTTATACCTTTAGTATTCTGATAAGTTATGTGAAAGGCGCATTTGACAATTTTTACGTTTAAATATTCTGTTAAAAGTAAGCTGGTAGCTTATTTACAGTTTGACAAAATTTTTTCGATGGGGTTTATTTTTATTCATATGCCATAATATCAATTACTTAGGACCCTACACTTGATCTTTATGTAAGCTTCTCTGCAGAGCTGCATTAATGAGCTCTATTAATGCTTAGATGTTTTCAACGTGAGGTCTTAGTTTTTCGACATATTTTGTATGCATCAGTCCATCCACATGACGAATATGTAGGGTTAGGAAAACAACAGATTAAAGAATACTTGTCAACAGTGCCGGTTTATCCATTGGGCGTTAGGGGTGGGCACCCACGGGCCTGGATAAACTGGACTTAACCAGATTTTCTGGTTATAAATTTCGATTCGCAAATGCCAAGCGGGCCCATAGATCTTCTGCGCCAAGGGCCCGAAATGAGCTTAAACCGACACTGCTAGTCAAACTTGAAAGTAGTTGAATTTTTACATTTGAAGCTGTGATCACATTTATCTGTAATTGAATTTCAAAAAACAAAGATGATTTCATTGATATACGCGGAATCTCGAAGTCGTGCTACGAAAACGTCTAAAAGAAAACAATCACAAAAATCAATTTGGAGGGCGAAAAAACGCCTGATATCATGATTTTGGATAAAAAATATATAAGTGTGCAAACTTTATTATTTATTCCTACGTACTTTTTCTTAGACTTTAAGAAAAACTCACATTTTCATTACAAGCCAGAAGCGTGCATTACGTACGTCAAAACAAACTCCAATTTAGATTACTTACTTGGCGGTGGTCTGTCTACCCACTCTTGTTATGCTGCTCTCTCCCCTCTCCCCGATGATTTTTTTTTTCCGATTTTTTTTAACTGAGAAAGAAGCTCACGACAAAGGTCGTTCCCATCTCATTGAAGGGTTGCCACAGGCGATATGGATGCCAGCCATTTTTGGGCTATGATGATGACGGCATCTAACCGCCAAAATTATGGATGCTGTAATTCAGGCCAAAACGTAATAAATGTAGCTTTGTGCCTCCGGTAAAAATTGCTACGGTAATTCATTAAAGAGAAGAGGCTTTTTTAAACCTCTTCCGTCTTAATTTAGAGGCCTGATTAAATTCACATACAGTCGTGCCATGAAATGTTACATCAAAATTTACATGTTTCCGTTCAATTGAAAAACCGTCAAATTCATATCTGATATTGAAACCAATGCCGCATCGAAATTAATAATTGTATTCAAAAAGAACCCAGAGATACGAGAAGTTTTTTTTTTTTTACTAAAAAATAAGTGACATTCTTCGGTTTGAAACTTTTTAGAAATGGCATTTCTATGCTCAAGTGATACTATGAGTTACAGTAAAATCCGGCATATAACGCGCACTTTTAACACAAAAGATAAGATCTATACTTACGGGTGAGCCTTATACGCCGTGTATTATAAAAGAGACAGTTTTAAAAATAAAAATATGAGAGCATATAGAAAAAAATTTAGACTTCTACATATATTGAAATACTGTTTATTTAAAAGAAATGGGACATTCCTCTTATGAACTTAAAGGGCTGTAGTTCTAGAAGTATACTATTTTTTCAAAAGCCTAGGATAGTATCTCGAATAAATGACTTAAAATATAAGAGCATTGCGCACAGGTTTTTCTTTGTAAAAAAAGCGGGTGCGCGTTATACGGTGCATATACCTAAAAATTAAAAATTGGAGCTTGATAGTATAGGTGCGCGTTACTCGCCAGATTTTACGGTAAATCAGTAACAATAGAGTTTTGGGAAGGCTATCTATCCCATTCCTTAAAGATGATCCAAAAATTCGGTAATTATTTACACTTAATATTAAAAGTAAGAACAATTATACATAAAATGTTACAGAAATTTAATTTTTAGTACAGTTTCTCAAGCGCAAACTTGGGGAACACAATAGATAATTAACATAATCCATTTTTTCCATTTTAAACGCAATAAATACAAACATTGTTAACATTATATTTAATGCAATAATTGGGGTTTTTTTGCGCCTTAGTAGTAGTATTGACTGAAAACGGTATTTGAAATATGTACAAAGGCACATTTACAAATATAGAGGATTTGTATATATTTTCCTCATCCAGAAATGCAAATTAAAATTTCGAATGCCCAAACAGCATATATCGATAGTAAAGTTTTGAATATTTTGACTTGCGTTCTAATTTTCCCCCTTAAATAGTTTAAATATTTTATTTTTAGGAATACAAGAAATAATTTTAATTTATTTGATAAGAAATTTTTTTTTCTCGCGTATGATTTTAAAATCTACAGACATTTCAAAATATTTTTAACTGACACGTGAAATTCAACCTAACGACTGACATGAAAAGAGTGGGCTCTTTCACTTGATTATGAAAGGTGGGGGGAAGGAAGATATAAATTTCTTTAGACTCTTCTGCAACTCTGAAAGGGAGGATGACGCAGTGTGGGAAATGTCTAGTAAAAGAATTAAATCGTGAATCATGAACTCCGAAGAAAAGTCAACTAGAGGAAGCTTAAAAGATTTGAAGTAGAAATTACTATAAATACAGCGCAAAATAAAAATAAGCAAATTCTAGAGAACGATGTCTATTAATAAAATAACTTCTTATTAAAATTATAAACATACATGGATTCGACTTCAAAATTAGTTGAAGTTGAACCTTTTAAAAAAATAAAGCAGACTGTTAAGTCGAAAGTTCAGAAATTAAGGTTACTTAAGCATTGAATATATTAACAAGTTCTCATTAAAATAATAACCAAGACCATTTCAGATCAGAAATTATCTCAAGTTTATGTATTATCTCAGAATTTTGGAGTGTGAGTGAGTGAGTGAATATTAACGTCGCATTGTTCAGCTACACGAGGGCTTTTGGCGACGGACCACGTAATTTTGAACCATGGTCAAGTGACGTGGACGACACCTGAGCTGGCACCCCCCTCTCCTAACTACCACACCACACCAACGGGAGGACGTTTCAGCTCTCGACAGATTTAACGTGCATCGCTGCCCTACACGGCGGGTCTTTAGTGGTACGGGGCTCGAACTCTTTGGAGTGTGAGAACTAATAGCAAATACCGATGCTAAAGTATTCCAGTTTAGATGAAAATTCAATTTTATTGAGTTTGGTACGAATAAATTATAATTCGAAAAACGAAATAGTTGGACATTCAAACGAAAAGTATTAATGCACTTAAATCAAATGTATTCACACAAACTGTTCAAAGATACATTGATTTAAAATGTTATCTTGCTATATCTGTGTGGAATGCATTAACCATACATATTTAGCTCTTAATAGATTTCATATACGGAATTGAATTAACACTATCATTTTCGTATGCAATCACAGTCTAATATCCGCACGTGTTTTGGGTTTCCTGCATCATAAATAACTTTTAGCGAACAGACACACTTCCTTGTCAAGTCGGTTAACATAGAAGTTAAAAACCCCGAACGAAAAAAAAAACCCTCGCGGCAAAAAATATAGACTAGCCTTCTCTAGTACCGTTTAAACTTAACTAACTCATTATGAATCTCCTCACGCGCGTGGGAAGATAAATACTTGATAGAACTTGTCAGGTGATTTTGTAATCGAATGATAATGACCAACACACAACTCATTCATTCATTCATTCATTTAAAAGTTTCCACTATTTTTATCTCACGATTATTTTTTTTCCAAACAGATTAGTTTCGTCGTTGTTTAAGAGAAACAATACATGCACAAAAAAAGCTTTTTCTAAATCCTATTAATTTGGAATATTGTAAGTTACGCTTTTTTTAAACGATACCTTCTTACAAATCGAACAAGTGGATTGGTTACGGATAATTACTCTCACGTAAACGAAACGGGTTATTGCCGGAAGTGAGAGTTTTCTTCCAGTTTCACATGCTTTCTTTTTCACGGAATGAAATCACTGACTTTATCATTGTCTTCACAGATTTCATTACATTTCCTCTCCTTTCATTTTCCTACACAGGTCCGTTTCTTAGTTGTTTTTTCTTACTTCCCTCGAGAAATTAGAATTCTAAAATTATTTGTTTTGGAAAGAATAGTACTTCCAGGTTTTGAAATTTTGTTTTGTTGAACCCACTGAATGGTTTCAATTGAAACATAAATTTCTAGAAAAACTTTTTCCCTACAGTATTGTTTAATTTTTCTCTCAGTTAATTTTCAAGAAACTAAATCATTCATCATTTGCTTTTATGGATGAGAGATTTCAATTGAAAAAATTGCCCATAAGGTATTTTTATACCGATAAAGAAATACATTATTGATAATTTTTAAAACATACAAAAAGTAACTATTTTCTTAGGTGCATTTTCCTGATCATTATTTTTTCTATCGTACGTTAAGCGACTCAAGTTTCTTCGATCAATATACAAATCTGAATCCATAAAACTACTGAGATTTTGTTTTTTGCATAGCATTTTCACTGAATCGAACAATTGTAATCGAAAGTTAAAATATTAAATCTTTCATTTTTCATGAACGAAAAATAAAAAATATGTTGATAAATCCTACACGCAAATAGTACTTTAAAGATAAAGGAATACAAATGCAAACGGTATTGTTCGATCAGTAACAGTAGATTGCTCCAGCTACAAATTTATTTCTAGTGTAAGACTTATTTAAGATAGTTGAAATATGACTCTAAAAACAGTATTTTAATTTTGCGCCCTTACGAGCATCTTTCATAAAAACAAATTATAAATAAAAATATTACTTACCTCTCGACTCAAATGACTTATTTAATTTAAATACTAAATAAAAAATACGAATTCTGTAACCGTGCTTCTTCTCGCTCTAAGTATTTTTTTTCTTCAAGGTATTCTTGAACAAAATAAATTTTAATCTTGTAATTAAGTACAAAATACATTACACAATATTGAACCCCCCCCCAAAGAAATGGAATCTTTTATTGTGCATATAATCAAAAATATCATGGAAAAATCGTCATTAAATAAGTAGAGTAATTTAAATGTCGTGCTCGGTATAAAATATTACTTAAATAAAAAGTTGTTGATTAATAAAAAATGAGTTACATTAACGTCGTACTATAAAGCAACACGAGGGCTATTGGCGACGGATTTTGCACCTCGGACAAGTGACGAGAACGACCCGTGAGCTGTCACTTCCCTTTCCTAACTATCACACCAACGGGAGGACGTTGAGCCTCGGTAGGTTTAACGAGCTTCGGCCCCCTTTACACGGATTAACATATAAAAACAAATTTCGATTGTTTAAAAAACTTTAAATATAAAAAAAAATGAGCTCAGTTTATTTCATAAAGAAATTACTTTTGGAAAATTATCTAAAATGTACCAATTTTGCAGAAGAAAATATTGAAAAGGGGACGGACAGAAACAGAAAAGGATTTAAATGGCTTTTTCTCGCAATCGCCACTTCAGTTCGATCACGTGACCTACTCTTTACTTGATTACCAATGAGATAAGTTCCATAAGGGTACCCCGTCGTAATCAGTATTTCAAATATTCATCTCCTTTCTATTTCAAGCTTCGAAAGAGAACTAAAGGGCGATACAAGGCCAAATCTGTTGGCGTTTGTTTTCACGGGCAAGTGACGTAATAATTATGTCACGTCGTGTGTAACGAAAAAAATCAGGCACCCTCCCAAACATGCCTTCCAGACATTTTGAAGACAATCATCGATGGGAGAAAATTCCACCCTGACACTTTTCTACGCCACTGTTCTTTATTGATAAATATCGCAGAAAATAGTATTAATGGCGTCATCGCACATCCAGAACATTTTTCAATACATTCTGTTTATGAAATTATCGCACCTGTACATATAAAAAAAAAAAAGAAAAATGGTTCAGTACGACCCCAATATATGGAATGTCCGAAAAAAGTATGGCTACTCATTCATAAATGAATTAAAAAATAAACAGATTTTCGCCTATGTTTTATAAAGAAAAGAATGAAGTTTTTGTTTAATGAAATGTTAACAAGATGGTGCAACGTCCCCGTTTTGCGACATTCTCGTTTCAAAATGGTTTCACCGCAAGAATAAGTGCGTTGTATATCACGGTTTATCGAATTTAAATCTGCAACACATGAACAGAGTAAATTTCGGATTACCAATAAGCGAAAGCCGTCTTCAAGACCCACACTTTATAACCGGCTTTAAAGATTTATGACGATAGGTATATTGTCAAGAACAAAATCCTTAGCAGAAGCTGTAATGACGTTACTCGCAAAGACTCGATATGTTCAGCGAGACTAATGGTACGTATATTGAAATCATGCCATAAAGCATTGTAAAAAAACCTTGGTATTTTCTTTATGGAACACAAAAAACACTAAGTGAATAGTTCTTTGTTTATGTGAAATTAAAGTTTAAAGGTGTAGTCATACATTTCGGACACCCGGTGGTTACCGATTTCACATGCAGATCAATCAGATTTGTAGAAAAATTTAGTTAAAATTTCCCAATAGGGCCTTCTTTCTTCAACAAATGACATTACTTTTTATCAGAAGTAAAAGAAAAAGGAAGATGAAATATTTTGATTTATTTTCGAATTGTTGTCAACTAACGATTGATCAAAGAACACAAGAAAATTTTCTTAGGCCAAGAAAAAAATATCGCATGTTTAAGCAAACGCGTTCAATCGCTACAAAATAAATGCTTGTCAAAAATATTTGCAAACAAATCAATTTCTAAGCAGACTCAAGTAAAAACATAAGACGTCAGCTGTTAATCGCACGAGATTTTCAATCCTACTTAAGAGATATGTTCATGTTTGTTGACAATCTTTTTTGAGAGAAATTCTGTGATTCATTAATTGAAGTTATTTAATACCATATGTGTTCTTCGTTTAAAACTTGAGAATACGTCCCATATCAGAAATGATAGATATATAATAACTCTATATTAAGATTCTTTAATGATTACGAATTACGAGAACATTGTCTACTGCAGGCAGGGCGAAACTAATTAAATTAGACACTGAATAGATTGCATGATATAAAAAAATCTTTTTTTAAAAACCTAATAAGTCGATTGCGACCTATTTAAATACTGAAAAAAGTGATATACTGTACGAAAAAGTTAACCAGCCTTGTTATAAGAAGCTCTTAATATTAAAAGTATTTAAAGAAATGTAACTTTTCGCTCTACATGTTAAATAGATATTTAACTTCACAGAAGACGAAATACGAAACAGCGTATCAGAGAGCGGATAGTTTCAAGAGAAATGCGCAATAAGCTAAAACGTACTGCTCCGTAAACACCAGAAGCTACAAAATTCAACAAGAAAATATTTAATTTGGGGTCTTAATTTCTAACATTGTTTACGAAGTTGTCTTACGTTTCGATTGATATATGTTTTTAGTCGTGTTGGTAAAACATTTTACTTTCTTAAAAACGCACATTTCTAAGCCACTAACTATAAAATGTGGGGTTTATATAAATGACGCTATTTTTAGAAGTAAGCATCCCTTTTAAAATTTGTTTTACGATACGTAGTAAGATTCAAGATGTCACTATATCTTACCTTCCAACTACATAATTTTATTTTTCTAATAGTTTCCCTGAAACGCACTAAAAATATGAGGTCAATGTGAAAAATGTTGGACAGCGCAATTATTACAGGGCAAACTGAGCCGCCGCCACTTGACATTTAATGACAAATATACATACGCTAAGATTCATTTCGATGCAGGTTTTTCGACCACCCATTACACTTGGGAATGAGTTCGTGAGAAAACAGGTGGAAAAATGTTTGCCTTCAAACAAATTTCCTACGAAAAAATAGTGGTTTCTTTTAGAATTCGGTATCTTTTGATGGGCTTTGAAATGACCATGATGTCTGTGAAGACTATTGGAAGATCGTAATTAAAAAGTTAAAAAGATAATACTAGTATTTTGAGCAAGATGAAATTGCGCAATAGTTTGAAAAATTCAATTCCAGAAGATAAATAGCTTTGATTGCAAAGACAATTTTGTTTATTTCATTAATTTTGCAATTTGTGGATTTGTTTTTTTCTCTTGAATCTCCAAGAACCACATTTTCTATAAAATAGCTTAAGAAGAAATTTTAAATTGATGAAACAAAGAACCGCAGATACTAACCGAAATAAACGACAGTATTTCATTAAGTTCAAGAACCGGAATAAAATTATGAACTTAATATACTAATGTCAAGGAATACAATAAAGCAACATTTAATGAAATATCAAAGAAATGATTACGACTTTAATTCATAATGATGGATAACTATTTTCACAGTAACCTTAAATTTGCTTACATTCTGTTTCCTTAAGACTTTAAGTTTCATAATGTAAAATAATTAATGATTCTAAATACCATACACTTTTTATGCGACTACAATTTTGCCATCCCCGTGTCTTTTTATAATGTATGAACATTTTAAATAGAGCATTGTTTAATCAAAGCTTTCATTTTTTTCATTTAAATTTTTTAAAAAAAGTTTCCAACGTTAAGCATCAATGATTCCGTTTTGGAAGCATTTTCCCTTTCAAAATTTGCGCAGAAATATTTTTTAACATTTATATAGCATGAAATAGAATACCATTAACTTAACCTTGGTAAATCAAGAGAGTGAGTGATACAAACGTCGCAGCACTATAAAAGCAACACGAGGGCTATTGGCGACGGACCTCGTCATTTTGAGCCTCTGTTGAATCGACGAAGACGAAACCTGAGCTGTCACACCCTTTCTTAATTACCACATCAACGGGAGGACATTGACCCTCGACAGATTTAACTGGCATCAGCCCCTTCTATAAGTCGAGTCTTCTGTTGCATTTGGACTTCAACTCGCAACACTCCTTACACGACTTTATGACCATAACCACTAGGCTAACCACGGCCATCCGTTGGTAAATCAAAGGTCATCACTTAAGAAAAAAAATTATACATATATACAGCGTTTCTCAAATTGTGGGCGTCGCATCCCCCTTTGGGGGACATAATAACTCTAGGTGAGAAGCGAGAGCATATCGAAAAAAAAATTAAAGAATCATTAATTCACTGGAAGGAAGCAAAACAAAATACATTCCGACATAATAAAAAATAACACACATACTTACACTTATAAATATATCGGTACTGAACAATGAGTTTGATATAATTAATTTTACTAAACTAAGTTAAGAACAAGTTTAACAATCACCAGTGACTCCACGGGTTTGTCATATATTATATTATAGAAAATTTAGTACTTAGAGAGTTGATCATCTGTACTGTTTATAATTAAAGTCATATTGTAGTTTTAGCCTCAAAGTATATTATTATTATTGAATTCAATACATTGTTATTGTATAGAAGGGGGGCGATGAAAGTTATGAATGAAATTTGGATGGCAAATATTGAAAGTTTGAGAAGCACTAACATAATACAATACCATGTCCCAGAATTTTTTTTCTTCTCAATATGCCCTCTCACAGAGTTTGATTTCTACGGTAATTGTGCTTCCATTTGTTATTAGTAAATGCTATATTCGCATTTTCAATGTAATTCATATGTTTCTAAGTTCCTTTCATTCATATGTTTCTTCTTCGCTATCATTCAAGTTTAGCGATAAGCTATTTTAACTGTATATATTATATTGCATATCACCTCTTTTGATCAAGTTTCAAGTCTTATTAAACTGACTAATTTTCCTCCTCGAATAATTAATTCTTATCCTTTTCAATGAAACCGAAACATGTGCCATATAATTAAAGAGATGAATAACGCATCTTTCTCCGAAAAGAATAAAATAGATCCGCTTTCGGTTCGTGCATTTGATTCAATAAGAAAAAAAAAACTTCACGAGAATTGGAGCATCACAAAATGTAATGATGAAATCGATGCTACACGGCATAATCTAGATTCAAAAATCCATATCGAATACAAAGCAACAAAAGACAACGCAAAAAAAGAAAAAAGTTCAGCATCTTGGCGCGAAATGATGTAGTTCACAAGATGCTAAAAATGGTACTGTATTCACATCACTTCAGAGTTTTCACGGCCTCATTTTCAGCAGGACACCACCTTGCGCTAGCAAATGACTCCATTCTGTCAGGTTTCAATCGTGGTGAAAATCATTAATGGCTGATAGAATTTTATTGTGCTGTTTGTGTGGTTCGAATGAGCACCATCTCGCGCTTTGAAAGAATGGAATGCGAGTTTTGTCCAACGTAATGAGGGGAAAATTCTACGCACACAAACCAACTACTTTTAATGCTTCTCCAAGCGAATCTTGGGTGTAAATGATCATTTAAACCGCCGCTGTGATACTTGTTTTGAAATCTATTTTGGTACTAGGTATTGATTCATTAAAAGATTACTTTCGACTTTAATTAAATACACAAGCGAGGTTGGAAATTTAACGCCTTTTATATTTGTCGTAAGAGACGAAGTATTGAAACTCTATGCACAGAAAGAAGATATCTAAATCTTTTTACAATGCTTTATTACACGATTTCAATGAGCGCACCATTAGTTAAGCGCAACCCATCGAGTCTCTGAGATTGCTAGCCACGTTCTACGAAGCATTGCAGGGTAAACAATCTAAATGGCCGCTGTCATTCGGCTTTTCATTTCATCAGTGTTACTAATTGAAGATTGGTAAACAATGTCCCCCCTCCCCAAGTAGTCCAAAGGTGTTATGTCTAGCGAGATTTAGGTGGCCACATTATTGGACTTCCACTTTCTATCCATCGCCTGGGGAACTTTTTCTCACATCCAAACTCCAGTGTGCCCAGTTTACGCCGTACATGTATTGCAGATTTAAATTCGATAAACTATGCTATACAACTTGCACTTGTTCTTATGGTGAAGCCATAATGAAACGAGAATGTCACGAAACGGAAAAGTTGGTCCATCTAGTTTGTATTTCATTGAACAGAAACTTTAATCTTTTCTTTAAGGGACATAAAAACCGTAAGTGAGGAAATCTTTGTTTATTTTTATTAGTTAATAAAATTGTAGTCATACTTTCTATATACACCCTATATTTTAATAGAATTTCTCATAGAAGAACATATTATATGCGATTCTCTTTCTTAGTAAGATTTTAATTCATTTAATAATAAAAGATGGAATAAATACATTATACAAGCAACTCCTTTACAGATTTTGAATGAAATAAAAATGAAAATAAGTGACTAACCATTTTTACGTAAAACGTGCAAAAAGGCTTCAAATTCCAACTTTTTCATTATTAAGTTCAATTTTTCTACGATTCAGTCATCTCCTTTAAAAAGTGTATTTAGCTGAACATTTACGTAATTAAAAGTTTCGGAGAAAAAGAAAATGCTAACCGCATAAAATCAAAATGACATTTACAAATCTAAAGTTTAGAAGTACTTCTCTTGGAAATACCTTCACCTTTCAGTTAAAACCGGTTTTAATCGAAGTTCAACGCGTTAATTTTTTTAAAAAATTCATAACTGGGGAAAGGTCAGTAGTTTAAAGAGAAAATGTAATGAATTAGTTAAAATGCTCTACTTAACCCACGAGTCAACATTTTAAAATGATTACTTAAACACCCATTACTTATAACAAAAGAAGTATGCTATTGCGCATCAAATAATTGGAAAATTGGAAGCGAAACTTATCTTGAGAAATTAAGACTCGATAACAGTAAAGATTTCGAAGAATATTTGACAAGTTAGGAAAAATGCGATTTTCTCATTTGATAAACATTCATTTTTCAATTAGAATTAGAGTTGAAATATATTTTTAATGTTCTTGCAATGAGAGTAAATGAGAAAGCTGCCCCGTGGGCTATTAGCGAAGTACCTCGTATAATTTTGAAAATAGGTCAAGTGACGAGGACGACATCTGAGCAAGCTCTTTCCTCTCCTAACTACCTCACCACACCAACAAGAGGACATTGAGCTTCGACAGGTTTAACGTGCATCGACCCCCTCTAAATGGCTGGTCTTTAGTGGTACAAGGTTGGAACTCGTGACACGCCGGCCACGAGCTCGTGACTATAAAGACTAGGCTACCGCAGCCACTTTTAATTTTACTCAAGTGGAAACCGATAGAATTGTCATATGGAATATTTATTAGTAATATGGAATATTATATATGAGTGGAATATTAACAATTTAGAAACTTCTTACGGATTAATTTTTAAAAACCTTTAATTTACGCAGTTAAAAAGCGAATTCAAGTAAGTAGAGAAGTTCTAATAAGTAATGATACATGTGCGATAAAGAATTAAATTAAAACCAAATAAATCAGATATGTACTCTGATATTAATCAAAATGAATTTTAATAAAATGAGAACTCTCGAAAATTGTGTTTAAATTTTGCTTAAAGTTCTTAGTTTGGTATTAAATTTTGCTCATACTTTCAAAAACAAGTTCATACGTTTGGAGTGTTTAGGAATTAAATTGTATACAAGCATTTTAGATATGTCCAGAGCCAATTAAATCATTCATGTTATTAAAACTATTGGAAGGAAATTAAAGATTTTAAAATGCAAATTCCGTTTCGGCGCATACAAAGCACTAAAAACATTGCAGTCTACATGATTTAAAAGTTTGAGAAAAACTTTGATAGTTTCGTTTTTAATAGTTAAGCAGATATATTTTACCTGTTGGTAAACAATGAAACCAATTCTTTTTTAACATTTTTCTTACACACTTTCATTGCCGGCTGGGTGGCGTGTTTGGTTTGTCGCCGGCCTTCTACACCCAAGGTTGCGGGTTCGACCCCGGCCCAAATCGATGGATTTTCATGATGCAGAAAATCGACGGCAGCCATGTCGTTAGATTATACGGCATGTAAAAGATCCCTAGAGTGTCTGTTTTGCTTGGGTGCTCTCGGAAAAATTAAATCATGGTACAGGTTCGCATCGCCAAGAGCTCAGGTACCTCCCTCGGGGGGGGGGGGGAACTGAGCGTCAAAATTACTTGCGACAATTGGTATCGCCTGTATGGTGCGTCGCTAAAAAGTGATACTAACTCCTGGGGAATGTGCTAGGTCTGCAAAGGTTAAAATACCAATACGCAACCCCAATAGAAAAAAAATTACACACTTTCAAAAATATATACACACGTTTTATCTAAATACATAATTACCACTATGGAGCTTCTTTAAATCGAAGTAGTTTAATATAGTATCAGCATTTTAAACAATTTTTTTAAAAGTCAGTGACTAGTTGAAATATGTTTATATAGTTCGAACACACAATTTAAGATGTATTAACAAAACCAATAATATTAAAATACTAAGCTAACAGTATTCAAATTGAGGAAGTTAATATAAATTGTATATTTAAAAAACAACATGCATTTTATTGAAAATAGCAGCATACATACATAAAATT
Source organism: Trichonephila inaurata madagascariensis (assembly GCA_019973955.1). Taxonomy (NCBI): domain Eukaryota; kingdom Metazoa; phylum Arthropoda; class Arachnida; order Araneae; family Nephilidae; genus Trichonephila; species Trichonephila inaurata. The sequence continues at coordinate 538,291 of BMAV01015310.1, forward strand.
GTACAATTCACACTGCGACAAAGAGTGCAGTTTCAACCTTCGCAACTGAAAAATTTAAGGCATACGGAGACATTTCTATTCAATTCTTCCTAAAATGCTGAAAACAAGAAAGCCCTGTTGCAACGGGAGTATAATATAGTGACTTTATTAAATCACCACACAATGCAGTTTGAAACACAATATGTACTAATTTGAGAATTTCAGCAGTCTTGGAGCTCCCTGAGAAAAATCTTGTATATTCAAGTTCGCATTACAACTAATAAATATTTATTAGTATATAAATATGGGTTTGGAATCTCCAGAAACGTGACAGCCGTTACCTTCTCTGCATTCTACGGGAGTTCTGACATTTGTGGCGTATTTTCAATTGGTTCCGTTCGCAATTGAAAAATTGAAGTGTGCAATCAAAATGTATTTCCTTCGACTCGATAGTTCCTTCTTTTCCGAATTTAGAATTATGAGTATCACAGGCAATCCCTTTGGATGATTACGTTGAAAAAAAATTCAGAATATAAATAAGAAATATTCAGAACATTTACAGTGTTCCATCGTTCACAACGCAAAGATTCAAGACATCTTGAGAATGGAGGCCGAAATGTACCTAGAGAAAAAGAAAAGAGATAAGAATTTAGGGATATAATCACACAGAAACATTTAAATTCATTTAATGAAAATTAGCAAATTCTTATAAAAATAAATAGGAATTAATAACTTTCATATAATAAAAAGATAGAATGTAGCTTGCAACTTCACAATTATTTCATAAAATCAAACTTTAACGTTGACAACTGTCCAGTTTAAGAAAAAATACATTTTTTAAAAATATCAAAAAAGACAATATTAATGTTTGCTTTAAATATGTTTTTGAAAACTAATTTAAAATTGTTTTCCGCTTTAAAATACATATACATACGGAGAAATGTATAAGGCGAAAAATAACATTTAATACTTAATGGCAAAATATTTAATTCATAAACTATAAATCCCAAAAACCAATAAATATAAAATATTTAGATTTCTAGGTAATTTTTAATGATAAAATATTCTTCGAAAATAATGTGAAAGCTATTTAGTATATTATTGTATTAGATATATTACTAGCAATCGTTATCAAGCATGAAAAAGATAAAGTTGTTAACATTTATATTGGTTGAATAAAACAAAGTTTTATATACTTTTCATATCAATTCTTGACTGCCTTTTACATGTATTTTATTGATAAATTTATTCGAATACTTTAGAAGTACTGTTAAAATTGTATAAAATATCTTATACAGGAATGAATACCGAAACTTTCTGAAAGTTTTGACTTTGTGAAGATGGATCAATATTCTATTTTGTCATTTTAATATCTTTTAAATAGTACATATTTTGAAAAAAGACTTAAATTGTCAATTTAGAAAACCTTTCACACTACAAACAAAATTGATAGAAAATAAATGACTATTGTATAGATACGTGTTTTTATGAATTTATAATGCTGAACGCGTAATTTCTGAAAAAATTTTAAATGCACGATACGATCTTTGATTATATTAATACCAAAGATAGAATCATGCAAAAAACAACAAGTTGCTTGCATCTCATAGAAAATTATCAAAAAAGTTTCCCTATAAAGTCAGAAAATAAATTGTTCAAATATTTTATACTGTACGAATAATTTTTTTTACACTAATTACAAACCACCATAATCAATATATCTTTAATTGAAATGCTTTTCATAGCTTAAACATTTTAATTTAACTACATTCATATTTTATTTTTGTTTAGTGAAACAAAAAGTCATCTTGAAGCCAATTGCTCATCAGTATACTTGGTTTGCAAATAGTGAACAAATAAATTGTTCAGAATTTTAAGTAATTACTGAATTCTTTTTTTCAAATCATTTCATGTGTTGACGGAATTCTGTATAATGCAATAAATTAAAACTATCGAATTTTTTGCAGATTTATTAATAGAGAATAAAATAATAGTTAAAATAGCAAGAAATTGTTTTAATTATTTCAGTATAACAGATTAAACAAATTTCCTTTTGTTTTTTCCTCTTTTCTGAGTTTCTAGGAACATTTTCATTCCAAAAAGGGGGATAATTTTTTAAAGCTAATATCTTAAATTTTTTTTTCTCAACGCATTACTTATGGCTGATAGAAGCGATCATAAATTAATAAAATTTTAAGGTTCAAACTTTCAAAATGATTCATCTGCGATTTTTACTCTATCTCATAGGTTCAAATAAACATAGTGCAATTGCTTAAATTTTATTAAGACAAGCTTTCAAATCAAAAATTATAAACAATTCTTATCAGTAACTTAATATAACTTGAATATTTAATGTATAAAATTTACAAACAGAGATTTTTTTTAATTAGTAAGAACTGTACTAATTTACCATCAATCAGGATTTTCCGACTTTGAAATAGACTAGTAAAACTGATCCCTTAAAATCCTTCCGCATGTAAATTTCGAAACAAATTCTATATTAAATTATCTAGAAAGCTGGACTGGTGGAATCTGAATTTGTTTTGTGTGTGTGTGTTGTGTGTGTGTGTGTGTGTTATCTATGAAACATAAATTACTATAAGTAAAAAAGGAAATTTGTTTCGCAATTTTGAAGTAATTGTTTGAAAAATTTGAGATAGGAAGGATATTCTTACGATTTCATGAACAATGAAAGCAAAATTCATGTGAAAGGCTGATATCACTTTTTTGCCTCTTACATGATTGTTGACTTTAAGTTCATTTCATGCATTTTAATACAAATTTAATAAGCAAAAAATAGTGCTAGGTATAATAGAAATACATATATTTTGATTAATAAGACAGCTTTATTATTGAAAATGATTAAAAAATACATTATGTAAGGAACTCCTTTTAATATCCATAGTCAAGGGAAAGTCGTACAGAAAGACAAAAACTGCTTTAACAAATCTAAGCTTAAAACTAACAAATCTGACAAAATTTTTAAAAAAATACTGGTATCCAACATTTAAATGTAATTCAAGAAACCTACAAAATAAACGACAAATGGAGGCTAAAAAAAAAAATTCTTGTGTAGATATTAGAAACACTGAAAAGATAAAATCAAAAACTTATCAGTCACTCGTAAATGATATCTCTTGTAGCAGATCCATAAAAATCGATGACACCAATCTATAAACATTTTTCACTTTTCATTTATTGCAGAAATAACACTAAGTGTTATTAATTTTAAACACGAATGGAATAAGGACAAACAGGTCGACACTTATTTTAAAGATCAAATCCAGCTACTGATTAATTCTTCAAAGCCACGAAAGCTTTAAAAGTAGAAATGCCGAAGAGAGCAAAATTATTTAAAAGTCAACCGAATATCTGCTCAAAAATAACAGTTGGAGGACTGACAGTAGCACGAGACAAATTACTAATATAAGCAAAAGAATTTGCAAACCCAATGCAGAACATCCTGCGCTTAAGCACGTTTCTTCCTGAAGGAGGATCAAACATTGGACATTTAAAATAAGTTTCATATATTGTTGGTCTATGAATTTACGAGTGAATCCAGAAGATTGAAAGAAATGTTTTAATCTCCAGAAAAAACTTATTTGACAAAGAAAAAAAAAATAACCTCTAGAAGTTAACTTTATTAGTTTTTTAGAGAATGTAAGATATGATTGTAATACAACAGGCTTTGTTTGCAATATATACGAATGGATGCCCAGTAAGAAGATTTGTCAATCTTATTCATTTAGTATTTTTTTCGGAAGAATACCCAGAGAATGAATAGGATGCACATAAAGTTGATTGCTCGGTCGATGGCTTAGAGTTAGCATACCCGCGCACCTCGTAAGCCCGAGGTTCTATCCCAGCTGGAGTCGATAGATTTTCTGAATGCGAAAATCGTAGGCACACGTCATATGATTATGTGGCATGTAAGAGTATCGATTTGGCTCTGGTATTCTCAGCAAAATTAAATCATGGTAATATTTAGCATTCAACAAGAGCTTGAATTAAATAAATTCAAGCATTAAAAATTTGGTAGGGGGAGCCGCCCATGAAATGGCTCACACTTCGGGATTTTAAGTGTCTGCAAAGGCTAAGCTGCCAAAATACAGCCCCATTTGAAGAAAAAAAAAGTTGATTGCGTCAATCAGTCTCTGAAAATTAGAAAGCTTTTAAGCCCATGCCTTAAAAACTGGTTGATAGAATGGTGCATATAACATCTACAAGTATGCAAGTTACATCTAGCGTTTGGATACCAGTGTATAAATTCATATACGTGCAATAAAAAAATATAACGTGCAATTAAAAAAAAAATGCATTTTTGAAAATGTTCTTCAGCGAGTGTCAACTGTATGCGCGATTCATTTAAAAACAAGACTTTTATTGTATTTCAATTTAGAAACAGCATTTTATCTTTCATAATACATTTCCCAAGCAAAAAATACACAAAAAATTCATTAATAATATTCACTCCATTTTTTTTTTATCACACTTACTCTTGGGTGTCACAATCATAAGAAACAGGTACAGACACACTTTTTAATTTAAGAAAGAAAAAAAACATGCATGACATAAACTGTACCAATTTGAAAAACTGCATATTGTATCACAAGTCTAAGAAAATAAAAACCAAAGAAAAAAATTATTTACCTTTCATTTCTCCTTGAACAGCGGGAGATGTACAAATGAAAGTGTCGTACGATGAGTTGATGGATGTTCCTCACGATGACTTGATGAAGCCGCCACTGACGATCACGAAATCGAATACGCTATGAACGTATCAATTTAATATAGCTAAAACTTCGTATATTATATTCTATTAAGGACCGTTTCAAAAAGAAAAAACAATCCATATTTCATAGATTGTACACTCTTAAGAGCAGATACAGAATTCAAAGTCAGAACACAGCTAACCTGATAATGATGGGTAAGTCACTCGAAGGAAAAATTAATAATTTCTTACCTCAACAATATAATGATATGATGTGATCCCAACCTTTAATTTATAAAAGTCGGATTTATGAGTAAGGATAGGTAATAAAAGTTAAGCAGGTTAAGCTGTGATTTGACTTATATCAACAATTAGTCTTTCAAATTAAATTACATTTAGAACCAAGAAAAATTTTTTAAAAAATGTAGATTTTTTTTAAAAATATTAACTGAATTATTATCAATATATTTCACCAAACTTTTGATTCATTTGTTGATACTTGATACTGTAAAATGGTATTTTAGTTTATGCATAGAAAACATGTGTTCTTTGATACACAAGCCCCTTTGTTTCAAAATGCTTGCATAAATAACAAAAACATTGTTTTATGTTATTTATGCCGCAAAAATCAATTTGAATTTATCCTAAAAGTTTGAGATATATTTCTGCAAAAGAGTATAGAAGGTGAATTATGGTAAGAGATTTTATATTCTAAAACTTTTATTTCAAATTTATTAAATGTATTTCCAAAATTTTTCAGTGGCTTTATTATGAAATTCTAAAAAAACTACTAAAATCTAAATTTCAGGAAGCTCTCTTTAAAGTTATTCCCAAATGAAAGAATAATAATTATAATAAAAAAAATTAAACAGCCATAACATTGTCTTCGGTGTTACTCAAAAACAAAGATGTGTAATTTTATAATTCTTTCTTAACTTAAAAAAATTCATAAATTTTTAATATATTCACGGCAACTTTTCAGATAGTGTTGCAACTGGTCTTTATAACTCCGATTTGAAAAAAAAAATACTTTTGGGGACAGTGATGAATTAAATAGCAGGGGGACGAAATGTGTTAAAATATATTTCCAAACATGAACATTCTTAAGATAATATTTTATCAATGAATGTCTTTTTGATAAGATTTGAACTAAAAACACACAATGCAATACAGTACAAAACTTTCGCATAGAATACCAAGAAATTCACGAATAATCATTAATGCATTTCACTACTTATCTAATTTACTAATTAGAAACACGCAAGACTAATTTTAATATGAAATCTTTTTAATCAGAAGTTTTAATATCTTTTTAAAAATAATACATGAAAACTTTAATATCAGTTTTTTTGTCGATGTTATAGACTTTCCTATTCCAATATGCAATAAGAAAATATTAAAAGTGTTTTTGACTGTCGAAATGTTTAAGAGGAAACAATATAGTGTGGTGCCTTAAAATTATTTATCATTCTAGTTTCAGCAGTTTTCTTTTGAAAAAAAAAGTGTCGAGTATTGAGGTAAAGGATATTTCATATAGCCTGCATAAGTTCACTTTAACGTTTTAAAATAGTCAAAGGTTATGGAAAAAATCTAGTGTCTTAAAAACGATAGCATACTGAGCTGGAAAATTTTACTTTTCCGTCACAAAAAGCAAATTTCCAGTTGGACGCATTTGGAATAGAAACGAAATAAAATCACAGAAAGGGCAGGGCTGCTTCACGTCATGAAATATGAAACCATATTAAATTTATTTGGAGACAACTGTACTAAAACTTTTCCAGTGTTTGAGCACAACACAAACAGCATTTTGTAGAAATATAAGGGAAGTTTTGTGCTTCCTCTCTTGCTATTGTCCTCACCAGGCCAACGACACGCTATAGCAAGCCAGCTGGTTGCGGTTCACTTAGTTTGACCCTGAGTCCACAGACTGGGAACCTACAGAGTCCACCACTGAAGATTTCTTTGCAGATAAAACAGTGGACATTGTAGTTCCGGATGTTTCATTGATTGAATTGGGTGGACAATTCAATACGGATTTCTAATCTTGGCCATAGATTTCTGTCAAAAGCACCGAAAGTCTTTGGGCGAAGGGATTCCAACTAAGCTCAATAGGCTAGACGAGTGATTAATTGTTTATGTATTAAGCCAATGTATTTTTCATAATTTTCCTTAGTAATTAAATAAGTTATATACTTTATTATTTTTATCTAAATCTTCATTACGTTTAAAAATATTCGTCCTTTTACATGTTTTGAATATGATATGGTCTTTTTCAGTATTATAAATCGGATTTAAAAAGAGTAAAAAATAGGTTGAACAATTTTTTTAGGAAATTCACAATTAAAAACATTCTACTTAAATGATTAAAAAAAAAAAAATTGGATAGGAGAATTACCAACGCGATATAGTATATGTTCAAATTAGCTTCGTTTCTTAATATCATTCATTTGTGAATAGTTAAACCTAAGCATAAATGGACAGCATCGTTATAGTTAACTGAGGATGAGCTTATAGCTTTAATCGAAATTCTAATCGGCGAGTAGAAATTCATTGGCACTTTTTAGATTAAGCTATTAGGCCTAAGAGGTTACGAAAAAAATCCATTTAAATAAAAAAAAAAGCTTTTTTAGTAAGACCAAATACACAAGGGGCATTCCGAGATTTAGAAAAGTTTCTTTAGCTGAACGACATGAACATTGGAGCAGATATGAATTACTTTGTCCTTCAAATCTAAAAATATAAATTTCATGCTTGAGTAATAATAACTGCAGCAATGGGACCGCAAAACTTGTTTTCGGGAAAAGCTAAAAAAATTCTCTTCTTGGCTGACAGATTTCAGAGGTCAATAAACATTAAAATTTGTTATTTGATTACGAGCAAACTTGGTGCTAATATGTCGTTACATATACGTAAAAACGAGAAGATAATTAAATGGCGTTAGGTCAAATTCTTGGAAATTAATGTTTAATGGGACATTTTTTTTGCTGATATTTACAGAATGTGACCTTTTAGAAAAAATAGTTCCAACTAATTTAAAAATAACATTTCTAATTATTTGTATTTTGTAAGAAATTCAAAGTTATTTAAAATGTGTCCTTTTTGCGCTGAAGTAAATTTCAAGTAGTTCTAAAATGCAAAAAAATTTGTGAAGATCTCATAAAATGTTAATGTATCATATGTGTGTGTGGTGCTTCTGAATAAGCTGTAACAATTAATTAAATTTTGTTTTATATGCAGCAATAATTATATTTTATAACAAATTAGCTTGAAATACTGTTAAGTAATACAATATAAATGTTACAAAGCCTAGAAAGAAAATATTAAAAGAAGGTATTGCCTAAGAATCTGTCGTTAAAATAAAATGAATTAAAAGAAATTGAAAAGAATGAATGTAAGCAATTTATAAGAAAAACATTTATTACAATAAGTTACAAAAGAAATTAATGATTGAGTTTACAAAAGAAATTAATGATCGACTTCGTAAGAAATTTATTTTGCAAATATTCATATTTGTAACATTTCCGTAGTTGCTTGAAGTCTTATTGACATCAGACGAATATAGATACCCATTTCTTTCATATATTCGGAATAGAGAAATAAATATTTCAGGCACTTACCCACGCTATTTGTCCACTAAACTGCATATTAAATAAAAGCAATTTCTGGCACCAATGAGAAAGCGAAATCACATTCACCGAGGAACCTGTTTCCGCTTTCTAATCAATACCAGACCAATGAATTTCAAGATGGAAAGAAATTCATGGGTTTTGTTATGCATGTGGAATTTAAATCGGATTTTTTCATTTAAAATTCTAATTAAAACATTTCTTTCATTCGTCACATCCCGACTATTAAATTAATTTAATTAGAAGTTACAGGGCTTACAAATTTTTAATTTTGGATAATAAAACATAGCGATGGGAAAGTGCTTGGAAATATTTATGACTTACAAAGAAAGGAATGCATAACAAAGCCCATATACCTTACCTGAATTCAATTTCAAAAGCAAGTAGTCCTTCTAAAAAACAATTGAATATAATGGAATTCTACGGAGCCCAATTATAAAAAGCTTAAGGAAGTTTTATTCACACCCTTTACAGTTTTGCTTTTTTGAATTGCACTCTCTACACTTCTGTTTTGAACATTTTGCGAAATTTACCCTTTTATTCTCGATTTATTAGTGTGGAAAATGCAGAATTATTATATAAAGAACAGATTTCCGTTATTTAGGGGTTTTAATTGGATTAACATCTACGTTGCACTGTGAAGAAACTTTTTAGGGAAGTAAAATAAAACTGGATTATCTCAGAGGCTCAGGATTTAAGTACAGAAAAAAAAACTAAATATATTAAAAACCGAAGATCTAAAAAAAAAAACTTGATGATTTAAAGGAAAAAAAAAACATCTCGACCAAATTACTATTTAGATCTTTTAGATTTCCTGTTAGTAGGCTTAAGAGTTTTTGAATAGAAAGCATCTAACCAATATCAAACATTCTGACAAAATTTTGGTTGCAGTTTTGTTAGAGTCAAAATAAATCAAATTATGAATGATAAAACTAATCGTTTTCTTCAGAAATCAAACACTTCATCCTTTTATTTTATTATGAAATTTATTAAGTTTCTCCCCATATATATTATATATAAACCAATTACTATACATTAAGTACTTTCTTAGAACACACACACACACTCTCGGGTATATATACTATAAAGCACTCTAATTCTAATATTACTAAGAAAATAATCTTGGTGCTTTCTTAATAACTCAAAACAAATATGTCATTCATTTGGTATTTCACTTAGAGAGGAATCAAACCTTTGTGCATTTCTCAGGAACGAAAGCGGATCAAACCAACACCTTCAGTCCACAAAATTAATGGCTACAGACCCTAACGAATTGCAGAAAATAAAATTATTCGAGCCCTGAATGGCTAACTTCTTTGAATAAAATATCTTCATATTCAAAAGAAAATTGTTCCTAGCTCACATAAAAATCGTGACGAGAAAGAAACTCGTGCGGAATAAAATTCACGCATTTGAAAGATGCCAAGTGAAAGTAAAACTATTATTTTTAAAACTTGGAACTTTGAAAGACTGGGTTCTGCCCACTTTCTTTTGCATGCAGTCAGTCGCAGAGTAGCCCAACAAATGTAGGAGTAGGCAACGACTGGCGTGGGGGTCTAAAAAAGTTTGCGACTAATACCACGTTTAAGGAGATAAGGTTATTGACATTCTTTTCCGTTCATATTCTCCTGCGTACGTTCCAAGACAGAGGTGATGGCTTATTCTTCTTGCTTAATAGTCATTCTAGCCAATTCCATAAACAAAAAATATGTTACTATCTTCTTAAAGAAGAAAAAGTATTTGTAAAATCGTTTACTTAGGAAGCATTTCTTTTTCTAAGTGTAATTACATAGTAGAGGTGCCGGTTCTATTTCCTGTTTGCTTAGATAATACCACTGAATTCTTTGAATAAACAACTGATGAAAAAAATGCATCGCCAATTGAAGAAGTGGTTTGTGAAAAGATACATACTAAAACATGTTTTCTTTTAGATTGTTTTGTGTGTGTGTGTGTATATATATATATTTCACGAAAAGAAAAGGTGGTATAAATTACTGTTTTGCTTCCGTGTGGTGTTTCATAAAAATTAACAATTCTAAAAATGCATTTATTTTAAGTTACAAAAAGGAGCACATGCAAGGAGTAAAAAAAAAATAATTGAAAGTAGATGTGTTTGAAAATTGTTGGCATAATTTGTAAAATTATGTGAAACTAAGTAATCTGATTAAATTTGCTCTCTCTCTTTCTATATATATATATATCGTGATTTGTTAGAAAATATTCAATGACAATGAATACATATAATAGAATGTCGTATAATTGGTTATAAGTTAAAAAAAAAAAAAATCAAAAGTATTAAAAATATTAATGATGAATAATAAAAATTGTGCATTTGTGTTCTAGGATTTCACAGCAATTCATGAGTTTTAGTGTTACACATTGAAAATCAATTAAAAACCAAATATGAGACGAAAAAAAAAATAAATAAATTCACTTTGTTTTGCTCAAACATTTCAAATATAAATTGCTTAACAAAGGCTTCGGAATTAACACTTATGAAAAATAAGTATCTTCTTACTTGATTTATATCAAGTGAATATCAAGTAAAAAAAAATAAATAAGATTTTGCCAAATTTTTGCAAACATATCAAGAAAAAATCCGATACAATGCAATAAAAAAAAATAAAAAAAAAAGATTGTGTATAAATTAATAGGACGGTAAGCCTAATGTTCATAGATTTAAATATTTTTAGAAGCCTTTTACAAGAGTAGTCTAACTTGAAAAGCCCCCCCCCCCCCATGCAATTTTAAAAATCGAAAAAATTCCGCACTTAAAACTGTATACGCTTTATGATTAATTTGGGGGAAATTAATACTATACAAGAGTTATGAAAAATGTTTTGAATCTGTAAATTAGATTTTTCACTAAAGAGCCTTTAACTATCGGTGCTTTTAATATGTCTAACCCGAAAAATGCTGATTATATAAAGTGACGTTACCCATTATAAAATATTAAAGACTACAATCAGCTGCAACCAGTTTTGGAATCTTGTTTTGCAACAGAACAATATTTTCAAAAATCACGTCTTTTTAATTGCAAAAGGAAAGATGACAAGGAGCTTATATTCGATACTCCTGGCAAGATAAAACCTCAATACATGCGAATAATAAAATCCAGATTATTCAAATAAAACAATCATACTGCAGAGCCATGACATTTCAATGTTGACGAAATAAGTTCAAATTGCGATACGTGATAAACAATTTAACGGTTAAATCGAATCATTTAAATCCTAATATTGAATAAAAAATGCGGTTCCGGTGGGAAATTCCTGTCTGAAATAATTGCAGATTGCATCGTGGTAGACGGTAATAAATCCAGCCTCGATCAGCAAGCACGCTGGAAGAATCCGGTTTCGAAGTAGGAAATATGCAACGGATGCCGCTTATCAAGGTCAGGGAATCCTTCCCCAAGTTAAAAAGAATTCGTGATCTCGTGAGAAAACAATTGACATCCCTCTATTCACCGATAAGAGAATTTTATTGTGACTGATGCCCCGAAAAGAAAATAAAGGAAATAATCCTGCCGTCGTTCTGTTTTTAGCAACAGCATCACATTATCTAAGTGGAGCAATCTTAAGTTGGGACACATTCGCACCTGTGGAAGACATTCTTACTGAGAAGTTGTGATAAACGACTCAAACACACACTCTAATAGTAGCCTTTTAATCCGCCTTTTCAAAAACAAACTGGTTCCTGCATTCCATTCTCTTAATAATTGCAGATTCGAGGTGGTAGACGGCCGAATTCAACTTCTACCAACAATCGAGACTGAAGAATCCGGTTATTGCAGAACTAGGAAATGTGGAGAGGATGCTGCTTATGAAGGTCAGGGAATCCTTCTAGTCGAAGGAATTTGGGAAGTCATGGGAAAACAACGACATCCTAATATTCCCGTAAGTGATCTGCGGATATGAATGGCCTTTAAGTGGATGATGGCATAACGAGTTGGAGAAAAAGAATGGGTAAGTTACCACTTGCAACTAGAAATGGAACCATCGCTCGGCACAACTCGTGCGCTCTAGATTGGACGTGCATTTTTTCCTTTCCTTTTTCTCCCTCGTACACAACAACAGATACCACTCGACGCGATTCGTGCTGATTCCTGATCTCATTTTGTGGCTTTATTTACTTTTTTTGTTGTGGCGAAGAGTATAATGTCCTATATCGCGTCGTTGATAGGCGGGACCGTCTGCTTGAGGACCCGTCTAGATTTCTGAAAAGCAGGTGGCGGTTTGACCTACAGGTCAGAAAAGCGAGAAAGACCATGGTACATGGAGGTACAGAAAAACACCTCACTGTTTCTACTTTAATTAAGAGACCATTTCACAAATTAGAAGTAATTAGAGTGAACATTTCAAGGAAAGATTTTTTTCTCATTAAGACGTTGAACGGGAAATTATGTATATATTTGCAATCTATTAATTGTAATCTTTACGTGATTTATGAAACACAAGCAAATATTTGAATGTTGAATTCGTGCATAATTTTATGAAAAAGTTACTTTAAAGGGTGAGTAAAAATCCACATTATTTTTGCGAATATAAAAATACCCAAAATTTTGTTATATTCAACGTAAAAAGAAATTAAAGCGCACACGAGATAAAAGACTAAATTTTTTCAAAATTAAATTTATGGAGGTTATTTTGCAAAAATTTGGATCTCACAAACACATTATAAAAACTTAGTAATCAATTTCAAGGCTCGATATTAGACTGATACTTTCTTTTGATGTCATTCTAATAAAACGAAATAAAAATATTTAATATATAATTGAAAGTTGAAAAATTAGAAGCCAAAAAGAATTTTAGATGTTTTCGTAAAAATATAATTTTAAATGTGAACCTTGATTCTAAAAAGCACATGGAAAAATCTCTTTACGCTTGCACATCAAACTTTTTCTTGTTATACATATATGTATTGATCTTAGTTTATGGCTTTTGAGATATTTTAGTCTTAGTTAAGGTTCCACAGTTTTGAGCGATTTAAAAATAAATTCAACTAACGAAATCGGCCAAATTTGATACGGAAAATTCGATTTGCTTCCAAGTTAGCTCTGACCTAAATTTACAAGCATAAAATGATAAACAATAGTAAACATATGAGTAGGATCATGCATTTGAACAACTCATAAATCTTGACCGAAACTACAATCACGTCTTACATTTTTAGATTATAAACTAGAGTTACAGAAATTAAAGATTTAGAACTGACACATTTTGAATTTTATATATAAATGGTTTGATTCCCTTACTATTTTTTTTTTGTCATTCAAGTGTATAAACAACGCAGAAAGTACATTGTTTTGGAAAAATTGAGTGATTTTATTTACACAATTTAAATGTATTTTTTTGTTTTTGTTTTACTAATACTTAAAAGATTCAATTTTTGATGGTTGAAAGTTCTGAAAATACTTCCCCTTCCCCAAGTAGCACAAACATTTAATTTTGAAAGTATAACACATAAAGAGTACAACACTTTGTACAAGTTGTACTCAGCGTCTAAGGCTTCAAATGTAAAGCATAAAAAGAATGCTAAATATCTTAATGATCTTTTATTTTAAAATGTTTCAAAATTGATTAAATTTTATCACAGCATGTATATTAATATAATTTTAAATGTTATGGAGAAGCATTATAAAATAAATATTATATAATAAATAGCCCCATAAAATACAGAACACTAGATTAAATAAGATTTTGTTCAGCAACATACATTTTGCTGAATAAAAAAGAAAAAATTAAAAAAAATACGAAGGTACTATATAGTTAAAAATTGTATTCTAAATACCAACATTTATTATATATATAAATGGGTAAAATCTTCCAATTTAAATACTTCTTTTAAATTCATATCTGTTACTTTAAGTGCCTTTTAAAAATTAGATAGTAACATTAAAATTCAAAAACAACGGTTTACATTTTTTCAAAAGGAAAACTTATGAATCATCAAATCAAACAAAAAGAAATTTGGGAAAGCGAAACATTTTCTTGAATAAATGACGCAGGATAAATTACACTTATGCTGTCTATAGATATGCTTTCGATGTAACATATGCAATTCTGCTAAGAGATCTCACTAGACTGATAGTTAAATGTGTTCAAAATATAAAAAGATATTAAATTTATGCGCAGAATGAATTTTAAGCTACAAGGAAATAATAGCAAAGCGAAACAAATTTAAATATAATTAGACCGGGGAAAATAAATTTTGAACGGCAATTATTTGCCCAAAAGTTAGTTTTATATCAATAAGCCTACCTTTACCGTAATCTTCTAGTTTTATGTTATGTCCAAATGGTGACTGTGGCATTTCATCACTAAGAGTAAGTGAATAACTGTGCTCTGATTGGATGTGGGGAGACTGGACGGCGTCAGTCATCATACGATCATTCAAAACAATCGGTTGGTGATCCAAAATTTGGGCCCAGTCAGCTTCTGTGTCTAAATTCATATCTTCCGCAAGGTGCTGAAAAAAAAAATGGTCTACTTAGAATTTCATAATAGCAGAAAACATTTGTATATGAATTGCGTTAAAATATATAAAGTGTTAATTTTGTTTTCACATGTGGAAATTAACCATAAAAATCACACAAGAAACATACTCCAAACGCGCGCGATCCACATAAAAGCATTAGCAAAACGTATTTCCCGTACAATAAATGAGCTTAATTCTTATTTAAACAGAAAGGTTTTTGGTAAAAGTTACAAGAGACTTAGCATTTAATAAAAAAATAAAGTTATCTTTATTTTATTTATCAAATGCCTGGCCACTGATCATCTGGTCATTAGGCTACGGGCTTTCAATACTTTTTTACAATACAGTTCAGATTCTTAAGTGAAGAGCACTCGTCTAAATGATCCGCGTCCATGACTTGTCCAGAATGCACATAAACATGTAAAAGTGAGACAGTCAAATTAAAACGAAATGAGCACAAAAGCAGTCAATAGTATAAATTCAGTTACAGCAGTGGCTCTAGAAGAGTTCGCGATATACAGTCAAATTCTCTTTTCATAAGGTTATATGAAATCCAAGGATAAAAGAAGCAGGTTAGAGCTTCATTGTTTCGTAAAATTTCTCAAGAATAAACTTCACAACTTTTTAAACAAAGGGTAAAAGAACAAACCTGTGGGAAAATAGATATACAAATTTAAACTTATTTTACAATAACTTAAAAAAATTTCTACTTAAATACTTTTAATTTTAAGCAAAACATTTTGCTGAATTTTTCTTGAACAAACGCCCACAAATTATTTCACCATTCCCCTAGCTGTATCTGAATTTTTCTTTGTTTCTATTATCATGTTTGGTGTAGCTACGAATTTGCTTAAGATTTAACATCACGAGATCAAGATCATTATCAGTTGAAACAATTTTGAAAAGTTTCACATAGATTAAGATTCCATCCACAGCAAAACAAAATCTTTATATTTAAGAAGGTAACTGAAGAAATTTTCAGACATCAAGGCGAAATGTGTGTGTGAGAGAGAGAATTCTTAGTTAATTCCACTTTCATTTAAATTTCACACACTCAGAGTTCATTTTACTTTTGCTTTAATTACTAGTCTGTTTTTATCGGTTGTTTATCTTAAACACGTAGAATGGAATAAAATTCATATTTAAGATTTTATAAAAAAAAAAGAATAACTCATGTATGAATAATATTACAAAAATGAAGTGAAAGAATATTACGAGTTTCAATCGAGGGAGGATTTTGAATAACATTTTATGGCCTCAATTAAAGAGATATAAAAGCATTAATAAACTACAACTATAGTTTGAATTTAATTACAGTTTTAAATTTAAATAAACTTGCTTTTATGCACTTTTTACGCTGCCTTTCAGTTTAACTTTAGTGAAATTTTAATCAGATATCTTTAAAAAAAATGCTAAACTGGAAGAAAAAACTGAATTGCACACTAAAAGAAATAACGAAATAAATCATTAAAAAGTATACAGTGAAGCAAACAATTTCATAACTTTTATATAAGCAAGTATGGAAGACTTTCAATAAATATAAGTAAATTAAAAAGTTTTCTTTTAAAACTTCTTTAATATCGCTTTTACGAAACCAACATATCGCTGGGAAAATACGGCCTTATTTTAGTGCTCTGTTTATATAAGAAAATATACATTAAAAAATATATATTTTTTATATGTTCGCAGAATAAATCGTGATCACTAACAAATCACCTTTAAAAGTTTTGTACTTTTCAGCATTGGTGTTGAGTGGACCCTGTATCTAAACTCCATTCCTTGGGGGCCCTTAACACATCTTACGTTTTTTTCTTGCACATTTTGGGCCCCCTAAAACTTAGAGGCCCTGCATCACTGATACGGCTGATACTGCAGTAGCTACACCCCTGCTTTTCAGTTCGAGTTTTTAACATATATTGAATTTCGAGTGACCATTACTATTTTACGTTTAATCTTAAATTATGCAAGCAAATAAGTGAAACATAATATAGACTTAAAACTTCAAAACTAAACCATTTGTGGCAAACAAAAACATTCAAACTGCAATGACGTCAGCTTTCCAATTACAAATAAAAGCCAATTATGGAAATTGATATTGTTAATAAATATCGACAAGCAACAGCAGTGATTTTCTTGATTTGATAGAAAGTCCATCAGAAGAAGCAGCAGCAGAGCAAATGCCAGACCGCTCATTATGGTATCTCACCGATGTAACCCACATTTCTTAGTTTTGGAAACTGCGAAAAATTCTATAGGTGCAAAAAGTGCCAAGAATGAGCTCATTGTGTCCTGAAACAAAGCCGTTGTTTACCCACAAAAAGCTTTTCTCTAGCGCGGCAAGAGTTCAGAGGTCAGAACGCTACGCTTCGTTTCATATGAGGACTGAGTTAATGCTGAACAGCCGACGGCAAGATTCATCAAGGAGTTCCAAGGTAAAGAATGCAATGTCATTCAACTTTACTCAGAGGCCGTTAAGAGTTAAAGGAGCCGGAAATGGGCTTAAGCAAAGTGATCAGAGTGCAAGAATGTGTACAACCGTGCTAATGCGTAACATTGCTAATTAAATAGTGGTTGAGCGGTACGGTTGAATGGTATTACCAGACGTTATTTGGCATATCTTAAAATACCATTATAATCCAAAAATGATTGATCTCTATTTATGTTACTTTTTCAAATCTTTGCCGAATTGATTGTTTTTTCATATCACAATGGTTATTGGCGACGAGGTTTGTTGGAATGTAAATATTTGGTTTTCGTTGACGATGATTAGTCGTAGTGTCAGAAGTGTTTGAAAGGACTCGTAATCCGACAGTTTATTTTTCAATCTTTGAAAACAGTATTTTGTTTGGTTTAAGTAATGAAACACGGAATTGCATCTGCAGTCAATGCGTTTTGTAGCCTTCTGTTTTGTTAAGACTTCGATTTGTTCTACTTATCAATAATTGTTGTTTCCGCAGTATGATGTATGTACCAGGGGGAAAAAATAGGTTTTCTGTCATCTTCATCTTATATCAATTTTAGGTTAAAGAGATATAGAAATAAGGTCAGATCGAAACACTGGAATTCCTTTTAAATTCCTTTGAGTTTAAGGAAATACCCTTTCAATGAAAAACAGGAAGCGATGAAATATCAATCAAAAGTATAGTTTTTTGTATAAATAATTTTTCTCAATGCGCGGTTATCGCATCACGCTGACCTCTTTGCTTGAACTATATAATAAATCAACGCATTTCATAAAATGGGAGTATAGGGATTTAATATGTAAATGTTGTTCGCGCGCGCGCGTTTCTCAGCTTTAGTTATTGAATTCTATTCGTAAAATCTACGATTTTAAGAAAAGGATGTGCAATTGCATTTTGCTAACCGGTCAATATCGTGAAATTTTATTATATATGGGTTTGACTGAAAGATGGCGCTTTAATATAACAGATGAAAAAAAAGTCTGCTTCTATAAAAACAAACATGATTCAGTTGGAGGGAAGAACTCGTATAATACTTCTCTCTCTATTCCACAGTTAATACAATCTTAATTTCTTGTTACTTTCAGAAAATACTGAACCGTTTCTTTCACTGTTAAGCAATTTAAAGATTTTTCTAATCTCATTAGTATCTTGTTTTTTATTCCTGTTTTCCTTTCATATTTTATTTTCCTTATATATCTATATTCCTCTTTTCGATTTTCAAAAAAATCAGAAACATTTATATTTTAATAAAATCAACGCTTCAGTAAAGCATCAATATCATTTGGATATCTAAAATAACATTTCTGTTTGTATTCAACGCTTTAAACATTCATTTCAGTCAAATTCATTATTTTACATGTACTACAAAAGTACTTCTTGCGTAAATAATTACGTAGAAGTACTCGTTTTATGAAAATAAAACAATCATACGATAATTTTGAAAACGTATTTCTAAACGAAAATAAAAATAAAAAGATTACTAAAGTTATTTAATTTCTAAGAAATCAAAATTTCAATCTTTGATTATCGCTCATAAAAAAAGAACAAGAACTTTATTCAGATGTTTATTTATAAATAATCCATCAAAATTAAAATATTTCATGTTTTACAAGTAGGGAAGAATCAATCTAACTGTTTATAATCATTTGGGTCCATGCTTCACTGATTTTATTTATCAGATAAGTAAATCCTCTTAAGGGAACTTATCTCTGCATTTACAGATGAAATAAATACCAATTTTTAAAATCATGAAATGTGATCGCTTGTTCCAAGCATTTCTCAACGTATTCAAAATATTGTCTCCAAGCTTTTTTTTCGTTCAACCCTTTTCTATAAAATATATTCAATAAAAAAAATTTTTAAAAAAATAAAATAAAACGACACTTATTTCTATGTATAAGAAGGCCCAAGTTCAAAATTCTAAAACCAGTAATTTTTGTTGGGTCACCATGAAATTTAGAATAAATGATTTTTATCATGTTTGAAAAAGTATATTGCGGAGTTAATATTTTTTTCCCCATACACGTTCAAAGGGATTTAAATTGTTTTAATAAAATTTTTACTTATATTTAAACAAAATATAGAATTTAAATCGTGGATTTTTTAATTGAATCAGTGGTAAAGGACAATACTGAATCTTGCAATACTATACTTTTCTGAAACACTCGAGACAGTGAAATCTTTAAATTACCAGAAGAATACTAATGTGTGATTATTTTAAACTTTAATATATACAAAAATGCAGTTTTAAGTTTGTGTATTTCAACCAAAATTTGAATAACAAGGAACATTTAAAAACTAATATTGAAAAAACTGAATGTTTGTTTTTATGTTTGAGTTTTAAGACAAAAATACTAAAATGAAAAACTGATCATTTATAGTATTTTTATTGATGACGACAGAACAGTTT
This sequence comes from Trichonephila inaurata madagascariensis, assembly GCA_019973955.1. Classification (NCBI taxonomy): domain Eukaryota; kingdom Metazoa; phylum Arthropoda; class Arachnida; order Araneae; family Nephilidae; genus Trichonephila; species Trichonephila inaurata. Next base: position 557,956 of record BMAV01015310.1, read on the forward strand.
ATAACTTTTAAACTAAAAAATGCCTTTCAAATTTTTGTTTGTTTGTTTTGAGTCCTATGTCTTGTTGAGATGAACTGTGAAATCACCAGCATTTTAAGTTATACTTCTAATAAATTTTGCTCAAAGCATTTATTTTTCTTCTTAATTGTTTCGAAATTCAATAAAAATGATTTTGAAAAATGTGTTCAGACTTTCTTTTCTTCATTTTTCTGCGGTTATTTTCAGTTTTATTTATTTGAAATGAGTTACTTACTGTAGTAAATATCAACATATAGTATGATCTGTATCACAGAAAAAATAACCTCTTTAAAATGATCTATTTAATTTTGGTTTAATTTACATGTTTACGTTATTTCATTTACGTAAATGAAATAAAAGTAATAAAAATTTAAGTATCTCGAGATTTCTTTAAAAAAACTTTGAGATTGTGACTTTTCTGAAATTGATTAAAAATAATTCTCCTTAATGTATTGTACAAAAAGTTAGATACTGTGAATTTTACTTTATTAATAAAATAAGGGGAAAAATATAATGACAAAAGAAAACTATCCAGAAATTTGAAACTTTTAAAGTATAATACGCCGCAAATAAATGATTGATGCAATTTATCAAAACATTTAAAAATTACAAAAAATCATCGAAAAGGATTCTCTAAGTTCAATAACTGCGATGCCACATTTTTATTAAATATTCCAATTATCTAGTTTAAAAGTGTTCTGAAATATAATAGATATCAACTAATCGGCAATATAATTTAAAGGAGATTTGAAAGAATATTTAATTTATTAAAAAAAAAAGACATTTTGCACTTGATGTACTTTCCACTGGATATTTGTTCCTCTAAAAAAAACTTGCATCAAAACTGAAATTTGGAAATGCAAGGAACAGGAAAAGGCTAAACAAAACAATCAAATTCTTAATTCATTTATCGTATCAAGTTTCCTATTCCAAACATAAAAATTTCTTTGCTTCATATCCAAAAAAATGCATTACGTAAATTAAAGAATATAGATTTCGTTCAGTTTTTTTTCTTTTACAATAAAAAAATCAAGATTTAGACTAATAAATTTCAAAATCGGAAAATATCTTCCTGCCATTAGTTTAGGCTCAGTGATTTAACACCAGGCGCGGGAAAAAACAAACTTTTTAAATAATTGTCGTCTTGCGTGCCTGAGTACTGAAAGACTTCCTTTAATCAAAAGTCTAGAAACAGTCGTTGAACTGTTTAAAAAAAAAAACCGCATAAAAACTATCTTAAGGTGATATTTATCCATTGGTGCAAAGGCGAAGACACTATCATGAAAAAAGGGAAAGAAAAACCATGCACGATTACATAACCTCTGTGGAAAGATCTTGTTTAAAGCGAACACTGGCACTCGGTCACAACCTTAAGAACTACAGTAGCGTCAGAAATGCAAATCTGTCGGATGAGAGAGACAGGGTGAAATAGAAAAGAATTTTGCTTCATTTCATCGTTTACGGCAAGGTTGCATCCCAAGTAAACGTGAAAAGCTTAAGGAAAAGTGGCCCCAGGTTGTACCCCGAACCACACTCTGTACAGTGAACTTTCCTTATGTGCCTCAGGGCAGAGGAATTCCAATGCGTTCAAAAAGTTCGTGCCTCTTCAACCGGAGGTGCCTTTTTGCGTTGTTTCAAAACTCCCAACGGGTCAATTGACTAAATATATATATATATTCTTTCATATTTTCTGGAAGTACAAACAATATATGTCCAAATGATTTAAAGCAGATACTTTTTTCCTTGGATGAGAAACCAACATTTTCACAACTAAAGCATGGAAGGCGGCTTCTCTTTAAACTTTTTCTTTACTCTTTTTTTTTTCTTCATGCGTAGTAGCACCCGTAGGTATGAATCCCAATTTCTTTCAGAACTGTGGGGGGAAAAGTTGGTAAAGAAAAGCATATACTTCTTTGAGTAGATTGAACCTACGGCTTTCCGTACTGACATTCTCTCACGAAGGTCAAGTGCACGACATGTCTCGAAGAATATCAGATTTTTTTTTTTGAAAAAAATATCCCTGGGGTTTTTTACGTGTTTTTTTGGAAATTTATCCTGGTTCAAAAATGAATGATCTACATTGATGAAAAATGAACAGTCGCTCGTGGAAGATAAATGGATAAGACTGCGATTGGTTACATAAGTAGTTGGTAAGGTTCTGAACTTGGAAAAAAATTCGGGATAATAATAAAAAAAAAAAAAACAGCAACTAGGGTTTGTGAAGCTCAAAAAATGTAAATAGTTTAGCTATTTAAAAGAAGGAAAAATATTTTAATTCTTCGAAGGTCGAACAAGTAGTTTAAAAGTTAAATCCTTTAAGCACGTTAAAAGATGTCAAGCAGATAAATTTAGTACAAGAAACTTGAACTAAAATGTTGTCTGGGATTGTTAGTAAACTGTTCCTCGTAGAACTTTCCAATTCAGAGTGAACCATTATAGCTATTTTCCATGATTATATTTTTGTATTTATAAAATTATAAAAAAAATGTTTTAAAAAGGAAGGGAATATAAATAAAAGTCCTAGGCAAAGAAATAAAATCAGTAACGGAAGTGATATTTTTTATTTGGTATTTAATATTCTTTCGAACATCTTGAGATTCGGAGAAAATGGTTTCCAATACATTATACTTATTACCTAATTCAGAGGTGGGCATTAAGTCAATCGCGATCGACCAGTGGACTACCAAGACATTTGGAGGTGTCCGCTTAAGATTAGCAAATAGTAATTACATATACCGAGATATTCAAGATTGGTGGACAGTATATGCAGACTAAGTTTTCTTCTGACCATAATTATGAGAACTAATTTAAGACTACAAAATCCTTTTTACGTATTTTGAAATATTTGATAATGCATCCTTTGGTATTATATTTGTGGCTTTAATTATACTTGTATCATACGTTTCGCTTTAAACGCGGTTTTAATAGAGTAAGTTTTTTTATTGTAGTTATGTAGGTAAGTACATAACTCCGCATTTATTATTAAGTTATAGTAAAACTTGTAGACTTTTTTTTAGCTCACCACTTCTACACCATTGGGTGGACCGCAACAGCTTGAAAAAATTAGACCCCCTACCCTGGAAAAATCTACCCACCCCTGATCTAATTTATAAAACAAATATTTGTTTAAAATAAAATTACAAATTTATTTGATAGACGTAAAGAAATTAGTTAAAAATAAAGTTATAGGAAAAAATTAAACTTTATTTTATGACACATCAGTACAAAAAATAACCAAAACGGATTAAAATTTACGCCAGATTGATTGATTGATTGAATATTAACGTCGCACTGTTCAGCAACACGAGGGCTTTTGGCGACGGACCACGTCATTTTGAACCATGGTCAAGTGACGTGGACGACACCTGAGCTGACACCCCCTCTCCTAACTACCACACCACACCAACGGGAGGACGTTTCAGCTCTCGACAGAATTAACGTGCATCGCTGCCCTACACGGCGGGTCTTTAGTGGTACTGAAATCGAACTCGTGACAAGGCAAGCCCCGATCCGACACCTATACCACTCGGCTACCGCGGCCACAAAATTTACGAGAGAGAGAGACGTTGTTTAGATTTATAATTAATATTGTTAGAAAAAGTCTAATATTAGTGAATGAGGAATAAACAATACTAGAGTTCTTAGAAAAATAAACCCTCAATAATATAACTTAAGATTTAAATATTATAGTGACATCGTAATCTACTTTTCAAATTTAAAAGAATGCTCCAGTTTTCAATGTTTATTTGAATTTCAACATTTGTTTAACTTTTTCACGCTTCATCAAGCTTTAGATAAATAAATTCAACTAGCAACAGATAAGATTATTTCCTTCATGGGGTTACACAGACCAGTCTCATGTCTCGTAAAGCAGTAAACAGTCGTGATAAATAGCCTCAAAATGACACATAGAGGCGAGTGGAGGGAAAAGTTCTATTGAGTTGTCAAGAAGTAACTGAACAACATTTGAATCGCGATTTTATTCTTACAAAATAAACAGCCAAGACAGTAGCTCTATTCTTTTAACTAAAACTAGTTTCTGGAGTTCTGTTCGTACGGAATTTTTTTTAAAAGCCTTTTGCCTGTTTATGTATAAATTCCGTAATTGCCTCTAAAACTTTACAGTAGGTGAGTTAAAATATCTGAAAAAGTTTAAGCTACTTTTGAGTTTGTTTATATTAAAGAGAATTTGTGCTACTAAGAAGTAAATTCATTCGATGTAGGATAAAGTAATTTTTCATTCTTTGCTATCCTAATTGCGGCAAACCGCTAGCAGAAGTTACATACTTAAAATAAGTATAAATATGTCTAGATCTGTGTGTACACCTCTCGTTTTGTGATAAGACTAAGCATATATACATACAATTTCATATTTTTGTTGCAATGACATGCTACCAGTGTTTGTAGTTTATTCGTTTCAGTAAAACAAGAACCAGATTAGACGAAGCTGCGTCAACTCTACGTTACTAATATTTGCGTGCATATAAACTGCTTATTTTTTTTTTTTTATCTTATACACAATTGTATAAGTCAAAATCTTTATAAAAAAGAAACACTAAAATTTTGGAACATTTTTAACATAACGTTTAAATTTTGTTAAAATCAAATCTTGAATTCATTATGAAAAATGCTTCAATCGAATTACCCCTAGAGTACTTCATTTAAACTAAGTATATCGAAAATAGTAAATTTTGCATTAATATATAGCTATTATTTTAGGTAGCTTAACTGTTTACTGTAAGCTATGAGTAATAAAATTAAATAATTTGAGCATTAAATTGTGTAAATATTTAAAGTGCATTTAAAGTTTCACTTTGTTTGAACAGATACTTTATCCATATTAAGTCATTTGTGTACTTATATTTAAAACTATTAAATGCAAATTCAATCATTAAAAAATAAGAATTGTATAAATCATTAGCATTTTTGATGAAGTTGTCATCACAAGAACTTTTCATAGAAATATTTCTTATCAAAAATGTTCTTAAATTATTTTAATGGTTATATAAAACATGCTGCAGCTAAATTTTAATTTAATCCCGAACACTACAAAAACAGGCATTTTTTAAAATTCAAAATAAAATAAAAAAATTCCTTTAAATGCATAATTGTATGCATTCATGAACAAAAATCAGAACGGGAAATGACATATTGAAAAGATAATTACCTCTAATATGTTCACAGTCATGTAACTTTCTTTTTAAAACATAAATGAGCTCAAGAATTTCAAGAGCAAGTTAAGGTGAATGAACTTTTTCAAGGTCTTTTATAATGACCTTGAAAGATGATAAATTAATTTCACAAAATGCAAAAAACATTGGTTTTTAAAATCATTTATCCAAAAAATAAAGCGAAAACATCACTATTTTATATCTTATTTTTTCGTCATTTCTGGCAGTTACGCTACGAAATAATTATGTTGTCAAATACTATGGATCTCACAAACATGCATTCCGATTATTAGTTTGTCAGTACAAATCGAAAGATGCGAATTTTACAAGGCTGGTTTTTAATTTGCTAATGGATAGAGATCAAGGAAATAAGCTATTATAATTGATTCGGGTTCAATGAATAGTTCTCTTAAGGCTGTCTTCGGTAAAAGTACGAGAGCTTGAACTAAACGCGAAGCACATTTTCAGACAGAAAAAATGCCTCAATTTCTATGGAAATTTGCAATATTATAACTCATACCTCTGTTAACAATATAGTGTTTTTAAAAATGCCAAAATATTCCATGAATACTTTCTTGTTGTAATACGTGAAGGCATAGCCCATTTAACATTACGGTATAGGAGAAAAAACGCGAAACATTTTATGCCAGAAAAAATGAGTAAACTCTGTTAAAAACGTGAAGTATGATGAAAAAATTCTGCTCTCTATAAGGTAGCGATGCCAGAATATCATATAAAAGAAATGAAACATTAATATCTGAAAAAATGCTCCAAATTTTGGTCCTATTCTTTAACATTAACGCGAAGAGCCTTAAGCAAAATTGAAATTCAGGAACGCAGTATCAAAAAATTTTTGACCGTTTTATTACATTTGACATCGCACATTCAATTATTGTAATATTTCAACAAGGGACATATTACGCTTCGTAATGACGAAGAATTACATGATAAACTTTGCACATATACATTAAAATAAATAAATCATACCGTAATTTTACTATACAATTTCGTTACTGTTGCCTTATTCTTTAAAGCAGTTACAGTGACAACACAATTAGGAACGTTATGCAATACTTGAGATGTTCCTGATACCGCAGCACTCCCAAATTTAAATGCTATCTTTTAATTAGTTAGCTAGAAGAGTTGGGTCGTCAACACTAGAAATGGCGGACCTCGATTTCGACTCAAATCCCCTTCACATGTCAACTTCAAGTTAGAATCTTACTTCCACATCGCGCTACAAGAGGATTTTGAAACCCTGTTGCGTTTAATGGGATGCTCTTTGGAGTGATTGTGAGTTTTGTTTCACAATTAACATTACTTTTCGAAGGTTATTGATGATGGTCCTCATAATTTGGAACCACAGTTACGCGAGTGAGTGTTTATTATTAATGTTGCAACACGAGAGCTATCATGCTTAGGGCAGTCTTCGGTCAATGCTAAAGAATAGCACCCGAATTTGGAACATTTTTTCAGAAATGAAAAATTAATATGATATTCTGTCTTCATTATCCTTTAGAGTAGTATTTTTTTTATCATACATCTCATTTTTAACCGAGTTGATCCATTTTTCTGGTATGAAATGTGTTTTTTCTCCTATACCGTAATGTTAAATGAGCTATCCCTGCACGTATTCAAAAGAGAAATAGAGCACATTCATTGTGAATAATTTCAACTTTTTAAAAACACTTAATTGTTAACATATGTATAAGTTATATTCCAAATTTCCCTGAAACTTGAGGTATTTTTCTGTCGCTTCGCGTTTAGTTCATGCTCTCGTACTTCTGCCGAAAACAGCCTTAGATGAGAAGGACAATACTAGCGATGATTACTCTCGTTGCTCCCACACCCCACTACGCGAGAAGTTGGGGAAGCCCAGTTTTATTAAATAGGATCCAAACCCCATTATAAAGTACGATGGGTTTGAATGGAAACGGGATTCATACCCGGTACTTAACTGAAACATCCTAAGTTAGAAATTTGTCACTAACCCAAGAATTCAGAATGAAAATAAGCTGGGCTTCTTCAGGAAGGTTGAATGTATTCATTTAAAAAGCTGCTATCTGATATGTAATTTACACCAACAAACAATTGATATGAATGATACCATTTAGGAGGGAAAAAGGTCCAAACAATTAGCTCAACCAAGACGGTATAACTGTTTGAGGGGAAGTCACTATAAATAATATTTATCTTTTAGTACACTACTAGAAAATCTTGAAGATCCCAGACACAACTATAGGTTAACAGTTTCATATGATGTCGGACTTTTATTTCATAAATTGATCACACACACACGAATTTTTGCTCAAAAATGTTGAAAAGAAATATACTTTCCACCCTGCTTTCTGTATCACAATAGTCAACTTTTCTTGATATTCGTAGCTCTTATTCTTCAGCATTTTCATTAAAGGGTAAAACTCGCAGTAAGAAGCCTATCAACTTTTGTATCACTTCAATTTGTTAACTTCTACATACGAAAATCATCTATGAAACCAGTCCGAGTTAGATTTAAAACAAATACCTTTCTTGCGATAAATTTCAAACTGAATATGTTGACATTATGATAACAGAATTTAACCTCAAAGAGCTTCGTCAAAAATCTTAAGAAAAAAAAGTTTAAATTAGAAAAAAAAAAAGCAGTTTAATTACTTGAAAGTTAAAAAAAAAATTACTAGCCAAAAGCTTAATAGAAAAACTATTTCAAAAGCAACTCAAAATCCTTTCACTAAAAATTGTATTTGAACTTTAAAATGTGTATAAGTTACAACTTTAAAATTAAGTCGTATTTTGAAATTAATACGCACATTTTAAACTGCACTAAGCAACAATCAAAATCTTTTTACATGTATCCAATACAGTAACATCAGTTCGTTATTGTGGGTGTTTTGTAAAATAAAGTGCTATTGAATCTCAAAGATTTAAATGCTTACTTATTAAAAAGTTGAGACGTTTCTAAAGCTAGGCTTTATTTTTTTTAACTCCAGAAAAACTCAAAACAAAGTTTTCTCGGTATTATCTATTCCAGCGTGAGTACGGCTCGTGATTTTTTGCGTACATAAACATTCAGAATTCTATTTATCTCTTAAGCCAAGTTTTCAAACAAGACCCTATCTCCTCGTTTCATTCTAATCCTGCTCACTTTATCTCAAGAGTATAAATCATTCTTAGGGCACTCAACTACCACATTTTTTGAGCTTATCTTCCAACAAAGAGCTCAGTTTTATCATCATTAAATTATTTAATAAAAGTCTTGTCATCAGGATGTAGAACGTAAGTTAGTTCTTTCACCAAGTTCACGAAGGCATTTGCAAAGTTTGCCCTCTTATTATCTACACACTATTTGACCGGGGTTAATGGTAAGTTTATGGGTCATGTACACTGTTATGGTACATAGGGCTGTGACTGGCTCTATCTATTAAACTTCATTTAATAAGTTCAATGAGTAAGTTATGAATTAATCTCTGAGAAATATGTTTGCTATTTTCTCCCCTCAAAAAACGCACGCGCAGGTTATTGAGCGAGCTAAAACGTATTTAGGAAGGAGATGCACACACAACTACGCTTGCTATCACATTTGATTATAATGAAACGCATAAAAATGGATAAAAAAGAAGCTTTGATAAGTTGATATTACTTTTATATGGCCCATATTTATACAAGGTCCCTTAGGTTAAATATTAGCGAGTTAAAAATATATTTAAAAATGGAAAGACGAGAGGGAGTGAATATTAACGTCGCACTGCTCGTCATTTTGAACCACGGTCAGGTGACGAGGACGACACCTCGGTTGGTACCGCTTCTCCTAACTATCACACCACACCAACGGGAGGACGTTTGAGCTCTCGACAGATTTAACGGGCATCGCACCCCTACACGGCGGGTCTTCAGCGGTACGAGGCTCGAACTCATGATACGCCGGTCACGAGTCCGTTGACCACTAGGACCGCGGTCACATTGATTGAATATTAACGTCGCACTGTTTAGCTACACGAGAGCTTTTGGCGACGGACCACGTAATTTTGAACCATGGTCAAGTGACGTGGACGACACCTGAGCTGGCACCCCCCTCTCCTAACTACCACACCACACGAACGGGAGGACGTTTCAGCTCTCGACAGATTTAACGTGCATCGCTGCCCTACACGGCGGGTCTTTAGTGGTACTGGGCTCGAACTCGTGACAAGGCAAGCCACGGTCCGATACCTATACCACTCGGCTACTGCGGCCACAGGACCGCGGTCACAGGAAGGACGAGAGGGAAAATATGCAAGAAAATTTCACTCTTGGGCTTGGAGTACGAATGCCAGACAGACAGGGTTAATGTTGTCTAAGACGAATGCGTAGCATGAATTTAAACCGCAGTTAGTGGCGTTGCACCCAACCAAAATGGATTTTTTCTTTGTTAATTTTTTTTAGTAGCGCCGTTTTCTTACATAGAAACAAATATCAAAACAGCGATAGGAATCTACATATATTTATTCGCTCCGCAATGAAGCATTGATGAAAGAAAAAAAAACTCATTTTGAAGCATCAATGGCTTTCCTCAACTTGTTCCTGTGAAGTTTTGTCTGCTGAGTATTAATTTGGTATATATTTGCATGATTTAAAAAATGTGTAGTGAAACGAAAGATTGTTAATGGTTTTATGCATCAAATAACGACGCCTAAAGTTCATTTTATTTACAACTAAAGCAATGCCATTAAGCAATTATTGCAAGCAAAATTATATTCCGTTTAATTCCCCCAGGTCGTTTTTAAAAATCTAACGTCAGTACATCCTTAAAGAACACAGTAGTTATTAGAGCGTAGAGATTTTGATAGGGTTTGGTAAGTGATCTGGATTGGCTGATGATGATTGATTGGTCGAAATTAGATCCCAAACAAAAATACCATTCGAATCGAAACTACTACCAATACTCTGCTAAAGAAGCAATTTTGTTGAATGATATGTGCTAAATATATCGGGAAATAACGCCTATTCAAAAACTGTTTGGGAATGCAGTACATTGAACTTTCAGAAGTATTTCCATAATTTATTTTTGAATATTTATATCATTTCTGATAGTGAAGTATTTCAATTGAAAAAAAAAGACAAAAGTTTTATTATACAATAAATAAAACATTTTAATACTAACGATCGTTTCTTAACGTTATTACGTGGTATAAATGCTGATCAAGTAAATATTTATTATTCTGAAGAAAATTACGTAAATGAAAAACTACTGCATTTCTTAAGGTTACACAAACCAAAATTTCAGGTATTAAGTACCAAAGTATTTAATATCAAGTATCAAATACTGAACACAAGAATTTAATATTTGATAGTTTCAAACATAAATGTTTAAAATAAAACGTTTTGCACGTTTTCATATTTCAAGATATTAAACAGTTTGTAACGTAAATATAGTGAAATAATTTTGATTAAACGTAAATATTTTGAATTAAGTCGGAAACGAGACAAAATAATCTTTAAAGGAAATAGAGTGATTTTGTAAACAAGCAAGGAATGCCAATCGGCGAGAATTGAAAATTTCCTTTTATAACGATTATATATTTTCCTTTTTAGGTTATTTCCCATCTGTGTTTCGTATTTTAAATTTATAAATAGTTAAATATGCAAAAATTAAATAGTTTTTAAAATCTTATATCGATGAATATCACGAGACAATAGGATCTTTTGACAAACTTTCTAGCCTATCACATAACGTAACGCAAAATTGTCAGATGTGGGGGGAAATTATAGTTTACTATAAACAATGCAAGAATAAAGTACAGAATCAAAATATAAACGCAAACAAGTCAATAAATACCGACAACCAGTGACATATCAAGCAATACCGAACATTCCTTTTAAAGGAATAATAAGATAAACTCAAGAACAATTTGAAGAAGTTACATAATCGAGAAATGTGACTAACAATTGAATAAAGCTGGTGGAGATCTTAAAAAGGACGAAAAACAAATACCAGATATTTACTTTGATTGACAGTGAAAGCAAACAATTTATAACGAATTAGATACAAAAAATAACTTTTTAAAAGACTTATAACTTTTTAATACCCAATTACTTTATATATAAAGTAAACAAACATTTATTTACCTGGCAATCATCCATAGAATCATCGCGATCCATAGTATCATCCGATGAAAACATTGTGGAGTCCGTTGTGATTCACACTTTTTTTCTTAATCAAATCAATTTGGAGATATTTGTGCAGCGACACACAGTGGTATTCATGAGTAGGATGACACAAGAAAAGAAAAAAAAAACCGAAAGAAAATTTCGCTCAACTAAAGACCCACACTTCCCTTTTTCACCCGGCCGGTAAATGCTGGTACAAATATATAACACGATTTGAACCACCTGCAGAGTATCCGAAAAACCACTTCGGTAGCAGGCTTGGAAGCCAATGACAAGTTTTAACGAGGGACGGTACAAACACTACAGTTTTTCACCTGACGTCACTATGACGTAGGCATTCTCTCGCGCGATTGGTCGAAAGATTGAAATTAGGGGAATATCCTTTAAGTAAAATAAAAAAAAAGAATAAAACGTCGAATATATCGTAACAGGTGTACTACTATAGTATCAAGTGTAGTAAATTCGCATTTTTTTCCTCTTGTTTATGTTTCGCTAAATCGGAAAGTCAATTAAAAGTCAGTTTTGCAGCACGGGAAAAAAAACATCACACGCCGTTTACTTTTCGAAAAAAGACTTTTTAAGATAAGTTTTATTTAGTACAACCGGAGTTCGAGGAAAGATATATTGGGTATGATAATGAAGACTAACTTTCACGCGTGTAGGAGATGCATTTATTGGTTTTGTAAAAAGGAAAGGAAAACTGAAAAAAACTTCGATAATAATTAATGAACTGTGGGATTTTTTTTTTGTCTTTTTTGCATAGAAATAAAAAAAGGGGGAAAAAATCGCTAAAATTTTTTTTTAATTCATCAGATTTATGTATATATAACACTGCTTTTTGATATTTTTTGTAGAAAGAACTTAGAAATTCTTTACATTTCTCTGCGAAATACAGAATACTCTATTATTACTTTTTAATAAAGAACTAGGCAATACATAACGAGCTAGTTTCAATAGGTTTTGTTTGGAGAAATGTTGTTAACATTAAATTTAAATTAAAGTCACTTTTTAAACTATAGAGAAGTTATATTGCCGAAAGGACAAACTTTTAGACCTTAATCAAGCGCTAAGTTCGAATTTCAAGCTCGTACATCAAATTCTTAATTTCCACACCACACCATAAGAGGATTTAAGGATTCAATTATTTATTCAGCTAGCAATACTTTAGACTGTTGCTTTATCAACAAGATTAAAGATGCGATTGGACTGAATAAAAAAAAATAAAATGTCCAATTTTTTTAATGATAAAACAAAGCCACGTATGTGAATAATTCACATAGATGATTATGATCATTGGTTAAAAAATACTTAGCATTTCCTATAACACATAAATATGAAAACTGATTAATTACGATCAAGTCGGCTGAGTGGCGTAGTTGGTTTGGCAGTGGCCTTGTACTGTCAAGTTAGCGGGTTCGACTCTGGACCAAGTCAGATTTTAATGAGGCAAAAAATCGACAGCATCCATGTCGTATGATTATGCGGCATGTTAAAAGATGCCTAGAGTGCCTGTTTGGCTTAGGTGCTCTCGGAAAAATTAAAATTCTAGTACAGTTTCGCATCAGGAGACTCTGGGGAGGAAACAGGGCGTCAAAATTACATTGTGGCAATTGAGATTCCACTTATATGGTGCCACTCTAAAAAGTGTTACCAGCTTCAAGGGAATGTACTAGGTCTACAGTAGTAATTACCAATCCGCAGCCCCATTAGTAAGAAAGAAAAATATTACCATCAATGGATAATCACTTTATCGGCTACAGCTATTTAGCCCCTCAGGGGGCTCACCTTCTTTAGGTGGGTACGGGTGTCACAATCCCGAGGTACCCTAGTGATCTTTTCCTTTTCCCAAGGGTTTACTATCTTTGGTAAACACGGGTGTCACACGATCCCGGGGTACCCCAGTGATCCTTCTCTATTTTCGATCCTCCATCTTGTCATCCAATTTCTCCTTTTCCCGTCCAGACCACAGACCTATGAATGTTTGGCGCAGTATAGCCAAAACTGGCTCTTGCGCCATGAAACACCAAACTCACTCACTCATTCACTACAGCTATTTAGAATCTATTGCTGAGGTAGCCCAGTGGTTATGATCTCGAGCTAGTGGCCAGCGTGTCGAGGGTTCGAGTCCTGGTGACACTGAAAATCCACCTTGTAAAGGAGGCAGATGCACGTTAAAGCTATCGAAGTTAAATGTCCTCCCGTTGGTGTGGTAGTTAGCAGAGGGAGGTACTAGCTCAGGTGTAGGTCTTCGTCACTTGACCAAAATTTAAGATTTCGACGCCGTGTTGTTGCTTCTTTATAGTGTGACATTAAAGTAACTCATTCACTATTTAGAATCTGTTGAGGTCAATTTGTGCGGTATTTTGTATTTGATTTATAACACGCATGTGTGGATGAATAATAATAATAATTCAACAGCATTCAAGAAATTTCCCCCAAATAATTATAACAACCAGATTTTATAGCGATGGATCAAACCGCTGGAGAGAGATTACTTATAATATAAGTATTACACATTTTCACGTGAATCAATTTCAAATGGGATTTGTAATCACTTTTCAAATAGCCCACCCAATAGGATGTTTTAAAGATACGTTCCGTTTAGCGGGTTGTCAACATACAGAGATAAGATTAATGGGATCAATCATTTTGAAAGATCTCGTGTCACAATTTTAGAAGCCCTTTTGAAGACATTATCTGAAGCAGAATACTAACAGAAAATTTCAGAAGTATGGTAAGTGATTATATGTGATGGAGTTGATTTGAGTTTTTTTGGAACTAATGATAATCTGAAGCTACGAAACGGGCATGGTGTCGAATCTCGTCCATTTAAGTTTTAATGGAATAAGGATGGCGCTTGAGCTGCTCACCAGATTTCCCCTCCACACCAAACTTTGAGTCCTAGGCAATGGATTTATATTAATATATCCCCATTTTTTCCCCTCCAGGCTACCATGTACAAAAGGCAGCATGCAGTTTCAATTTCTTAGTGTCTGATGCAACACTCAGATTAATAGTGTGATTATAAATACCTCACTTTAAAGCAATACGAGGACTATGGTCAGTGAACCTCGTAATTTTAAACCACGGCCAAGGGACGAGAGAACGACACTGGCACGTTATTCTCCAAACTTCCAAGTGAGGGCAAGACCCCTAGTGTCACTGAAGACCTGCCGTGTAGAGGCGTTTATGCGCGTTAAATCTATTGAGGCTCAAAGTCTTCCCATTCGCGTGGTGTGGTAGTTTACAGAGGGATGACAGCTCAAGTGTCGTCCTCGTCACTTGAATGAGGATAAAAATTACGAGGTCTGTCACGAATAGCCATCGTGCTGTTCTACTGAATGGCATTAATAAACACTCACCCAAGAAACTTGTCTTACAATATATAATCATTCCAAATATTGTTTATATTTGTTAATCCGTTATATTAGCATCTGTTTCACTTTAGATGAGCTTTGAACGGCTAATTTTAATTTAGAATATAATTCTAACTCTTGAATATGTGTATGCAAGATGGTATAATGCGTACGTGATTGCTTTGTGAATTTAAAATTGGTACTAATGTTATAGAAGCCACACAGAAAAGTATACAGTGTTAAAAAATAGATTTACATCAAGGACCCAGAGATTATTTAAAACATTTTTCTACCGGGGATGAATCCTTAGAAGACGACACCAGGTCCGACAGACCCCTTTTAGATCTAAATATTGATAAACTGGAGACATTGATTGTGAAACCAATTGCAGAAGTGTTGAAAGTAAGTATTTCTACAAAATAGGAAAGAGGTAGAAGTGAATCAAATGGGCAGCAGACGATCACACATAGAAACCAAAACAAAAGATCCTTCCCCATCCCCGTATTCCTCAGACTTATTTCGATCGAATTGCCTCTTTGGACAATCAGATGCGTAATCAATAGTTTAATAATGAAGAATTTAAAAGATGTGCCGCCAATAATTTTTGAAAATAAAAACAAACAAATTCATAAAAATAGAATTTGTAAAATGAGTTATATATCTTTACATAATGCTAAAAACACTTTAGTTCATTTAAATGGTCTGATATCGATAAAAAAAATCTCGTGGCTATAACACACCTACCAGTTATAAGGACAGTTACCAGCTTAACACACCTACGTTATTAAAAGATGATTTAACTGAATACTTTTTTCTTTTACATGTCAAACTTTGTAGTGTACGAGAACGTTTTTTAAGCGTTATCAAGTTGGCCTTCAAGTATTTGAGGTAAAATATATATATATCGTATCATAAACACAGGAAAAAAAATTATTCAAAAAGAAATGAATAATATATTAAATGATATAATGAGAACTCAGAATACAACACTAATCTTCTTTCCGTCTAAAAATTGCTCAGGTTTTGGGTTTTATTTTTAACATTAAGCAAAAAAACACATTAAGGTTATTTATTTCTATCTGTATATTTAAATATTTAATAAAACAAAAACATCAGTAAGATTAAGGTAATCCATAATTCTCTTTGAAAGTTTTTAAAATTGAAAAATGAAGAGAATTTCAATCTATTTTTCCTGCACGTCATTAGATTCTATAAATGAAAAACTAAAAACGGAACGAGCGCTGTTACAGAGCATTCAAGCGACTAATGCTTTACAAAAATCATAGATTACTATCCCAACATCAGTTTGAATAACTTTGAATTCTTATTCAAGAAGATGTGAACGATAATTGGCCCTAATTTAGAAAAAAAATGCATTTTTTTTACAAAGATTTTATCTAGTTCCAAGTGATCAGCCTTCCTTAAAATAACAAGAGCCAAAAAGTTAGATCCCATGAATCGCAACACGTGTGTGTATGATTTTCCCAAACTTCTCATGATAATAAAAAAAAAAATTATAAGCATAGGAATTTTTAAAATTTATTACCTGATGCCCAGCCCATTCGTTACCTAGCATCAAAACAAAATTTCCAATTTTCATTTATTATCTTTTTATTGAGTGTTTTTATCCATCAAATGTGTAAACGACACAATAAAGTCTAAAAATCGAAACTGCCTTAATATTAAGAGTCCCATCAACACTTCAACCACAATAGGCGTGTGTGTGTGAATAAAATAATATAAAATACAAGTAACAATAATAATGACGAATAGGGAAAAATAAAGAGAAAAATTCCGAATATATATATATCTATTAGCGTCGTAATGATTATAGAACAATGGCAGGTATACTCGATTCTAGATAGCCGTTGTTATATTTTACTTCCCAAAGCCATAGATGCATCCATGTAATGACTCCAGTGGCCTAAATATTCTAAATACGACTGACTCCCTCCCCTTTTTCGATTCGAATCCGGTATTTTTCCCATTGAATTTCGGTGAGCAGGTAATGCGACAAGAATTCCGATTGGGATCATGCAGGGTGATTTACGACTAAACGCGCCCAAACAATGTTTTTAGCTTTTAATGTATTTTTTTCTGCGGAACTTTTTGTTTTCCTTCTGACGCGCAGAAAGAAAACATGGAAGAGCGGGATTATCCAAAAAGTTTAAAACATGGAGACTCCCCGCAGTGGAGCAAAATGGAGTTTTCGTGTACTCCATTAAAAGTTCGGGGGAGGAGTCACTTGTTTATTGAATGAAGGGAATTTTATATGCATAAAACTAAGACAGTACATATAGAGTGTAAGAGTGGATTTAAAAATAAATATTAAAAAATTTTCTCCACTGAGTGAGTGTTTATAAACGTAACACTATAAAGCAACATGAGAGCTATTGGCGACGGACCTGGTCATTTTGAACCTCAGTCAAGAGATGAAGACGACACTTGAGCTAGCTCTCTTCCCCCTCATCACGCCAACGGGTGGATTTTGAGCCTCGACAGATTTAACGCGCATCAACCCTTTTACACGGCGGGTCTTCAGTGGCACTAGACCGCGATTTCATGAGGACCACTCAAAGCTAAATCGCCTATGAAATATCTGCTTATTATTTGAGACAAAGAAAAACATTTATTTCGAAATTATTTCTTTTTTTAAAATGTTATAATAATTTTGAATAATGTTAAAGAAAAACATGAACGACTAAAAAACGTATGCTATTATATATATATAAAGTTAATGTGTTTTCTTTTTTCCCCCCAAAGGTATTTAATTACCTACTTGTGTGAGAAGTAGTCATTTCAATAATCAGAACTAAGAAAAACTGTTCATTAAAAAAAAATTTTTTTCATAAAAATTATTTAAATTAAAATTTTTTTCTAGTATAATACTACAGGTAAATGACACGAACATGTTATTTACATCAATCGTTTTCAGAATTTATTTTTTGTTGCTTTGAAAGCAGTTAAGCTTTATTTTACTGCTAGCATTTCCTTTCGTGTTAGCGAGTGCAGTATATATTGTATTTTGCATTAAAACATTAAGTAGAAAAAAATCCCCATTAAATTTTTTTGGCTAATTATTTTTAAATTTTACTGTCGTCTATTTGAATGTAACCAATGAATGTTATGATGAACGTATACCATAAAGTATTTGCGTGTTATCGAAACCCACAAAAAAGCTTATACATCTAAATTATATTATTCAATACAGCTGTTGAGGAACGTATATTAAGATGTTTTCATTATTTAAATTCCGTGTTACCTGAATTTCTACAATTTTAATTCCTTAACGTAAACTTTTGAAAAAAAAAATTTTTTTTTCCTTTAAGAAAACCCATTTTAAAACGTTGCTTCAGCAAAAAAAAAAGACATAAAATAAATCAAATTTTTATTTTAATTTTGATCCTAACCACAAATAAGAGCCAAATATTGCAATCTTGCACGTACATAGAATTTTATTTTCTTTTTAAGTGTAGTTGTGCTCCGAAGATACATATTTTTATCCGTAAAATTATTTGTTAATACTTTTTCAACAGAAATAATATTAATAATATTTTATTTAAAAAATATTTAAAATTTTCTTTTATCTTATATATTTGGGAGCAAAGTGCAACACATAGCCCAGCATTGCTATTATTACTCCTGTGTATGTAACGACTCTTCTTTTCCTTATGCTATCCCTTTTAGCTCAACACGCAGGGCAGTATCTTGTGGGAGCTTTTTTTGATGGTGGAATAAAACTGCTAAGATGACGTTCTGTTAATAGTAAAATTCCAGAAGAATTTTGTCTGCCCCATTTTTTTAAAATTTTATTTTTGTATCGCTATAATAACCTTGTATAAGTTTTTCTACTAATTTGCTTCTAAAAACTAATTTTTTTTCACCTCAATTTTTTTTATACATATCATGCGTTCTAAATGCTGAAGTCTAGCAAATAAAAGCATACTTGTTATAATATTTATTTTAATTTACTGTAAACTTTATCTGAATTTTCAAAATCGCGATGAAGGATCACAGTCAGTCTCACGAGTGTAGTCGGCAATCGCTTATATTCGAGAGTAAAAATTACAGCAGCATAAAATACGACTCCGCTCGAATTACCTCGTTTGTGCACAATTCGGCTAGTTTAGAGTGGTCAAATTAGCTCAATCATGCACGTTAAGAGTTGAATATTTCATAAAATTATTTGGTTTTTTTATTCTTTAATCTCTTAACTGCCCCGACGTATATATTCGTCTCGCTCAACCGGTGTTTTAAGGACCCGGACGTATATATACGTCTTTCCGAAATATGTTTCTTTTCTTTGCGCTGCTATCATTACAACTAAAACAAAGGTTTTGAAATTCAATAAAATGATCTTGAAAGTGTTTGAAATGGATTTACTTATTTCAGAGCAGAATTTGTTTATTTGTGCCTTTTCTCTCTCCCCCCCCCCTCCTCAATGCGCCGCACACATGCGCCTGTGTGAAAGACGATGGCACTGGGGAGTGAGTCCCGTAACTTTAAATCGGCTGTTAAGGGGTTAAAAAAATGTATCATTACTTAATGAATGTCTTGGAGCTCTGCTGCGATAAAGTAAGAGAAAAATATTTGTTTACGGACCGAATAATGTGTTCAGTAAAGTACAGGTTCACTCCCCCCCACACACCTGTTTATTCTTTTCCGGAGAGAAGTCCGGTCCGTGTTTGTGTGTGCAGTAGTCATCGAAACCCACGAAAGCCTACACTTACATCCAAAAAGGAGACGGAGCTCCCAAAGTGTACGTAGGTTCGACGTGCTTGTCATTCGTGGGAAGTGAACGAAAGAACGAGTTGAATGAACGATGTCGATATTCGAAAGAGCGAATCGCTGTGTTCAATGTCAAGGGCAAGGAGAAGAAACATTTCTTTCAAAGAGAAAGATGCCGAGAAAGGAGGAGAGTGATTCGAGGCAGGGGAAGAGGATTTTCGATCCCAAGGTCACCAGGCTTCCTCGAAAGAAGTGCACCTTTTTATTTCATCCAACTGGATTAGGAAAACTTCATCCCATTGTTTGTAGTCAATCAAACTTTGATTAATTGCTTTCGCTGGTTTGGAAAGAACGATATGAGATTTCTTTCACTTTAGTCAAAACCCTTGGGCAAGGTCGTTAAAAAAATTGTCGATGATAAAGTGAATGAAAGGAAAAAGATTTTTTATGTATCCCATTACTTCGGCTGAAATTAGAACTGTCGCTCAAAATAAATATTGAAGAAAATTTTTCAACGTTTTCTCTCTTCACTTTCTGTTTAATTTGAATGGATTTTAACAAGTTAGTTTCTTTAAATCTTTTAAATACATTAGGGATTGTCCATCATGAAATATCTATTTTCTGAATATTTGGCAATTTTCTTTTATAACATACATATTATATTACATGAACGAATATATATACTATCGTACGAATACATATTTTACGTATACATATTATCGTACACATGTTATACCATTTCATGGTAGTATTTTATATTTATTAGTATAACACGCGTATTTTTAGTTTGAAGTTTCGTTTAAAAAACTATATACTCTACTACTACTACTAATCTAAGCCGCCATCGATTCTAAGCCGCACCCCCAATTCTCTGCAAAGAAATTTTTTTTAAAAAAACATTTAATGAGAAATAATAAAAAATTAATAATTAATTCATTTTCCAGCAGTTTTGTAACGGAGAATATTAGGGCCTCCCAGCAAAGTGAAGTTTTGGGCTTCAAGCCGTACTTGGCATCATTCAAGCTTTGGGCCCCCTAGAATTCTACCACCCACTGCGATGCTGAGGTGTACGTTACGCCATTTTTTACCAGTATTAAAAACTTTCAAATACATACATGAACCTATAATTACACTAACCGTCAGTCATCCTTTTTCATATTTGCGTCATAGTGAACCCGTCTTGATGCTATTACCGATATCTTTGATGTTTAGGTGGTTAAAAAATTATAAATACGAGCAGACAACGATGTTTAAAACTACGAAAAGGGCTCAATGCAAGTAGCCAGAATGGACGGTTACATTTTCCCTTTTAAACGGGGCGGGAACTCAATTTCAACGCATGTTTTGCCTTCGATTTTAAGTCGCACCCGATTTTCAGTAGCATTAGCACGGGAAAATAGTGCGCCTTAGATTCGAGTAAATATGGTAATTAGTTAAAATGAAGAGATTTAGTTTAGATAATTGTATAATTGGGTTAAATAATGATATAGTTAATTAGCACAAATTGAAGGTGATCTGTGTGTGTGGTCAGCTCCAAGAAAAAATTTCGAGGAATAATATAAATTTTCTTGGAGGTAACATTAAAACCTTAAGGAGGGAAATCTCTACAGTAATAGGTTTGAAAGAATTTATAACAGCACAAATATGTAAAGCAGCATTAATAATAAATGAAATTTTTTCCGAAGTTTTATGAACTATCAGCGAAGATTATTATTAAAATGAGATATTCAGAGTTAAAAAAGACAAATGATTGTTTTTTCAATCAAATAACACTAAGGGCAAAAGCTTCTTTTACTTTTTTTTTTAAATGCAGCTCTTTTCCGTAAACTTTATATAAAAATAGTATACATACTAGATATTAACCCTAGCATAAAGCATTTTTTTGTAAGTGATTTTTTTAACTAAATATAGATGTTATTTTCTTCTCTCAATATTGCATGCAAAATGTTAATATATTTCTTTATAAATAATTGTTGATAATTGTTGTTCAGAAAAGGGGGTTAATTTTAATAAAATTGATTGCTTGGCCAATAGAGAGAGTTCCGTTTTATCTAATTAAAATGTAATAATTTAGCCTTAGATAATATTTTGATGGAAGAGCATAAATATGAAACTAGTACAAGGGGAAAAAAGTGCAAAAGAATAAAAGTACATATTCCAGATACTTTTTATAAATCAGTAGAGAAAAAAAAAAGACTGGGTGTTTTTTGGTATGATTTTACTCTCTCTTTCTCTCTTTTTAATTAGGCATATTTAAACTCGAAGTAATGACATTTAAACCTTTGAAAGTAAATTTTTTATAGATTTTAAATCTTTCAATGACGTTGACACACTGTAATTTGTCTACTACATTATTATTTTTAGAATGTGAGAAGAGACTATTAAAATAAATAGGTTTTAGACATGGACAAAAAAAAGTGGAAGAAATTCTTTTAAACCTTGAACATATTAACTAAAAATAGTAACCAATCGCCTAAAGTAAACGATGTGAACACGTGCAGCTAATAAAACCACACAATTGTGGTTGTACATCTTAAATCAATTGATGACCGATAATCATTGGGAAAAAAATGTACTACTCTCGGATAAACATTCGATTTTTTCTTCCACGACGACCCTTGGGCCAAATATCTGTGTGGCCTAGTAATACAACCAATGGGACTCTCCTAGGATCCGAGGTAAATGTTGGGATGGACATTAACGCATACGGCTGCAATCGAACAAGGAAAAGTTAGACGCTGGAGGGACAACAAACGAAAAAAAAGTGATGCCTACAGGAAAGACATTGAACTCGAAGAGCTTAAAAATTTACCACTCAGGTGCCTTCGGCTGGGAAGGGGGCCGATTTTGGGACAACTTTTTTACCTTTTTATTAACATTCCTTTAGTTTGTCCTTACGGGATGAGAAGTTCTTGATGGGGTCATCTGTTTCGCCATCAGCAACAGAAATTTTGCAATATTTTAAGCTTCGATTCTCTTGGAAAATGAAAAAAAAATTTACTTCTCTCTCCTTCTGGTCTCTAATTCATGTTTGAAGACATTTATAGAGTTCTCATAAGAAAATGATACCATTCACCCCACAAATAATTGAACTGGAAGGCGCAACCAAATAGAAGAATATAAAACAAACAATGAACAAATTGTCTGATGTACATTTTGATGTGCAATGATGTACATTCTTTCGACGTGCATTAATAACGCACATACATAAGCGAAAGCAAATGCATTTTGGAAATTTTTTACCCCTTAACGTATAAACTTACTTTGAACGTAACCAGAAACAAAAAAAAAGGGGGTGTGGGTGGGGGAAACCATTTTAAAACCTTGTTTAGATCAAAAATAAAAATAAAAAATAAAATTTTTTATTTTAGTTTTGATTTATATTGCACATAAGAGCCGAATATTGCAATCTCGCACGTTAATCGACTTTTATTATTTTCTTTTTGAACTGTTTCGAAAAAAGCATTTTTGTGATTAAAAATATTTATTTATACTTTTTTAACAGAAAAAATAGCAAACCCAATTACAATATATACCCAATTACTCGTTTTTCATGAGTAATCATCTTTTCCAGTGAGTGAGTGTTATGTTAAAGTCGCACTAAAAGACACGAGGGCTATTGGAGACGGACCTCGTCATTTCGAGCCTCGGCAAATGACGAACACGACACCTGAGCTGGAGTCTCCCTCTCCAAACTACCACACCATACTAACAGGAGGACTTTTAGCTCGACAGATTTAACGTGCATCACATGGCACAGTGGCTCCAGGACTCGAACCCGCGACACACGTTCGTGACCATAATCACTAGGCTACCGCAGCCACAATCATCTTCCCAAAAGTAACTTGTTAAAGATACAGGAAATATAAATTAGTTTATAACAATTATATTCAATTTACTTAACAGGTGCACTTAATGTAGTGTCCCATCAAGGGTAATAAAAGAAAATGCAAATGGAAATACTGAGTTATGTAAAAAGATATAAATAAAAAATATCAGACAAAAATATACCTAGATAAGGAACGTATCTGAAATAAAATGTATAAAGTATCTGAACGTAAGTTATTATAAATATATAAATATGAGTTATATTCAAGGAAATATTAGCATTACGGGGTTCATTCAAAGGTCGCAACAGTTATCGAACTGAATACACATTTTTTAGGAAAACTATATTCCTATTTATAGTTAATACGGTCATTTAAACAAGGATAATGGCAGTATATACATTGATTGCTAGTTGTCTTGCCAGTAATTTACGAAAAAAGAAATGTTCGTAGGACTTTAAAATAAATTACACTTTAATGTAACGTAGGCCGGTAAAAGGTTAAATGGCTGTTAGCATTTTTTTTAAAAACTACAGCAGGAAATATTTACAAAATCAAGATGACCTAATTTAGTGATAAAGAACTATTTCTTTTCCTGTTCTCCTTTTACATTTTATTGCTAGACGTGTTAAATTCTAGGTTATCACTGATGTGTATATATTTTTAAAAAACTCACGGATTCAAATTATTCAATTATAAAAAGTATCTGGTTCAACAGTTCTGGAGTTAATTTATAAAATTACAAACTGGAGACAAATGCATATTATTTTTAATATTTGACATAAATGTATGATGTATGAAACCGGTTTCAGCATTAAATAGAGATCCGAGTCATAAAACTTTCAATATAGTACAAGTTCACATTATGTAGCAGTATGCGAGCATTTTCTGCCTTATTCTTGTAATTATCAGTAGTCGAAAAATGATCCCTTATAATTCCTTTTTTATTAGATTTCCAATGAGGTCTTCATCCAAGTGAACTGGAGTCTCGTACATGGATACTTATAGGAGTTTCAGTGAGAAAAAACAACAACCGGTACTTTATAAGTCGAGCGAACTCTTAGGCCAAGCGATTGTTTCACTTTGTCCAATTTAATGAGGGCCAGTTGTGGGTATTGAGTTAATTATACATATTACTAATGAAGTTTGCAACAGCTCCATCGTGCTGAAACCAAATAGCATTTTGAATGGCAACTGGAACGCTATCAATTCTGGTAATATCTTGTCCAGAAAGATGTGATACATCTCGTCGTTGCGTCGAAGTGTAGCAAGTATGTTCCAATAAGGAAATTATTCCCAATACCTAATCATAAACCAACAAACAGCCGCTACCGGGCAGTCTGTGGATATGTAACATGTTGGTTAGAAGTGGCCCATACATGGGATTGTAAGAATTAAAAACTCCGTCGCGAGTAAAAGTAACATCTGTGAAAAGTATATTTGTAGAAAAGCTACGACGCAAGCAACGACAGAATCATTTTTGATCTCGCCTTTCTATATACAAAATGCCTTCTTACATGAATTATATCTTTCGTTAAAGTTTGGCCTACGTATATATATCCAGGGATAGCATGCATATACATGGAGATTTAAATATACACGTTATCGAATTGATTGAAAAGTCGGATATAAGTCAATTCTTAATTTTTAGAATAACTTAATTTTCAATTCAAACTGTTATTGGCCAGTTTTGATGATTTTAAAACCCACGATAAAAAAAAATCATGATTATGCCCAATTCTTCAATCTCCAAGACTATGCCTCAAAAAACATTGTTTTATTGGCACACTAGAGATAAACAAGGGAGACACTTAAAAATCAAGAATAAACCAAACCTGCGATTCCTTATGAAACGTATAAAAGATCTGTCTTTTGTGCTAAATATGTTCCTGAACATTAGACCGTGATCAAACGGAATATCCAATTCAGGAAAGAGGATAAGGTATATCTGTGAAGTTGATCAAGGGATCGTCCTTCTGAGAAAATTTAACACTTGTATTTAGAACATAGGATCGATGTACGATCAGTACTGGAAACTTGCGCAAGTTGCACATGCATCATAAGCGTGAAGCGTAACGGCGCTAGCCTTAGTCACCTTTTAAAATATGACGAAACGCTTTATGCTCAGATATGCGAGTTCTGTTTCTTCTATTTTTTTCCTCCTTCGTGGATGAACGGCAATCTGTGCCACAGCCAAAAGTGCTTCTGAAATCTTACGAACACCTTAGAGCATTTGCCCATCGAATAAAAAATGGTTAACTTCGAAACAAAACGCCTCGACCGTTTAGGCTCGGACTTTCAAGTGCCATTATGAAACTTTTAGTTTAAAAGTAAAAAATATTAAGACATGGCAAAATCCATGCAGAAAGCACAGTATTTTTTGAAAAAGCCTTTCTGTTGAAATGCTATTCAATAAATAAGAGGTTCTTTTAGGTAAAAACTTTTAGAAAACATTCACAACATATTGCTCGTTGTGTAAAGATATTTTAAGCAAATTATGCACTTACATTCAAGAATTAGGAGCTAATTCTTAGAATAACCTTTAAAATTAAGGAAATTAGTTTGAGAACTTTTCAAAGATTCAGTGTTTCTGTACTTACGACCTTCCTTCTTGAGACAAGCGCACATCAATAGATTTCTAGTAAATTAGGGGTTTTTTCATTCTCCAATATTTCTATTTGGTTTTTTCTAATTGATTGTGAGCCAGAAATAATAATATAAATATTTCTTCAAATCAGTCATCTAAAACAGTATGAAATTAATTGTTAATTGCTCTCAAGAATAAATGCAATTCCTTAGTAAGGCGAGTCACATGTACACATAAAATATCCCTTCCACCAAATAATTTCAAAAATGCAGAGATAATTGCAATATTATCATTTTCCTCCTAAGTATTTATTTAAAAACCCTGATACCAGAGCTTATAATTGAAAATAACAAAAAGTATACTAGGAAATTTTAAAAAGAGTTCATATATATGTATGTGTGTGTCATACTCTTATAACTCTTGATTTAAAACACTTTGATATTAAGGTGAACTTTTTGAAAGATTCTTACAATAGTTGAAAGGAGGAGGAGGCTTTTGTAAGTTATGCAATCACATTTTTATTGACGAACGAGTAAAGCGGCGACATAAAAACATTACAAATACAAATAGACAAACACGCACGAGTTTAAGACAGTTACAAAAACATCCTTTCTTAGCTCTCAAGATCTCGTATATTTTTATACTATTAGGCACAACCTGAAGCTATTAAAATAATATGATTTCCGGTAAAGGCTTTTCTGATTGGTTCAGATACGCTGGTGATGCCAGATTGCATCAACTTTAATAGAAAAAACGCTGGTCTTAGTTTTGGAGAGATAAGAGGTTATGGTTACTTCCCGTTAAGCGGGTAAATCAGAAATAAATTATCATGCGAAATTTTGTAGGCCTCAAGATCATTATGAATTTAAAATCCCTCGATTGAAAATTTCAGTGAATTACATATATTTAACAATTTCTACGAAAAAAGAAACTAATCTTCAATGGCAATTTGCTTTCAGCGAATGTCAAATCATTGAAATAAGTTATCTGTTTAAAAATTCATAAATATATAACAGGCAATAAAAATATTTTCCCCTCGGTTTATATATTCATGTATCCGATAATGCAAAGTTTGCTCCTTACAAATTTTAAGTGATAACAGATAGTCTCTTAAAAATAAATTCCTATAAATGGAACTTTAAAATTGCCAACTTTTACTATTACTTGTCCCTATTCACACACAGTATGCACCAAAACAAAGAAATTCGGGGTTATTAAACTTTATCTTGTAGGAGATTAAAGCCTTTATTAATATTAACTGAAAGGAAAATTTTCTTTCTTTTTTTTGTGTGTGTTCAAAACATCGCAGGAAACACGCATGAATAACTAACGAAAAGTACCCTGTTCCTCTTTTTAGGCAAATTATGTTAGGTTTTACTGGTATATTTGTATTTATTTTATTCATACTATTAATACGCTAAAATTCAACCTACCTGAAAGCACAATACGAAACGGTAATTTGAGAGGAATTTTAATAGAAAAATAAACGGTTGAATACATTTTCCCGAAAGAAAGACAATTACGGATCTCAGCGGGTTGAATTATAAATTCTGATCATCAGTTTATTTGCATAAGTTGATCATGAAAAATATGCATGAGATTTTGAAGCTTGTGCTGAAATGAGAGAAACTGGATAGCGTCAATCAAAAAGATAGCAAATAATATTTTGTTCTTCTGTGTTGTTGGTTGCTACTCAAGAATTTATTTTTCTTTGTACCCGCCAGTCTCCAAGTATCCTCAAGCGTCAATCATGACCGCTGCATGTTGTTATCCAAATAACTGCCCTGTTGTTTTTCGTTTTCACCTTCTCTGCCTTCAAGTTACCGGTTTTTCTAATTTAAAGCAAAGTTTCTCTACCTTTTTAAAAAACATTTTTTCCCCATCTAACTGACCTCTGACATACCTCATTTGCGTTTCTTATGCCAAATGAAAGAAAAATGTTTAGAAATGAAATAAAATGACAATGCTACAACTACAAAAAATGAAATGAAATGAAACACTTAGAATTTTAAAAAACTGCGTAATAGAAAGAAATGTTAGCAAAATTAAAAAAAATTTCTATAAATGTAAAAAGTTTAAGTGTTTAGAAATATTTACTTATTTTAAGTATATGGTAAATATGATTGAATCATACATATTGCTGTTTACATCGCTTCAAAATAAAATACTAGAATGCTATTTCTAAGAATCTTTCGAATAAGCATTAGGATTCAAAGCCAACATTGAGGAAAATATAATTTTATTCCTTATAGGTAAAAACACATCCAATATCATGTATATAGATTCGTCGCTACAATTTTTGAATTTCCTTTCCTCTGCTTATTTTTAGAGATTCTTGTCTAAAATTACTCTTAATAGCTGACATAATTTATCTGTATATTCAGTAGATTTTTTAAAAGCAAACATTGCTAATAATGACGTAAGGTGCTTCGTTTTTGTTTTAAATATAGCTGTAGAACTTAATTTGTCTTAAAAATATTTACTTTTCTTTTTTCTTCTAGCTATAAAAATTTCCCCTTGCTAATCTCCTCAGTTGTTTCTACTTATTTTAATTTGATTTTAACTAAATTACACGAAGGCTACTGGCAATCTCGTAGTTTTGAACCAGTATCAAGTGACGACACGCAAGATGACACTCCGCTCTCCTAACTTCCACACCACGCCAACGGAAGGACTTTGAGTCAAGATATTTAACGTGGATCATTCCCTTTATACGATAGGTCTTCAGTGACGTTAGATTTCGTGACCATGACTACTTGGTTACTGCGGAAATTTCCCTATTTTTCATCAAATGAAGAGTTTCGTTATTTCCAAAAAACAGTATGACAAATGAATAATTATAAATAGATGCATGACAGAGCTTAATTATCCCATACAAAAATTAACTATTTCTGGAGATAAAATTTTGGCGTGTAATTTATAGACACTTTTCCGTGGAACTCTAATTATCAACCTTTCCTAACATTTTTGTTAAATCTTTGTAAAGATTGTTTGCCTGTTAGCAATAAATTCTCTTCACTTTATTAAAAGTGACTATATGCTTAATATCAGGGGGCCCCCCAAGCTTCAGTGGCTCCTATATGTGTAAGCAAAAAATCGTGAAATGTTAAGGGCCCGCCCCCAAAGAATTTTGATATGGGGTGCCCTTAGGACTAGCTACGCCACTACTTAATACCTGTGGAACATGAACTGCACTGTGAGGTAAAAATATTCCTTCTGGCTTAAAGATTAAAAGAAAAACTCCAATATATAACTAGCTACTTGCCTTAATTTCAACGTAGGAGGCAATACGATATTTTGAGATAAAAATCCACAAATACTTCACGATAAAATTCTTTTTCGCAATCTTAAGACGTATCGTCTTAAACAATAAGGTCAAGGGTCAGAGTTGCACATTGTGTGATCGTGGTTTCTGGAAGCAATGTCACCAACTCTATCTCGTTTCTTTCTATAGTTAAGAGCACTGAAGGCCGAGAGGGTAAAATAGAAATTCAATAGAATAGCCCTACTTTTGTCCACCTCTATTCTTTAGCCTCTATTAAGTCCCGTACCAGTAAACCCATTGAGATCTACTGGAAGATTGCTATCCTTCCGGCGTTGGAGTTCAGGTAACTATTTCTAACTTCAATAGCGGTCTTTGTAATCTAACTGGGAGGACAGAGTGGGAATGTATGATAAGAGGTAACACTCGATAATACTGTCACTCAACACATTTAGCACGTGAAAGAGAGAGGTTTCATTAATTTATAATACTTTGCGAAAGAGACAGCTCTTGCATACTTTGTTCATCTCCGGGTTCAGGCCTATCTGTCTGGGGCCATTCCTACCCAAACCGGAAGCTTTACTTTATTTGACGTTTGTGAAGGTCACCCACAACGATAATCCGGAGATCACTTATCAGGATAACAAGTATACAAAACGCAGTTATCTATACGGAAAAAAAAGAATTCAGTGTGCTTAGGATTACGAACTGACCTGAAAGGTACTTATTCGGAAAATAAAGAGAAGACGGTCTTCGACAGTTGCGAAACCTCGCACACTGGAGCAGGTATGCGCAGAAAAAAGAACATACTCAGCAGGTTTTAATACACAAACGAGTATGTATTGGGTATTTTCACATCTTTGTTGAATCATCGTCCATAAAAGGTGTAGTCTGTAAGCCGAATTTAACTCTATAAAAAAAGGTGTCATTTAAAAGTCCCCCCTCCCTTTTTTTTTTTTAAAAAAAAGTTTTATCTATTGCTTAAATGTCATGCAACCAAATATGTTCCAAGTTCTAGAAGCGCTTTGGTTTCTCAATTCAATTTGAATTTCATGAAAAAAGCGGTAAAAGTCCAGAATGTGGTTTTAAACCGAGAATTTCAGAGTATGTTGAAATTAGTGCGTGAGTAGTACAAAATAAATACTTTGACAGAAGAAAGATGAATAAAAATAGGTTTCATTACGCCTAAAATAAAGATATTTTTTACATTTAAATAGTTATTTTGGTATTGAAAAAACGTAACATAAAGCCAATAATTTTTTTTTACAAATATTTGCGAACAGCTTGTGTTGACCAAAAAAAAAAATGGCCTTGAGACTTAAAAGTATTATGTTTTAATCTATAGATTATGTAATCACAAATTCTTAGTTATTTGTAGAGCTCTTAGCCATCTTTAAAAGAAAGTAAAATATTTTAAACACTCCTTTTTATTTTTTAATGCATACCGTTTAGTTCTTCATTAAAAAGTTATTTATACTGTATGAATACAAAACAAACGCCTATTTGTGTTGTTTTCACGTAAATATAATAAAAATATTTTATATTCACAAAAATGTTATGAATTCCCTCCTAGATAACATTAATTTATAGGTAATTTAAAATTCAATCAAGGAGATTCAAAAAAGCATATCGCTGATTTCTATATCTGACATCTCAGTATAACTCATTCAATATAACTCAGTAAAATCAATTTTCATGCGAGACAGTTCATAAAGGCTCTAACATTTCCAGCTGGAAACATTGTTCTAAAAGTAATCTGTGTTACTTCCAATTATATTTTGCTATTTCTAAGAACCGATGTAAAATTTTCCCAACTTTCCGCACTATAAACTTTCATGTAAATTGAATTTAAATGCTGTAATGGGATGATTACTCATACTTTCTGAGAAATCTTTAATCTTTAATAATTAAACGCATGTGATCTTTAACCCTTCACTTGAAGAATATCAATAAAGAAGAGCAAACCTTGGATTCCAAATTAATGAATAAACTCAGCAGTAAAAAAAAACAACCTAAGTTTAAGGTGAATTTAAAATGGCTTAAGGTAATCGAGCCACGGTTAATTTAGGTCTTGGCATGAAAAGGTTCTTTCAGCGCTTTACTAAGTACTTTTACATGAACTCATAATTTATATAAATATATATATATAATTTTTTATTGATAATTTGCATATTAAATGTATGGTTGTACCATGTCTCTATGCTAATTTTAATTAAAAAAAAAACTAGTTCCGATAAAGAAACAAAGACAAAGGGAAGAAGAAAATAAAATCTATGGATCTTTCTTAATTTAAACATATACAGCATTAACTATTTTTATGCCTTGATTATTCATTCATCAATCATCAAACGCGCGCTCTGTAACATACTTAATTTACCAGTTTATCTCTGAAGAGAACTTGTTGCATTGCAGAGACTCTTTCTCTCTCACTTTAAAAAATTGATACTAAATATAATAAATATTGAACAGGAATACTAATATGAAACAGGAATACTAATATGAAACACGACTAATAAATTAAAACATTGATTCCTAATTGAAGTATTTCCTTTCAAACTAATTATTTTGTTATAGTTGTTAAGTTTAATTCTGTACGGTGGATTTCACGAAATTAAAAAAAATATTTGAATTGTGTGTGTGTGAGAGAGCTAAACATTTTTTTTATTTTTAAGAGAACGTATGCATCCTTACTAAGAAAGGTTTTCAGCTTTTTATAGAACATCTGTCTTAACTACAAATGAAATTATACCTCTTGGAAAGATAGTGCTTTCAATTACTTTCAGAATGTATGAAAATTCACATTTTGGAGTCCTAATTCAAATAATCTTGAGTCACAGATCCCAACAGTGATTTAAAATGTTCTACGAGTGTTTGATTACAAAATAATAGTATACGTTACTCAGTGTTAATAAATATACATTTCAGTAAAAAATAAAATTAGTTATTTTATTTAAAAGAAATGGCTTTTTATAGCAAATACAGGATGTGCGTTAATGATATGTCCCAGAATTTACTTTTTGCTTTTAGTTAAAAAAAAATCCGATTATGTAGTGTTCGATTTTTTTACATGGCTAAGTACACAAAGTTTTTAGTTACATGAACTTGGGACATGTCCCATCATGCCACATACATTTTTATTTAAACAAATTTCACGGCACGCAATTGTCCAAAAATGAGTCCTGTCTCTCTCTCTCTATCCCCATACATTGAAAACATTTTTGGAAATAATACCTTCAGTTGCATGTCTGTTGCACACTTTGAAAGAACGCATCAGACGTGCAATTGAAGGTGTCATTCCCCATACATTTCACAATGGAATAGAAAATCATTTGAGAATGTTGCGTGTCATCAGAAATGTATAACAGGGTGCATGGGATGTAGAATGATGAATCAATAATAACGGATCGAATATTTTTATTTTGAATGTGAGGATGAAAAAGCTGAATTTTTTTAGCTTTTGGACAGTCCAAATTTAGTACTTGCTCTTGTGTTCATTCAGAAATTATGACACTCAGTTCATGAAAGTTATGATAAAGGTCACTCCATTTAGATCTTATTGTAAAAGAAAAACTGCTCATACTTATTTTTACGTATTTACAAAATGGTACCTTTGAAAGAACGAGTAATGTTGCATAAATAATAAAATTGAATTATTTGAGTACTTTCTTTTGATGACTATACGGAGAAAAATGACGGTAATTTTTATAGCTGAATTGTGATTCAGTATGACAAAATTAATCTTAAAATAGTATTTTGCAAATAATTGTTTTTAATTTTATAAAAACTATTTTAAAGTTTTTTTTCTGTAGCAGTCTTTTACTAAAGCTGCTTTAAATACATTATACATTAAAGTTAACATTTGATTTTACAGAATTTTAAAACCGATGAAATAGTAATCAAATGAATAATTATTAAAAAATTGAGCAGAAATGAAATAAACCAAATTAAAGTAAAATTTAGGCCACTGTTAACGACTCAAAAAAATATCAAATTTATTATCATTGAAACTAGGAGTAGAATTTTTTTTTTATCGTAAGGAATTGAAATTTAACAAAATGCAAGAGTAAAATTTTTTTTAAATTCATATTTTTTTGAGTTTATTAAGGTCACTAATTTAAAAACGGAAAAAAATATTTTTTCTTTCTGAAAATGGAATAATTTTTTGAGTCATTATTAGCCTCTTAACGTGCACGATCGAGTTAATTCGAGTGGAGTGGTATTTTATATTGCTGTAATTTTCACACTCGAATATAAGCGATAGCCGTTTGCACTCGTGAGACTGCGATCCGCCGTCTTTATTACATAAATGAAAATTATTAAAGTATTCTTTGTGTTTGGAATGTATATTTTGTATAAAAAAACTGGAGTGAAAAAGAAATTTAAATTTCAAAACAGCAAATTAGTAAAAAGTTATCACGGTGATACAAATATAAATAAAGAAAAAAATCGGGCTCCCACAAGATACTGCGCTGTGTGATGTGCTAAAAGGGATAGCAAAAGAAAAAGGAGAAGGAAAGAGAGTCGTTACATGTGTAATGATTGGCTATGGGCTGCATCTTGCTTCTAAATATATCAGATGAAAGAGAGAGAGAGAGAGAAAATTTTAAATATATTTTTAGAAATGAATACTATTATTATTGTTTCTATCTCTGTTGAAAAAGTACAAATAAATATTTTTAAGGATAAAAATGGTTTTTCGAAGCAGCTATTCGAAAAGGATAATAATAGTCGATGCACTTGCAAGATTGTAATATTCGGCTCTTATCAGCAGAGTGGATCAGAGAGAATCTAGTTAAAATAAAAGTTTTGATTGATTCTGTTTTTTTTTTTGTTTTTTTAATTTTTTGCACAAAACAAAGTTCTAAAATGTGTTTTCTTAAATAAAGAAAAGTGATTTTTTTTGTCAGTTTTTTTAAATAAGTGTATGTTAAAGAGGAATATTATCCAGAGACGCCTTTTTTCACCGTTAATATCAATAAAAGTCATCCGAAGCTTCACTTGTTTTTACCGCTTAATCCTTTGGGTGGAAGTGAACGGAATGGCAAGAATGGAACGCAATTAATGCATTCGTTCCGGTCCGAGACGTTTTCCATTCTGGCTGGGTCGTTAGGAAGCAGGAAGCGCTACCTTCTACTAAAGGATAACATCTCTTACTACTTGCAGGGAGAGAATTTTCATTAAACGAACCTTAAGTAGGCATCGCCTTTCAGCTACTTTGAGCCGTTCTCCCACGATTTGAGGAATGCGAATCTCGCTATTTCTTTGAAATTCAACCCAAAAGAGTCTCAATCAAATACTTAACGACCTTCATCTCGGATGAAATCTGTCATGGACCATTTCACTAATGATGGAGTATTCCTAGATATCCTTCCCAAAAACTTGTGTCGCAAACAAAAGGCAGGTTGGGGGATGAACCGATTGTCAGCCTGAGTTAATTTCAATGAATATGATTTTCTAATATTTGAATCCAAAACGATTTGATACGTTTGGTTGATTTAAACTTTGCATTCCGTTCGTATTTGAGAATATATTGTTAGAACTAAGTGGTAATGCGTTGAGACATTAGCGAATTCACAGTTCGATTTTTTGCCAAGAGGCATGCTTTTTGAAATGGTAGTCAGTGAGCTGTTGTGAGAACTTTCAAATATTCTTTAAAAATATACTTAACTTCAAAAGTACCGTAAAATCTGGAGTATGCTTATTTTTAACACAAAAAGTAAAATCGAAATTTAAGGGTGCATAAAAATAAGAGCTTTAAAAAAAAGACAAGCATAAAAAAAAATTAGACTTCTATTTAGATCAGAATATTGTTTATATAAAAGAGAAATGACAAAAACCTCTCTAATGAGCATAAAGGGTTGTAGTTCTAGAAGTATGCTACTTTATCAAAATCCTGGGATAATACCTCGAATAAATAATTTCAAAACATAATAGCATTGCACACGTACATTTCAAGTTCTTTCGTAAAAAAAGGGGGGAACGCGTTATACGGAGAATATATCTAAAAGTTAAAAAATGCAATTTGAAAGTGTACGATTGCGATATACACCGGATTTTATTGTAAATAAAAATAAGTATAATTATTAGAAAATGGAGAAAAAAGCGATAAAAACAGATCAAAATTCTTGGAAGTGTTGCGTAAAATATGTTCTAATATTCATTCTGAGTAATACGTGCAATGTTCTCTTAAGAAATTTGCTCATTTGAAAGCTTTGTTTTTTACAATTTAATTACAAAAAAAGCATATAACTTTTTTTAAAAACCCACAAATGTTCTCGCTGCTTAAATGTTTATTACTTTAACTTATTTCAATCTTGATCATAAAACTGTGTTTAAAAACAGTCTCATTTAGAGTTTAGTGCTGAAAAGGCTTGCACTCATTAAGGTTAATTATGGCAGTAAAAAATGTTATCCTTTAAATAAACTGCTCTTTGATGTTTTGTTGATAATTGCTTTCAGACTTTGCCCTTCTTATTTATTATTGTAGCTTTTTCGTGTTTTGTTATTTCTGTGTGTGTGTAAGATTTTTTTGACATTAAATTTTTGATACATTTTTGTTTTGCATCACATTCTTTGCACTTTTATTTAAAAGCGTAGATATTCCAAAATTTTTTTATCAAGCTTGAGAATTAAAAAAAATTTGTTAATCTGATCGATTGTAATCATTGGGTAAAGCTCAGGTGCACAATTTTCTTAACGTAGTTACTTTAAATAAAATTCAATCATTTTAGAGAAAACAATAAGAATAAAACTCATTAGTCTTTTTCTAAACAGGTATCAAAATGAATGAACTTGATGAATAGTACTAATCAATTTACACATTTGAAACACTCATAGCTCCTGATCGATAGATGACAATCGGAGAACAAAAAAACTTGCTTGCTCCTTTGCGTTACGACATATCGACACACAAATATGTTGGTTCGTCTTATCCCCTCCCTTGAATTTTTTTTATTTACGATTGTGAAGGAGATAAGCGACAGCTTCTTTCAACCGACTTCCGACACCTGTACGGCTTCTGGAGGAAAAATAATTAAATTTGCATTCGTCAGAAGAGCTTCGTAGAGAGACACCATTGTTTCTCCAAGAGATGCGAAAAAGAAGAGAAAAGAAAACGGATGGGACAAGTAAGTAATAAATTGTGTTTTAGGCAAAGAATGCTAGACACTCGGTGAAGAAGTGAAAAATTTCTTGACGTCGTTGTGGAACGTGAACACGATTATTCGGAGGATTCTCCAGGAGCTGTTTCGAACCGGCTAGAATGATAATGCGATTAAAATGGCCGACAAGTTAAAACTATTCGTATTCATAAAATAAAGCCTGCGTGCCGAGAATGAGAGACGAACGCGATTTGGTAGAGCAATTTACAAAAACATCTTGATGTGGGCATGGCTCTGTCGTGAAGCTTAAGATGATTGAGATAAATGGAACATCCAATGGAAAGGGTTGATCTCATGAAAAGCCTCGGTGAAAGTCCGTCGTCATCAATGAAGGTGTTGCCATGCGGATAGTCGTTATTTAGGCTAACGATATGTATATCGAAAAAATTTACATGGCAGAGGAATTTCGAGAAATCCTAGATTTGGGAGATGGGATTAAATAAACATCACGCTCAATCTATGAAAAGCGCTATCGGTTGTATCCTTAGATCGATTTCTAAGAAAGTATCTTAAGAAATTCATAGCCACTTTTTATTGGTTGCTTACAAAGCAGTATTATGTTGGCCCCTAGGCTGAAGTTAAGTATCTTAGAAAATACTTTAGGTTATATTATTCATTTTTTATATAAATGTAAAACTTTTATTTGCTTTCATCTTTCAAAATCAAAACTTGATATATTTTCATGGAGAAAAAAAATTAGGTATCATATATCCTTACAACTTTAAGACAATTTTCCATCGAATAATTTTATACTGAATAAGGCTTTTAAAAATCAAAGAAAAAGTGAAAAGTAATTTTAAAAGTGGAAAAGAATCATTTGAATCTTAAATACCAAGAAAATGAGATGTTAAAGTGAAAAGCAACAACTATTATATGTCCTTACAACAGTAAGACAGTTTTCCATAGAATAGCTTTATATTTAATAAAGCTTTTAAAAATCATCGCAGAATTTTAGAAGTGGAAAGAACCATTTGCATCTTAAATTTCAAGAAAGTGAGGTGAAGTCAAAGTGAAAAGCAACAAAGGTGGAAACCTTTTTTGCACATACTAAGGTTGAAAGTATTTTGATACAATTTTTTGGTTGATATCTTTTTTAACTCTTACTTCTTTACTTTTAAGTTTGTCAAAGTACAACAGTTGACTTACAAAAAAAAAGAACATCCACTTTTTTAAAGACATTCAATTTTACAAGGATAGAAATTAACAAAGCGAATTAATATGTAAAGAACACTGCTAATACAGATGTCAAAATTTGAGAAAGCTATGGCATATTTCAGCAGCAATTAATTCAAAATGTCTTTTTATTATCACGACAGATTCCTAGTTGCATATATTTTCTGTAAGAAATGCTTTTATATTTCCCTGAATAGCATTTAATTCAAATTTCCTATAATTTATCATTTACAGATTGTATGTTGCACGTAAATTCCGAAAGAAAGCATGCATACACAAATCCTATAGACGTCTTTTATTCCAAGATTTCTCTTTAAAAGTCTTCGGGCGGACGTCTACTGGAACGTCTACCGAAAACAAACAAAAACGCTAGGGTAGATTATATATATATATTTTATTTTCTCGATTTCTTTTTTATACCTAGTTAAAAAAGATGAATTTATGACAGTAAAGCAAACAGTAGGAGAATAAGTATGGCGGAGTTTCGCAAAAGAGAATAAATAGTCCACAGCATGTATCTTCTTGACAGCCAAGAGGAATAAATTACGCTGCTGTGTTGAGTTTTGAAATTTGCTCCTGTGTTTAAAATCGGGCCATTGAACACTTCCTCGAATTTTTGTTTTTAAAAATGAAGTTCAACTGCTTATTATATTTTCTTCCTCATATTTAGAATATGTATCTGTCGATCTCAGGTAAATGAACTATAAAGTGGAAAAATTTATTTTTGCTTTTGTTTTGAATAAATCGAACTTTCCCTTTTGAAACAAAACACGAAAATTTTGCTGCTAGTAAATGACTGTTAAATTCGGTTTCTTTTAAGCACTCAAAACAAAGGAGTTAAGAATTTCAGTACACCTCAAGACGAAAATAAACCACCGAGTAAAATGTAAATGCTCAAGATATTGCTAAATATTGCATCTGTATGAAATTAAGAATCCTAAGTTAAGACTTTTCTTAAGACATATAGTGGTCGCGGCAGTCTAGTGGCCATGCTCATGTAGTGGTCTGTGTATCAAGAGTTCTAGCCCCAGTGCATGCTAAATCTGTCGGGGTTCAAAGCCACAACATGACGGAGTGTGGAAGTTATGAAAGTGGGGAACAACACAGGTGTCATTCTCGTGATTTGACCGTAATTTGAAACTACAAAGTCCGTCGCTAATATAGCCTTCGTGTTGTTTTGTAGTACATCATTAATAAACACTCGATATATAGAGCTTTAGGGAAGTTGAGATCAAATAACCTTAAAGCTTGACATACTAGTTCATTTTAAAAGAGCATTGAGAAAATCACTCTTTCTACAGGGGTAATATGCTCAATGCGAAATGAAACTTCTCTGCCGGTGTAACAAAGGGAACATAGGTTTCGGAATTCTACTCAATCAATTCGTAAAAATGAAATTCAAATCTGGAACTTGCACTTTAAAAATCACTAAATATTATTGCTTCTTATAAATAAATACGACTACACAATTACGTTAGTTACAAGAAAGTTCCATTTTTTTACGATATTTAAATGAATTTTAAGGTAACTATATATACTTAGAGGTTTTATATTTAATCATTATGAAAACCTCAAATACAATAAATTCTATATCTCATTTCCCAAAAGAGGTTTTAGTTTAAACATTGAACTGTATAAATTTTAGATTCTCATATTTTTAAGGACTAGCCAAAAATATTCATGAAATTTGTCTTTGCTAATAAAGTATAATTAGATTTAATGAATTCAATTTATATTCATCTCTTAAAATACTCAATACTATCCAATATAGTAAGACAAAATTGAATTTTCAAACAGATCTACTCAAAACGCGGTTAAGTAAAGAGATTGCCTGGAACTTCACTTTCCGAATTTCTAATACCCACCAACGTAAAGATTTTTCAGCTTCGACAGATTTAACGAACATTAGTCTTTCTACACGACACCAGGGCTCGAATCCCATGCCAGGAAAAAATTAATCCAGCCACGAGTTCACGGTCATGGCTACTCAGCTGCTGCTGTCAATTTGCTTATTCATAATATATAAATATTTTTTGTTTTAAATTTAAATACAAAACTTTGTTTAAATTTAAATACTTATAAGAAATTCTTCATTTTTGATACGCCCTCTTCACCCTCCTTTTTAAAGCGTGTGACCCTAAGTATTGACTCGGTTAAAAATATTGTTCTTTAAATTAGAATTACTCATTTTCAAGTTAAGCCATTTTATTTGAAATCATTAAAAAAACTGTTTAAAATTCAAAGAGAGTTCAAGGAAAAAAGTATGGATAAAAGAAATACTCTATAAATCTTCCGGTGTCTCAAAAGAAATTAAAAACTCAATTTAAAAAAGGTGACAAACTTGAATAAATTAAAGATATATTCAAATCAAATTTAACGATGAAAAGCCATAGCCAAATAATACAGAAATACTTAGCGGAAGATAAAATTTCAATTAACATTCAAGCCTTACAGTGCACTATATAACTATGATCTACTCATGAGCTCTTATCACAAAACGAAAAACAAGTTAAAAAGGAAAACTAGGTGATGTTTAAGTAACACGTGTAATAAAACATCTTTCTCTTTTTTTTGTCCCGATCTTCAAAAAGAGATTGGTTTCTCTAGAACGTGCCACCTGCATTAGAATTTGAGAAAGACAGACATTGTGCAGTTGGTCGAGGTTACGAAAGATTGAAAAGAAAAATACAGGCGAAAAATACGTTTTTTCCTCAACGAATATATTACTTTTATCATTGAGTTCGTAATTCTTAACGCTTTTAGGTCACGTATAAGCTCGTCTGAACATTTCGAGTCACAAATTACGATAGATATATATCACCCGAAGAGGTGAATAGTACGATTAACGCGCAAATTTCCGTAGGAAAAGTCCTATGGACTAGAAATACAATAATGCGATCCAGTTACACTTATAGCAATTTTTAAGTCACGGATTTGACAGAGGGCTAACGTTCACCGTTTATGATCCTCTTAAGAAAATCATCAATGCTAAAAAGGTACGAAGTAACATGATTTATTGCCATTATTAAGATCAGTTTCAACAAGTCGACACCGTGTTGCGTGGATTCGGGTTATTATCCTTTGCTGGCTTCACATTCCGGGTTCAAAATTCTATTCCTAATCGTGATATCATGTACAGTAATGTATATAGGCAGGAATTGAGGAATGACAGAATGTTCTGCATCTTATGCGCATTGGAATAATATTCCAATTGTCTCAATCAATCCGGTTTGAATAATGTTAAATGCATGTGCAAAAAGAATATTACTGCTAGTTAATTAGACCACACAGATTTTCTATAAGAATTTGCATTTATCGTGTCTTTAAGTAAACAAACTCCTTTTGCTGTTGAATTTTTAATCCGATTTAGAATAATTTAGACTAGCAAAGGAAAATAAATCAAAAATCTGTAGAATATAAAAATTACTGTCCAAAGTTTGAGAAATTTGTAAAATTATTTCTTTCGGTATTTTTGGCCCTAAAAAAAGGCATCTCAAAACGAAAATTAAGAAAAAATGTTAGAGCCATTTGTCAGGTTTAAGGATGAATGAGTAGTACTTTACAAATTTGTAATATGGCATTCGACAAAATACTGACAAAATAGGGGAAAAAATGTTTAAGAGTATATAATATACCTATCCATTCAATTTTAAGAACTTTCTCGTGTGTTTTCTTTGCTTGCTGGATAAATCCTGCAGCATGTTTTTTGTTTAATAAAACTTAAGCCCAGGCATGCACATTTTCAATATGCTCTCTTTTCAGGACTATCCTTCAAAATTCATCAAGACTTAAATGTACAAATGAGAGGGTGTTATCATTTTCACGACCCAATATAAACGAAATGATCAAAAATCCTCAAGCTCAAATTTCGCATTAAATGTATTCTTATAAATAATTTGTAATTAATTAATCAATGAAAAGTTTGTTGTCTTTGACGTACGTATTATTTTATTTAACATTGAACATTATTATCAAACTATTTTACATCGTGTATTATAAATAAGTAGTATTCTTTTAAGCCTATTTTATTGTTAGTGTGCCACCAAATTTTGGAATAGTTGATAGTGTACCGCAACAAAAACAACAAAAAAAAAAGTTGAGAATCACTGCCCTAGACATTTGATGCTTTACTAATAGGATAAAAAAACATACTAGACAGATTTGGCTTAATTTTAGTCAAAAAACCAGTTGCGGGAATTGAGTTTAGATCAAATAGATGTCGAGGTCAACATGAATACAAGATATTCGAAGTTTTTCAACTTAACAAATGAACGATATCGATTCCTAGTCTGTTATGCTACAAAGGAGGTTGAGATATTTGTGATGAGAAGGAAACCACATTCGAAATAAATGAGATGCTTTAAGTTTTTGCACGTTTAAAGATTCTATGATAACGCCATTCTATAAATTCTTACATACGCGTAACAGCCTTTGCAGCGTCATTCTTCATCGAAAGAACAATGAATGTATAATTATAGTGTACTTCCAATTATATTGATGAAATGATAATCGATCTTTAATGTCATTAAAGAATGAAGGAATGATTCGTTTTTTTCTGCAGTTAATATTGTCGCACCAGGTACCTTATTTAAGATTCTTAACTAGATAGACAATAAGAAAATGAGGTCCAAGCTGAGTGACAATCAAAATGACGTGCATTGCAGCGGTTCAGTAAACTGCAGTAAGAGAAATGCTGAACGACAACACAACTAATGGCAAAGGTTAACAACTAAGCTCCAGTTCTATGAAATAAATTAAAAATTCTTGTTTCTTAGTGTCTAGAAAGGAAATTTTCTTTTAAAAAAGGTAATACATTGACAAATTTCTGTTGAAAGGGTCCCGCGCATATATATATATATATATATATATATATACACACTTAATTATATTATAAAATCTTTGAATTTTGCATATTTTCTTGATTTACGAAATCCAACTTTAGGTACACGCAGTAATACAAAAGCCTTAGTTATTTATTTTTATATTTAATGCATGAAGTTTTTAAAATGATTTTGATAAAATAATGCTTTTTCTCAACTTTTGCGATAAAATTTTTGATTTGATTGTCATTTATTGTCACTTATCAGAAAGGGTATATGCAGTGTTGCACACAAGGGGAGGAAGGGTCCGGACCTCCCCCTTTTGTACTATTACTAATTTATACTAATTTAATTAAGTATTTGTTATTAATAATTTATTTTATTAATTAAAGCTAATTATTTATTCAATAATTTATTTGTTACTGTTTTTGCTTCCGAAAAATAATCAAAAGAATATTTGGGTGGTGTATTGGGCTATGATACGAGAATGGTTGACTTTCGACCCTCTATCACTCCAATCCCTTGAAAAATTCCTATGTGCGTCACTGGGAATATGTAAGAGTATTAGTAATACTATATAGATATAAGTGAGTTTAATCATATATCAACACAAAATTAAAGCTAATATCTACTTAGGATTGACCCTTCACAAATTCTTATGCAGCTGTAAGATTAATGGAAGATATGTCGATAAATTATCCGGATTTTACTCTGCCATCGATTCTTCAACTCCGCGTTAGATTTCCTAGCCATAATTACAATACCTTATTTTGGTTTATGCATGACAAAACATATTTTTGCTTCCTGATAAATCTATGCCTTTAGCTATATATATACACAAATTTATTATTGATTACATTTCTCAGTAGCAATTAAATTCTAAATTATATATACACTTTCTGCTCGACTGAAAGCCTATGTGACTTATGAAGAGAAACAAATATTAAATGAAAATAGTAAATAAAGGAAGGTAACACTACATTGGAAGGACAAAAACTCTCAAAAACTGATGTAGTAGGAACTGTCGAAAATATATATACTTTTCTTATAGTTGTACAATTATATATATATAGATACATAGAGACTTTGAGTTTTTCTAAATACGTTTTATTTATATAC
Source organism: Trichonephila inaurata madagascariensis (assembly GCA_019973955.1). Lineage (NCBI taxonomy): Eukaryota > Metazoa > Arthropoda > Arachnida > Araneae > Nephilidae > Trichonephila > Trichonephila inaurata. Next base: position 601,321 of record BMAV01015310.1, read on the forward strand.
ATTTTTTTAATAAAATTTATAGATGCTTTGTTCTACATACGTTTTTTATAGAGTAATACGGAAAACTTAAATGCGACTTACTAACAATTTGACTGTCCCTTTTTAATTGAAACTACTTCTGGCGTAATTCTAAAAAACTCTGAAGTCAGGATATATGTACGACAAAGCTTATATACACATGCTTGAATTTTCTAGTTCTAAAATGTATTAGAAAATGGTCTACCATAGAAGGTTTATAAACTTGCAATGCGAAGAAAAATTTTAAGCATCAAAATTAATACCGACATAAAAAGAAATATATTCCGCAATAAACCTTGTCAACGAACGCATATAAAACTTTAACCAGCATTTTCTTAATTTTGTACACATTCTATTATAACATTAAGAGGAAAAAACGCAGCAATGTGCGTTATGATTTAAAGTCGAAATTAAAAAGACAAATCAGTTCAAGCACAAGTCAAAATTACGTAAAATAGCTCAGTTACGTATAATAGGACACAGCGAACTCGCTCCACAAGTCTATAAAAATGTAAAAAAAAGTCCAGATTTTATCGTTATCTCTTATGACACATTGCGAGGAAAAAGAGATCCCAGAACTTGCACCCCGGAGAAGAATTTGAATTGATGCATTCTCAAGCGTCCTTGGAAAAGCTAATAGGCATGCAACAATCGTTTCAAGGTAGACAGACAGCATTGATGGTAAGATGAATAAGATAGAGAAAAGGCCGGTTTTTGGCACTGATATACTTCTCCACGAGTTGGAAGATCGCAATCGGTTGACCAAATTTAAAATGTTCCAGACGCTCAAAGTTTCGATTTCTAAGACAAAGTCAATGAAACAAAGAAATTTGTTTGAACGCCCAATTATCCTTCGAGGAACACAAAAACCCGTTGTATTTTAACAAAGGTTCCTTAAAAGAGCTACATAGTGCCTTGAGTCGTCTGATTGTGTTACCTTAAGATAGCAGTCAACAATTCCTTAAAAAGGAACCCAGGACATCACGAGCACAAAGATCTTTTACAGATGCTCAGATAAAGTATATTAGTGCATGGATTTGAGCTTCACAGAGGGATTTTTCCCACACTTTTCTACCTGTTGTTCATCTCGCTAGCTGCTTGGTTCACTGGCCTCCGGGTAGTTTGAATTGCTAATTATGGATACTTCGAGGTAAAGGAAGTGAAGGTAGAATGATAGCTACAGCGGCAAAGAATCGAAATGAATAAAAAACACGAAGAAACATTTGTGTTTTTCACTCATTTCGGTATAAAATTATTCGAGAAGAAATGTTATCCACGAAGTGATCTGATAAAGCGACTTCGCAGAGCAGTATCGACTAGATTTTCGGTAGCGATAGTGCGCATTATTACAATTGAAGGCCATCATCAATTGAATTTTGAACTATATAAGTCGGTGAGGAAGGAACAGCTCAGCTACAAAATGTAGGACAATGATTTTTATGACTGGACACATAATGGATTTGTTTTGAAATAACATTGTATGGGAATGTGCTTGGATAAGTACGATTGATAGGATCGGCTTTTTTTCTACAAGCATGAAAAAATGAACTTGGAATTAAAGGATAATAAATTCCTCCAAATTACAGAGATATATTTTTGAAAACATAAAATTACCCTCCCCCCCCCTTTTCTTTTTCTATACTTTAATTAATAAATAAAAATATTTTAAGATATATATATATATATATATTCTTTACTCTTATAGGACAACAGAAATATAATAGTAATTGCAAATATTGAGTGGACAAAAAAAATAAAAATGTAATTTGAATTTGCTATAAAATGGATTTAATTAATTTCAAACCAAACGTATTTCAGAATTAATTGACGATAAATAAATACCGATAGTTCTATTTACAAAAAAAATTCATACAAATATTTAAATTTATTTTTCGAATAATTTCTGTAATGTGCTGAGATAAACATCTGTAGTTCAGATTAAGATAAATTTTTAAAAAAGGAAAAAGAATGCTGCGTTAAAGTTGAATACATAAAAATGAATAGAAAATTAACTTTAATACCTACATATATGCCATCATGGAGTGTATGTAATAAATGATTAAGATTAAGTACATAATGCTTGAAAAGAAGAGAAAACACATTCCCGATTATAGAAGATCGAAAAGAGAAAAGTGATATACATATATAATGTTGAAACTTCAGTAGCAATTAGCTAATCATAGCGAAACACGGAAGGAGTTTGTATGGACAATCTGATGAATATATAATTGACAGTTAATTATCACAAAACCTAAGGAAAAATTTGTTTTCTGTGGTTGACGAATAAACAAAAAATATAGATTGGCTTGAAGATTAAATGAAAAAAAAAGGAGAATATTATTTGAAATTAACTTATGAGGATTCTAGATTGCAAACTTGAAAAATTTTGAACAGAAACTAAATTTTAAATTTGCCGTTTCACATTTATTGTATGTCAAACAAAAATCGTTATCAGTTTTACATTATCTCATACGAACAAAATTGAGAAATATTTAGCTAGTTTATAGAACATTGAATGAACTTTGTTTATATTATGCTTAATTTATTTTAAATATGCATAATTCTTACTGGATTAAAAGAAAACAAAATAAAATGGGATTCACTCTACTTAATAAAAACAAAAATAAAAAACTTTCCAGCCCGGCCTTAAGCCATGTATACAACCTTGACTGACCCATCGACAACCTTGAAGATTAATTTAAATTCAACCTCAATTCAAATTCAAGATACCTTCTTCTATAAATAAAATAGGTCTCTAACCTTGACTGATAGCAACGCTTTATGAAGAAAACGAATGTATGAGTAAACGAAATATTAGTCACATTTTCATTTTTTTAACTGAATTAAAATTCACAGCTCAGTGTAGGAGTCTCTTTGCTCATAAATTTAATTTTTAATATGTTAAGTTAATAACTCTTCACCCCCCCCACACACAAAATAAGTAATCAGCTCAACCAATTTAACATTATAGATCACTCTAGTTAAAGGGTTTTCATTACAGTCTCAGATGTTAAACCCATTTTTAATTGCAATGCAATAATTAATAAAGCATTGCTGTGTGAGAAGCTTTTTAAAATGTATCTACAAAACATTATACGACAGCATTATTTACTCACTCTACTGGTTTAGACGATGCTTCATTCTATTATGCTGTGGAATAAAACTTTGCAGAATCCTTCGTACCTTTTTTTGAAAACAAAATAGTGTTTTGCCATGCATATATTTTTTTGAAAATCAAGACTGAACTTTTGACAAAGCTATCATCCTTTAAAAGGGACTATTACTCCATTACTATTCGTTCCCGTCTGCCTCACAGAAAAATAAAGCTGATATGGACTTGTTCCTCAACTATCCTTTTGAGGAGGATCCCCCTTCAAAACAAGGATAAGTGAAAAGAGAAACAAAATTGAATTTTTCCCCACATGACTTGTGAGACATGGCGGAGGAGCGGCCGGCACAGTGAAGAAATAAAATGGAGAGAAAATAGCGGTTCCCACACTATGAAATCTTGTTTCAAATCGCTCCTCTCTGTTTAACTTTAGCACAGTTCAGTGCCCTTGTTAGGCAGCTAAACGCCTCTAAAACAGCATTCGGCGATAAGAAAGAAAAGAAGAAACGAAAGAAAACATGTTTAAGGTGGGGAGTGGTCCCGAGAAAAGAGACCGAGGAGAAAAAATAGTTTGAAATTCACCAACTCCTTCTCAGAGTATAGTAAGGAAGTAGAATACAATTTTGAGCAAAAATAATAATAAATAGAACTAGTAATTTTTTTGTTTCTGAGCCACTCAACACTTGAAGCATCGAGAAGTTTTTCTGAGAATTTTAAGATTAACATTGTTTTGTCTACAAAATGGACAGGTGATTTCTTTTTATGTAAATTCTCAGAAAATGTTTCCAATCTTGGATAACAAACCGATATATAGTTTATGTGTTTGTCTCTAGCCGACATAGGCTATTTGCAGTTGCGGATTTTTTTGAGGGGCTCAAATGTGTGTGAGAAATCTGACGAGAAAGTTTCATCCCCTTTTTATCACTTTTTCAGGTAAATTATAGCCTGTTTTAATTTAAGCTTTTAGGCCCAATGGTCGAGTGGTAGCGTATCGCTCTTCCACACCACAGGTCCGATTTCTATTTCCGGGCTGGGCAAGGTCAGCTCAGCCTTTCATCCCCACTGTAGTGCGTCGATAAATGAGTACCAGGCTTGCTTGGGGACTTAAACACTGAAGTATCGCTTCAGACTAGCCACCTGATCAAGGCATCTACTCATGCACCTCAGCGCCCAACGGTCACGTATACTGGTATGGGCACAGTAGGCCATGGCCCTCGTGGGCTGTTGCACCACTGAGTTTGAGTTTAATTTAAGCTTTTCATAGGTTTTGAAGATATTGTAATACACTAATTTTAATTAGCAGATTAATTGATAAATATTCTCTCTGTATTATATATATATAGTACACTATTAATTTTTATAATTGTTCTAATTTAAAAATAGCTTTTAAAAGAAAGCGAATATTCATAAAAAAATTAAGCATATTACTCATAAAAACAATTATATGGGATTTAAGATATGGTGCATTTAAAACTAATATTGACAATACTTTTATAATTCTAAGATTGCTCAAAATTTTTTCTCGTTTTACAACAAATATCACAAAAAAAAAAAAAAAAAAAAGAAAGAAACCGCTTCCATAAATATGCACAAAGAGGGATCCATCTCAGACCAAAAGAATATTCAGGGTTGAGGAAGGCAAGTAGCACAAAAAATAAAGTAAAAAAATCCACGATAAAAATATTGAAAAAAATAAATATTTTAACAATACTTTTACGACTGCTTTGATTCTAATCATGTAACAGGCGGGAAAAAATCAAATTATAGTTGCAAGAAAATTCTTCAGCATTACAACGTTATCTCATCATCCGACAGATTTTTCTTCAAGTTATTTTTATGTACTTGAAACTATGTTTAGTTCAAGTCTTATGTATTACAATCCTTAATTATAATGCATATGACTTTAACCTAAGAAAATTTAAAATTTATATATTGATGGTTAGATTCCTAGAATGAAAATCTCGACTAGGCACATATTTATGATGTAGCGTTTGGCTTGGTTTAGCAATTACTGATGGACCTCATAATTCTGAGCTACGGTTAAGCTACGCGACTTTAGTAGTTTAGTTCCTGAAGCATATAAAATTGTGGAAGAAAACTCCCAGTTATTTACTTCATAAGTTCCAGTTTATGATTAATCACACATTGGCAAACATTAATAAAATTTATTAGAATTTATAGTCAGTTTTGCAATTCGAAAATGACATAAGCATGATGTATATCTGGTCTGATGTATGATTGGAGAGCTCGTTGCCTAATGGTCTGGCATTTGATAAATAAATAATTGATGTATGTCTCACTTAAAATAAATAATATTCCTGAAAAATCATAATTTTAGGTAACGCAGGATTATGAAAAATCAGTTTATATAGTAAGCAAGTAAGATATTCAACAAAAATTAAATATGTAATTGTTTGTGAAGGTAGATTGACTATCTCAAATGTTTGATCACCATGCGTTTGTGTAAAAATATATCAGTTCTTTCAATTAAATTCTTATACCAGTTTTCACGGCTGAGAGAGCATTACTTCTTTTCAATAAGTAAAGAAGCCGGATTCAAACTACAAGCAACAAGAAATGGATCCGATCTATCAAATCATTTTATCATTCCTGACAGCTTTTTTTCGGGTGATTGCTTCAACCTTTGACACGGTAACTCTTTAGTAAAATGACATCCAATATGCAATTGTTTGACTTATTAGGATTGTTTGATTGATCAATGAATGGGAATAAACATACTTAAGTGTAAAATCTCACCGCCAAAAGGTGAAGAGAGTCACTAGAAATAGTAAAATATTTTGAAATGGGCACTGAAGCGGTATTTAAAAAAAAAGAGAGGGTAAATGGAATAACGTAGTGCTACTGAGAGGTACACAAAACAAAGCAAAGTTCAACAAAGCAAACCTTGCTGTACGTAAACATAGAGTTAGATGAAGTACGGTTGATTTAACATGGTCAAAACAAATTCGAACCCCTTAATTTTGGGTCTTACATTGTTCTGAAAAGTCGGAATCCTTTACAGTTCACTACCTTTCCACGTATGAAAAAAATAAAATAAAATAATTTTATTAAAACTCTTAACTGCCTCGTAATAAATATAAATAAAGATTTCCTTAAAAAAATATTTTGTAAAACTTCAGTTCCGGAGCGTTGAAAAGACAATGGTGTCTTTCACTCTTTCATCTTGACACAAAAGAACACAAGAGTAATAATCGCCTCAGATAACGTTGTAATGATACCTGCGAGCAATGCAAAAAATGCACTAGAAAAAAAAATGCATCAAAACTCGACAAACTCGAGAAAAAATTACTTGGAAGAGGGAGGAACAATGTTCTGTGTCTAAAACCCCACGCAGACCAAGGTCGGTCAGGTGTATGCGGTCGCTGAAAAAGAGAGGCAACACATCTTACCAAATAATCAGTTATTCTCTATGCTATCATTCGGCGTTTTTCCCTCCCCGTCCCTTTTTGCACGTCACGTAATAATAGCGTCAAGAATGCGTGACGTCATACGGAAAGACCTTACAATAGAAGACGGAAGTGAAGAACTGCAAAGGAGAGAGAGAGAAAAAAAAGCCAAAAATAAAACTCGCACTAAATGTTCTTTTAGAACCTGTCCCGTCTTTTAGCCTATGAAGATTAGAATGATTTCGCATATTAGATTGAGAGATTTTATCAGGGTTAAGATTTTGAAACTGAGACTGTTCTTTCGAATAACAATGATTGGTATCGATAATTGAAAAAAATTCTTATATCTCTATGGCATATAGTTCTTGGTAGGGGACTGTAATTATAATTTAATTACAATAATAAATTGTAGTTTATTGGAAATATCAGAAACTCTAAATTATTGTGGCAAAATGTTTGAAAAAATTATTTCTTTTATAGTTATTTTGGGACTCTTCGGATACAATCTCAAAAAGATATCATGAAAATATACCATTAATTTAAGAAGAAAAAAAAAAGGAATTAAAGAAAAGAGTTTATAAAAAAATTGCAAAGCGAGAAAATAATTTTTTAACCTCTCCTCAATTTTTTCCTTATTCAATTTACAGAACATTTCTTAGTTGATGTCTCAATTTAAAGAAATATTCGATTAAAATAACTATTTCCTCCGAATTCTTTTTTTGTTAGGAATCATACGTGTATAAAGAAAATATATGAATAATGCTTTGTCGTGCGATCAAGCGCATTTGATCAACTGATGAATAAATGTTATTCATTCTAGTGATTTAAATCAAGTGTGTCTATTGAAAAGATAATCATATGTGGCTCCAAATAAAGGCACACATATAGTTTGTATACAATTATTATGAATCAAAGAGAAGCATCAATATTAGATCTCTTTCAGTGCATGTTGCAAACTTACAGAGATAGTACGAGAGTGTTGATTTGTTTTGAATTATACGAGCGTTGAGATATATCCTAACTATTCATTCAAATATTTTCTCCTAGAATAAATGTATGAGTGCGGATATTTTACCTACAGACAATACAAACGCCTTTCAACAATGATTCTCGTTTAATTTCATCTACAGATCCATCTCTGATTGACTGATTATTACCACAACATACCTTTTTACAAGAATTCGACGTTTTTTTTGCACACCTTAACTCTTTAAAAACTGATTTTATATGATATAATTTTATTTTTCGTAATTCATTAACTACATATATAGAAGTAATACAAATTCTTTTGGTAATGCGCAATTTTCAACCATCGTCAAATTGTAAGAATGACACCTGAGCTGGTGTGTCTCCCCAAATTTCTCCATATATATCTTGTTCAAATTTTCAGTCGTTAATAAAATACTTTCCATTCATTCATTCAAGAGTTCAACTACATGTTTTTAAACGTATAGTGAATGACACTTGATGTTAATACAGTTTTTACAAATATTAATTCATTAATTAAATTAAAAAATGAATAAATAGTAACAAATAAAATACTAGTTCAACAGCATATATAGAAAGGAAAATTGTTTGTTGTGTACCTGTAGCGCAATGGATAGCGCGTTGGACTTCTAATCCAAAGGGTGTGGGTTCGAATCCCACCTGGGATGGCCTAATTTCTGAGAATGTGATTTCATTTTTACTGTACTATTTTATTAGAATATTTAAATTTAATTCATGAGTAAATAGTAACAAACAATAAAAATTGTCCATCATTATATATAGAAAGGAAAATGGAAAATTGCAAGGAAAATCGTTTTCTATTTTGTCACTTAATAGTGTGATTATGTGTGTGTGTGTCATATATGTATATACATATTTATATAACTATTTAATAAAAAGTAACTAAAATTTTTTCTTTGTTGACCTAAGTAGGAAATTGACTTAAATTTTTTTTGTATTACTTGTTGATTGAGAATTTGTAGGATGCTAAAATTTTAGACTTCAAGAATGTCTTCTTAAATGTGTGAGCTAATCAATATTAACTAAATATCCCATTATATATACACTATTTGTAAATATATACGAATGTCATGGTGGAATGATTTATAACTAAAATATATTTCAAAGCATCATTCCTCTTATGATGTATTCAGTCCGAGAGTTCATAGACTTTTTGACTGCTGTGTACTGACGTTCTCTTAAGATTTACTCATAACCTTTACTTGACTATGTTAGAATTCTACAAGTTATGACATTTCCTCAATAAGCTTTTACGTAACATAATAATTTCTCGCAAAATTTTGTTCAAATGAGTAAGAATCAGATTTTCTAACTTACTAACGAAGAAATCCCAAAAATATATATGCAAAAAAAATACAGTTACCAACACTCCTCAAAAATAAGTTCTCTTAAATACTATAATCAAGCGTGAGGAATATATTTGAATCGTTTTTATCAAAAAGACGAAGAAAAACCTGAAATAATGCATAATAATTAAATTTAATTCCTACTGAAAACAAGGCTTTGTTCTATAATTTGAGAGTTATTTCACCTCAAATTTCTGGAATCTAATTTGCATTTACCTAACATGTAATTTTGCGTCTCAGTGGCGCCTATTTGTTATGCGCTGTCCTTGAAAAAATTCTATCACTCTTATCTTTAAACTATACATCGAGAATGGGGTAAAATTCTCTCAGTGGGTGCACAATCCTGATTCGCTGTTCCTTGAGAAATCTTATTATAGAAAAATAGTTATCTGTAATTTTCACCTTATAGACTAACGATATGCACTATATAAGGTACATATTGTACATATGAACGGATTATAACTTTTAAAATTTGGTAGCAGTTATTAAAAAGTAAATAAAGAGACAAGAGGATCCATATTCTCTTTTTTAAAACTTATTCCTTTAATTATAATCAAGTTGATTGTTAACAAATTTCAGGGGGAAAAGGATCGGCATAAATATTAGAGACAGTTCTATTTAAAGTATTCTGAATAGACATATTTATTAACTTGCAATTTGCTTTCTTCTCCATTTTTTTATTAGAGAACTCAGTTATTTAATAATTAGGTTTCTATTTTTAATTAAAATTTGGCAAAACAAACAATCCAAGCTTGAATTATTTCACGTTTAAAATTCTCTTTCCTCATTTTAAGTTAATTTTGTCCAAAATATCATGAGTACATTCAATATTTTATTTCAGCGTCCAATTTTATTTCATTAGTTCACATCCAATTTTATGCACTCAAAACACCTAAGTTGCAATTAAGAGTTTTGAGTGCATCTTGGAATTTTTTTAGATACCCATAAAATCGAAAAACTTTGGAAATTATTATTTAAGAATAATAAAAAGACAAAAATTAAAAATTTGAAAAATAACAAATATAATAAAATACAGGAAAAAATTTATATTAATCTAATATTATTGCTTAGAACAATTTTTTCCTATTTTTATCGAAAAAGGAAGCGAAACCTTGATATTTTACGATATTTTTTACTAGGATACAATCAAGATTCTTAAAAGCGTTCTTCTAGTTGCAAACTTAATGCGAAAAACAGACCGCCCAATTATCTCCAAATGGTTAATTTTGGGTATTGTTTTTGTTAACATTCCAATGGATTTTTCTGGATATGTTGAGGACATTCTAGGTACTCCTGTTAAGTATATTCCATGTGTGATAAAGTTAATCTTTGGTATGAAGGCACGATATCACCAACTAAGTATTTGAGAAATACTTTGATCGAATCTTGGGAGGGGAAAAGAAATCCCTTTCATTCGAAGCGTTTTCCCCCATTTTTCCCAAACCCTACTAAGATATTTAGAGAACTTCGATACATTTTCACATGAAGGAGAAATATATTGTTACCTTTACAATAACTTTTTAATAGAAAAAATCCTCATTGAACATAACGCCTTTTTCAACTTGAAATATTTTTGTGTTTTAAATGTATATCTTCGGCATACCACACCGGAGTTGGCATCCCCCTCTCCACAAACATTCACACCATACCAACAGGATGACTTTGAACCAAAACAAATTCGCATCTCTTGTAAACAGCGGGTTTTCAGTGGCCCTAGGTTTCGAACCCGAAACTCGACAACGCCGGTTACGAGTTCATGACCATGAACACTCAACTACCGCTGTAACATTTTAGTTACTAAAGAGAGGATTATTTAAATGTTCATGTGGATTCTTATTTGTCCTTCTTTTGTACTAGAGGGTGCTGTGTTTCAGAAGTGTTAAGTTTGATTAACAAATAAACTCGAGTAAATCCTGGCTAGTCTAATTCGCTTTCATTTTATTTTAATTCAGATACAAAATAGGTTCATAAAAATATTGCAAATGGGAGTGTGGTATACGTTCAGGACGTAAACTTCACTTGAACATCAACCGAAAATGCCACACCCACATAACGTCTAGTTTGACATCTTGCTTAATAAACGGAGGATTAACCATAAAATTGTCTGTGAACTAAATGTACTACCTGAAAAATAGGTCGTCATCGTGCATTTCAGGTTTTGTTGTATCTAAAAATGTTATCATTTAGCGGTCTATTGTGTAACATCAAAATAGAAAAACCCTTTGAAGGTAGTCTGTGTTTTGACCCCTGAGACTCTTGTAGTGAGGATCTTGAAAGAGCGGATGGGCGTATGTGCAGAACACTGGTGTAGGACAATAGGCCAACCACGAGATAGTTCATCACTCAGTAAGTGTCAAACTCGTTACGCTCGCATCGGACTTGACAATGCGACGCGTCACGCCATATGTGTCATACGGCTAATATCGTATTCAAAGTATTCGGTTTTCATTCAAATTTTTATTCCCTTAGATTCGTTCCCTATTTTTTTCTTTTATTCTAGATTTCGAAGAGGACTAGTTGAACAGTAGATGTCATATCGTAAATATACGATATAATCGCCAACTACTGCAACTGGCCTTTCTCAATCTACCGAATTGTCTTGAGTTACGATTCGGATCTCAAGGAGGACGCTTATTTGCATGATTTTTTTTCAAATCTGTTAAGATATAAGCATGACGAAAATCGCAGTGAATAAAAATTGTTATAGATGGCGATTTGAATCGCTCACTGGAAAATTTTCGCATTTAGAAAGTTTCGTTACCAGTCACCGAGTTTAAAATAATTTTCTTTTTTTTTTCTGTTCTACTCCTGAGAAGTTTCAGATACCTTTCTTTTGCAAAAAGATTTACTTCAATTGATTTATATGTGTATTAAAAACAACTACAAGCACAAATGAAAAATAGGACTATATATAAGATGAAACAAAACTTGTGATTATAAATATTTATTGTGTACAAACTATTATAATTAGGCATATGTTATTTTCCCATGTATTGTAACTATTATTACGAACTTTTTTTTAAGACCATTTACCTCAGTAAATTTCAACGTGGGCCCCCCTGGTAGGCTCGGAGAATATCTAAGCGTATTCCAATTTCTGCAAATATGTTAAGTTCAATCACTCTCCCACTCGACCGGCCACTTCTAGGAGGATACTTAACGCTGCCTATTTCCTTAAACATTTCATACTATAGTTCTATTGATTTTGTACAAGAAGGTTTGCTTCCATAACAACGTCGAAACTTACACTGAACATTAATGGGCAATTTCGTATCGTGAAACCAAAGCACACATTGGACTTCCTCTTGAATCGACGTAATTTCGGTAAAAAAAATGTCCTTACAAAAGTTTCTCTGATTCAGTCTTGAAGGAACACTCTCGCCACACACTTCACAATAAAACTATTAACGCTGACCTATCCAATGGTGCAAAAGTTACATTATTATATTAAATAGTATTTTGTAATGAATTTTTATATAATCTGGGGAAGATTTTTGGTCTACCTTTTATAATCAATCAATAAGATTAATTGTAGTATATCCGTTTTAATTTTGAATAAAATTGTATATTTGACAATTTTTTAACTCATTTTTATCAACAGTCAAATTAATTTTTTCATCAGCATAAAAATCATAAAAGAATATTTTAAAACTCGAGCTACTAAATCTTCGATACTTGATTTAAGAGTGGCCAAAGTCTGTGAAAATTCGAAATGAAAAAGTCCTTTTGTGACCTTACACTCAGCACTAAAAACTAAAAATATGCTTCAAAAACTTGATTTTAAAGATCTTGCAAAATTTAAACTATTGAATATATCTTATTTTGAATAAAGTGTCAGTCAGCATTTTAAAATAGGCTAGACAGTCAACGGAAATAATAACATTCTGTTATTTTAACATTGTATCGCCTTATGATTTTCAACAGTTTTACAGAATCGGTTCAAATTTCATCCTTTTAGCGACACTTCAGCTTCTACGATAAGATATCAACGTATTATAATTTATTCGAGATTATAGCAGACATATTAAAATAATGATTGCATATTCACTGTCTACTGATAGTCGAAATCTAAAGAAACATTAAAATTTCGCGTATTTTGGAAGATTTTGAAACTCGTGATTTAATTTTAAATTCAACACAACTGTATGAACTATATATATACAAAGGATACTACATGCTTTAATTTTCATATGGTTTCTCTCTATGTAAAAGAAAAAGAAGAAAAAAATAGAAAAAAAAAGTTTCTTGAAAAAATCTAATGAATTAGCGTTGCGTAGATATTTAAAAAATTATACCGAGTTACTTTAAAACAATATCATCGATAAAAACGCCCATTTTTTGCTTTTAATTGATTTTCCTACAGCAACTATTTGTTTCTTTGGGGTCTGATAATAAGAATTTGTTCATTTGTTGTTGCTCCCATTCTGCACTGAGTCGAAAATGAATGGGCTTAAATGTAAGTCCTTATTGACATAGTTTTCATGATAGAAATATGAAAGAAGGTTATAGAAAATGATATGTTAATCGTGAATAAATAGTGTGGAAGAATTAAACTATTTGTGTGTTCTTTACATCCTAGTGTTTTTTGATATTTTATAATGTAATAATTTTTTACTAAAAATAAATACACCAAAAATTTTGGAAATAAAGTTAAAAAAAAAATAAAATTCCTTTACATTTAATGAGATGAAGATGAGAGAGAGAGAGAGAAACTCGTAAATAAAAAATCTTATCAATTTTAATTTAAGCGAAAATACAAGTGAACGAATGATATATGAATTAAATTTATTGCCTTAAATATATATACACATATATTCTTTTTTAAATAATTTATTATGATTTATTATTTTCTTAATTTTTTCTCTCCTCTTAATTGAAAAGTTATAATTGATAAAAATTAGCTCAAATATAGTAAATCCTAGCATTTATTTTTAGATCGCTATTCATTTCGATTTCAGTCACTTCAAAGTTGCACTAACTTTATATAAATTGTAGGGTACAACATTTTCACACCATTTGATAGTTAAACCACTTTGAACACTTACGAATTTTGACACAGTGAATTTTTAAAAGAAAACAATTTTAATAACAATAATCACTACCTCATATACGATGCAGCCCAAGGTCATATCGGTTGAGCAACTGAAGGAAGCCGAAAAAAGCCCCCTTGCCTGGCCTTTATACTAAAAATTTATTCGGAGATTGGAAAGTTTTTCACGCGAAACAGGATTGTCATGGCTAACAATGCGTGACGCTCGGCCCTCTCGTCATCCGGTCTTCTGTAGTATTCCTTCCCCACCCCTGTATAGTTTTCTTGCCCTTCTAGCCCTGAAGAGTATCTCGATATTTTGTGCAATTGGAGATCAAATTATCTCAGTTTCATAGTTGGACAAAAAACGTGCGTTCCCACATACTGCCAATGTGAATAACCCGGCCCACAGAGATTGCCAAATGTGTCAATTGTTTTCATATCCTCCGATGCCTCGGTCTGCTTTCACAATGGGATTTAATTACGACTGTCACTTGTCGAAAGTTGAGATCTCAGCTGTTCACGAGCACAGGTGGAGGCCGATGAAAAGGGGAAATGTATCAGTCATAATAAGCAATCCGTTTCGTTCTGTTCTTTGATGGGGAAAAGATAATACTTGTCCCAGATTTATTTCAATGATACGCGTAGCCTTTTTGCACTTTTTATGTTTCGTGCTATTTAAAAGCGAGTAACCCAATTGGTTGGGGGGAAAAAATCAAATAAGCGCTAAAAATACGCATCAGTCGATGAAAGATTTGATTTTGTTTAATGTTTTATTAGAGTTGTATATTGGTTTGTGATAATAGAACTTGAACATTTGACCTTGGTTCATAATAACAAGTTCAGTTAGGATGTACCTCACTTTACCAAATGAAGGCTTTGAAACCGAATTGAACAGCAAATCTCTAATCATTTCACACGACATTCTTAAGTACAATCGAGTTTTAAGCCCTTGGTTCTGTAAGTACTCTATTCCATTACTTGACCAGTAAAGCACGGCAGTGTGATAACCATTAAGTGATTTGCTTCGGCTTAGTCATACTGATATGTGTGTTGTGGTTAAAGTAACAAATCAGTTGATTATTAATATAAACGTGATTATTAATGCTAACCAAGTCTTTTGGTAAATGTGGTGAATAATACACATTAATTTATTATTAAAAATTACCAATCAAGCTTGGTAAGGGGATTAATTAGGCATCATTTATTGAGGCTTCAATTTTAACACAACTTTTATGTATCTACCTATATGCTGTGACAATGTGTGTGTGTGTGAATCTGTCGTTGCAAATATTAAAGTTACAATAATCATGGATTAAATAAAATACTAACCTTTGCTGGTATTTTTAATTTAAAACAGCTCTAAAAGTTTAATTTCTTTTTTTAATTAATATTATATCAAATCTATTCATGAATATTTTTTGAAATCTTGTGACTTCATGAATGCATTCTTATAATTGAAATCTCTTGAAAAAATCATTACATTGACCAAACTTCATTTGTAATTATTAAAATTAACCGGTAAAAACGATAAGCTTTCATAAATTCACTTTAACTTATTTGGTTATTAATAATAACCTACTAATTAGCAGGTTTTTCCCCAGAGCACTATAACAAGATAATGACAATGAACATAGTAATAATCAACCAAAAAATTAAAATTGGAATTTATAAAAAAACTTAAGAATATTTTTTTTTATATCATTATGTCTATGTATATTTCTTTTAAGTATATCAATATATGTATATATTGAGAAAAGCGTGATCTTAAGAATGGCAAACATAACGAAATGTTATATTTAGAAGAATTTTTTCAAAGGGTCTCATGCGAAAATTTGTTATCAAATCAGTAAAAATAGCAGTGTAGGGTTTTATTTCCACTGTATATACTGTGTGAGATACCCCGAACTCATTAAAATATTTTTGATAAATTGTAACACATTTTGTGCTAACATAAAAAGTTGACTCGGGGGCTACCACGAACAAAAACAAATTACTGGTTCAGAGTAATAATTTTTCAGATGTGGTTGCAGACGGCGTAAATTTTCCCGTTTTCTTTTAAATCCTATCAAATGACAATGATTTGTATAATTCTGCCAAGAATAGTAGGGATCAATGCTTTATATTTCCTTTATTTTAGGCCGATGGCAGCAAAGACTATAAGTAATCAATTTTATTTTATTATTTTCTTAAGGGTTCAATATTTAGTGTCTATTGTATTGTTTGAATCCGTAGTTTCCTCGAATTTATTTCACATTTGCTCAAAATGTATTGCAAGTGAGTGAATTATAATTCTTTTAACTTATGTTGCGGTCAATGAATGAATGAAGTGTTTTGCTAGTGCTTCAGCCAAAATTTTTTTTAAACTTATATACCAAGTAAATTTCTTAAAGCTTTCTACAAACTGTGGCCAAGATCTATTAATCAAGTGGCCTTAAAAGGCTAGAGGTGATTACTTTTTTGAACTATAAAATAAAAATTGAAAATTTGTATTCTTTCTTTGTTTTGTATATAAAACTTTTATAATAATATTGTTGAAATTATTCAAATTGTTAAAGAAATAAATATGTATATTTTAGATTTGAAAAATACGTCAGTTAAATTTAATATAATTCAAAATCTTTTGTAGAACTATGAATATATAAAAATAATATCATCCCGGCTGTAGTCGATAGAATTTTTGGGTGCTGAAATCGTTGGCACACGTCATATGATTACGGGGCATGTAAAAGATCCCTAGAGCATCAATTTAGTTCGGGTATCTACCAAATTAAATCACGGTAATGCTTAGCATACAATGAGAGCTTGAATTGAATAAATTAAATTTTGACATAAAAATGAAATGTTATTAAATTTAATTTTTAAAATTAAGAAAATGTCATTAAATTAAATTTTTATTCAATTCAGAGAAATAGTTTTAAGTGTTCATGAAGTCAAATAACACACGAAACTCAATCAAAACGCATGTACTGTTCTTCATAAGCATTAAAAACATTTTCAAAAATATCAAAGTCAACAGTCATAAAAAAAATTTCGACTCGAAAGCTATTCTGTATTTTGTAAAAATTACACAGAGTCAAAATCCTTATCATCAACAATACTTTAAAGAACCATTTTTGGTATGGTGTGAACTTTTAGAGAGGGAAGGGGCAGCTCAGGTGTCATGCTCGTTACTTAACCATGGTGAGAGTTATATTTACGTCAAACTATAAAGCTATACAAGGGCTGTTGGTGACGGACGTCATAATTTTGAACTATGGTCAAGTGACGAAGTGTTGGCACCTCTCCCTCTCTCCTACCAACCATATCACACCAACGGGAGGACGTTTGAGCCTCGACATATTTAACGGGCATCAGGCCTCCCTACACAGCGGGTCTTTAGTGGCAATTGGCTCGAACTCATGACAAGCCAGCCATGACCTTGACCATTAAGTTACCGCGGCCACCATTCGACCATGACTCAAAATTAAGAGTTTCCTCGTGTTGTTCCAAAGTGCATTGTAAATCAAAATCAAATCAAATTTAAGTACCGTTTCAGTACGTTAGATAACATTAACACAATTTTTTAAAAAAATATTTCTTGGGCATTCATTCTCGTAAAATCTAAGAGCAAGTTGAAAAACTCTGCTCTATAACTTTTTAAATTTAATTTTTTTATATATATATTAAAAAAGTAAGAAAAACTAAAACAGTTAAAATTATAACGTTTCAAAATAAAAATTAAATCAGTAATACATCAAGTTTTAACTTCATGCAGCTTACGATACTGAAAGCAATTTAAGTACGGTAAACATTTCATACTCCTTATATAATTTCCAACAAATATAATTTGCTTAAAACTGAACAGCAAAAAACAATCCTATTTGTTTGAAAACGAGTAAATAAATCAATTACTTGTTATAAAATCTCATCGAATGCTTTATTTTGTGTATGATGGGTTCATTATTACATTCTTTCCTAAAGCAAGTAACTAAATTGTTGGGATATTTAATACCAATACAAAAATTAAGTTATTCCATTTCACGTAAGAAGATAGCCGATATAGGTAGTCGATTGATTCCCTCCGGCTCGAATATTAATCAACATTGGATCGACCTACGAATACTAGGGACAGGACCCCAAATAAATGAAACAGAAAATGGGATCGATAAGTAGCAGATTAGGGGAATACACTAAAGGGGAGGGAGGGAACTTTAACACGCTCCACTAATCTGAACAGATTGGATCTCCTCTTAAATATGAGAGGAATTAATTCAAGTGGCGCGGTTGACTGAATTGGATAACATCCAATATGGCTATGACTGAAGAAAGTTAACTTTTCTTTCTATTTTTTTCACCCTGACGTTTGTGGTGAGGTACGAGTGGAGAGATTCTACGAAATCAGTTGGGAAGTAAAAAATTGGATCAAGTAGGAGACAATTGATTTCAGGGTATCAAAAGTATTTGAAATGTAGTATGATACGCGTGTTTTCTGTAGGCCTAAGTTTTGAAATGTGTGGTTAAAAAAATATCGAATTTTTTCATTAAAGAGAAATTTTACAGGGTTTGGAATCCCTGTATAATCATTAATATATTAAACTACTATAAACCTAACTTAATGCTAAGCAATATCTAGAAATATAGCAGGGCAGTATAGGTTTTAAATATTATATAAATAATAAATAAAAGAAATTATAGAGAAATTAAATATCCTACAATACAGAAGAAGCTAAAATCCTGAAATTGAGAGCCAAGAAAAGAAAACGAATCTATAAAGAAAAGTCGATTGTGACCCAAATGAAAAACTAATAACGTTTTCTAAGGCTCTCACTAACTTAGGGGAGTGATGCAGGGTTAAGCTAGCTTTTTAGGATCCTTCAACAGAACATTTTTCAGAATAGTGCAAGAAAACTGAATAATATGAACATAGTTGAAAACCCCTAGGCTTAAAATTTACTCGCGTAAACAAGCAGTAAGCTATTAAACAATGAAACTAACATCAATTAATATTATATAAGCGGAAAATGCAGCAAAAAGATACACTTAAGAAATCTCAAGCACGCAGCGCACACACACCCCTTTTTTCGGATTTGAATAAAATAAAATATAAAAGAATATGTTAAGTATACGATATAAATATAAAAACATTAAAAAGTATCTTTAAAGTAGTCATTTACAGTGGGTATTATTGTAATTCTTATAAATTTTATATTTTATTCATTCGAATGATTTTCGATAAGCATAGCATTTAATAAAATGCTTACAATTTTTCCAACCGTTTGAAAATATAAAAGAACGCTAAATATTAGATTGGAAATTCAATAAGAGAAGCTGAAAAAGTAGTAGACATATAACAAGCAAAAAGTTTTTCAGTTAATAGAATTCCTTTTATGGAAAAAAGAAAGAAAAAAATTGAAACTTTCAAACATTTTGTCTTTCTACAAATTTGTGCGGATGTTTATAGTAATAAAATTTTAATTGTTTCCTTTCAGTTTATTTAAATCGATAAAGATGTGGTTGATTTCCTCCACTAAATTTAGAAAAAAAATATCTTTAAAGCTCAAATTTCGTCGCATTTCATTTCATATGCAGTTCTATTTATAATTTTCATTTCAACCTACTGGCTGCTATTTTCAGTATTTCTTACGAAAAATGTGAAGTGATTTCATTAAATAAAAACTTTTTAAAATTAAATGATTTTAAAAAACAAAAAGTAATTTACTTTATTTTTCATTAATTCTCTATTGATTTCCCTTTCTCCCCAAAACAAAATAAATTATTCAGATATAATTTTAGATTTAACCATAATCTTTCAATTTCATTTCAGATCCATGCCTCTCTCAAGTAGCATTAATTAATCCATTTTTAGCCGAAGGCAATTTACAGTACTTCACAAAGTCTGTTTTTTTAAAGCAATCGATTTGTACTAAAGGCTGCATTTCCTGAAAGAAAAACCCGTGAATGAATTGGTAAGTAATAAACCGCGGAAGAAAGTGTTTTTGCAAGCAGCTAGAGCAGTCGGCACATTCATTAGCTTTAGTATTGAGCAACAATTTGAAAGCGAAACATCGGAGACTTTTATGTATTTTGGATGAGTTACAATAAGCAATTAAATAAAAGGTGACTCATTGGGACTCTGTAAATCAAGAAACTCGTAATGCAGGAGAGAAAGGGTCGACAATCTCCAAACTATAAATAGAGAGAAACAATAGAAAAGCTTCCTTAGTCTAAAAATAAAGTCGCGTCATTTACAGCTAAGTATCATTGATTTCGCCGCAAGATTTCAGGTGGGGAAAAAAGGACGATGCGTTGGGTCTATTCTTTTACGCACACAAAAGGAACTTTCTGAATAGGCTTTAAACACGTTTTCTTTGCTTAGCTATACTCTAAACTGGTTAACTAGTCTCTTTTGGAAGGTATATTTTAGAAATGAGAAAGAGTGAGCACTAGAGAGCGACACTAGGGCTATTGGCGACATTCTCATTTTGAACCTCGGTCAAGTAACGAGGACTACCCTTCAACATACCAATGGAAGGACTTAGAGCGCCGACAGAATTAACGTGCATTGGCTTCCTCTACACGGCGGGTTTTCGGGGGCCTCAAGACTATAACCAGTGATTTCCAACCACGAAACAGATAAATACAATTGTCCTCTTAAATTTCTGGACATAAAAGAACATAAAAGTTTTTTCTTAAAAATCTCTTAGCTAAACTGTGCCACTTTTCACAAATATAAGTTACAAAACTTCGCTTGGTTGAGACTTAAGTCTAGTTTTAATGTTTAACTGAGACCCAGTTGGAAATCTTCCCTCTTTTAAAGCGTACAAAGTCAGCCTCCTCCCTCCACCTTATCCCAAACATCGAGACAGAAAATAGAACACCACGACGGGAATCAAAATACTAAGGGGCATGAGCTATATAATAATATAACTTAGCTATATATAATTGATAAGGAGAACTAGAGTAACATAATAAATGGTATGAGCTACGTAATATTAAGACATGAGTAATACCAGAAAACTGTTTTTATTTTAGGAATTTTACTTTCGCATTTTCTTCATACAGTTTTTGTCAATTCATCATAGAAACGGAACGGAATTTTTCGAATAAACCAATTTATATTTGAGTTTTCAATCACAAACAGCATAAAAGGTTCAGAATTTGTATTTTTATACGAACTGTTTACACGAGAAATCTTCAGCACCTTGCTTCAGTGAGGTAATTTTATTTGTAAGCTTTTGAAGGAAGGCTGCTCAGTTGATTCTTATTGTGATTCAAGATGATAAAATACAAGTATTAAGCAAATTAAGCTAATTATGCAGATTTATAGGAAGTCAAGAAAACATCCAAGTAAGATATTATGTAATGGTTTTTTGTATCTGTGAAAGGTTGCAATTCGATTAAAAATAAAATCGATGTTACAATTTTTCGATTCGCAATACATTTCAAGTTGAATACCTTGAAGCGACGCATTGATAAAACATGTTTAGTTTGCAAAACAAATATATAGTAGAAAAATCCTAATTAATGAATTAAAAAAAAAGAGAAAAAGTGTTAAAGGAATATTCCACATTTTATAGAAAAATTCTGAATATTCAAACAATATATCAACCTGATAGCTCAAATTAATTTTTCTAATAACGTGAAAATATTAATTCTGTAAAAATTACGCCAAATCCATCTTCGGTGTGAAATTAATGCTCAGATAGGTTACAATTTTTTAAACAAAATTAAGGTAAGCGATTCCTGTTTTTATTAAATTGAAAATTAATTAAACTATTTTAATAAGCAATATATATTGATAAGGCAGTCAGTTTATTGTTCACAAATAGTATAAATACTTTTAAAAAGCGCAATACATAGTGAGGTCAAAAAGATCGTTCGTCGCAAACAAGCAAGAAAAACATTAACTGATAATTGATTGCAATAGCTTATTCTGAATAGGCAATTTGTTATATGTAATGTGACATGCAAAATAATTTCTGAATTATGCAAACGCATTGTAGAAATGACGTCTCATAGTCCATGTAAAATTCCTTTTGAGTGCTATAATCAAGATAACAAGAAAGAAACAACGTCTTAATTAAAAAAAAAAATACATCTGTCACAATAAAGATAAGAGATCTGAGAAAAGCTTCTTAAAATTGTTATCCTTACTTCCGATCAAGGTCATTTCACTGAAAACACAGACTATCAAAGAAAATGAAAAAGACGCAATAGTAGTATAGATGCTTTTTTAAAAATAAAAGTTTTTAAAAATGTTTACCTGAAAAGTATTGACTTCCAATAATGTATTTAAGCATCTTCTTATAAGTTCTTTATCGTAATGATTTTCAAATTGAGTAACTCTAAGATTAAACGTAATTAAAAAGAATTTATTTATTATCACGTTCACAAGCAAAGTGAGTGAGTGAATATTAACGTTGCACTATTCAGCTACACGAGGGCTTTTGACGACGGACTGCGGAATTTCTAACCATAATCAAGTGACGATAACGACACTCGAGCTAGAGCCTCCCCTCTCCTGTCTTCCACATCACGGCAGGTCTTCACTGGTGCTAAGCTTCAGCTCATGACTCGCCATTCACGGGACAGTTACCTTGA
Source organism: Trichonephila inaurata madagascariensis (assembly GCA_019973955.1). NCBI lineage: Eukaryota > Metazoa > Arthropoda > Arachnida > Araneae > Nephilidae > Trichonephila > Trichonephila inaurata. The sequence goes on from BMAV01015310.1 coordinate 623,821, forward strand.
CCACTAGGCTACCGCGGCCCCGTTCATTGTCAGAAGAAATCAACTTATATAAAGTTAAGTATTTGAATGTAGAAAGCTATAATTATTTAATATTGTAAAGCGGTGGTCCTTAAACTGTGGACTCCCGGGGGTCCCTATCTGAAAGGCCTTGTAGAAAAGATGTGTATCCTATAGATTAGGTCACTAAATTTCTCCCAATGAAAAACTACTAGATTATGTATTTCAATCAAGAATATTAATTCAATTTTTTTTTTATTGTTTGCAACTACATAGCCATTATTACAACGTAATATTTTTAATTAGATGATTACTCTTTTGTTAAAGGGAAAACAAAAAGTATTAAAAAAGTTTGTATAAGTAGCAGAGGTTCTTAGGATTATTGGGGAATTTTTAAATCACTCAGGCATGTGTTGGAAGTCAGGGAGCGGTGTTTAAAATCTTGGGGGTCCGTGACGTTAGGCTGATACATAAAGGGAGCCGCGGCGATCAAAAGTTTTAGAACCGCTGTTGTAAAGTATATGTAAAGAAAAAAAAGCAGATTTAAGAAAAGGAACTTGAGAGCGACGGCAGAAAAAAAATAAATTTATACGATTTTACAAAAGTCAAAAATTATACTGTGATTAGCATAATAGAATAATCTAATTATCTTGAAAGCTATAAAATAAAAATTTAAGACAAAATAAAATAGTAAAAAATGAACAAAAAATGGGTCTTGATAGCTTATAAAATATGTATTTGATAGTGTGTTATATTTCCCGATTCTTTATATTTTATAAGCAAGTAAATTAAGAAAAAATAATTGCAGGAACATGTATTTTTTTCCTTGAACAAATTTATCTCGTGAAAATTTATTTATATATATATATATTAAATTTCCTCAAGAAACTTAAAATATCGCGAAAATCAGGAAAATAGAACAGCTTGGAAAGCTACGGTTTGAAGTTCTCAGAATTACTGTAATTCTTCGAATTTTTCCTCGGTACTAAAAACGTAGCTCTATTAAGACACGAAGGATACATAGAAGGTTAAAAGTTTGAATTCCATTTTTATTTATACTATTTTTAATCTTGAAATAAAAAAAAAGACTGAGAAATAGAATTTAACCAATTAGATGTAAATTCTGTAACTTCGTTTAGATTACAAAATAAAACATTTTGATAATGTGTGTTTACTTTTTAAACTATCAACGCTATCTTATTTTCCAGCATATGAATATTGCCTGCATATTGTTGAATAGATATAAATTAGTTTTATATGTACATATAAAATATGTATTTTTTCTATGACAAGTACTTAAGATTTTTCAACACCATTGGAGTAATGTATAAATTGAAATAAAATTACTTCTTTACTGAAGTAAGGTTAGGTGTTTCTTTGAATGAGATACTAGAAAAAAATGTAAGCAGAAAGACGGAAGTTTGTTTTTGATTAGTTCTATCTTACCAAATCTGATGAGCCATAAAGAACCAATAAAAATGACCGATACCACTTGGTATTAGTTTTCATAATGGCAATCCAGAGAGTGCAAGGACTCCCGGATGTGGCTTCAATTTTCGATCGAATGCCCTACGTGCCGATCCGAGCTTGCTTAGATGGTGTACCCTGATTTCGGGGGCATAAAAGAGCCCATGAATGAATTTTCTTCTTCCTTTAAGAGATGACTCGACACAATAGCACTGGGGACATGATAATGAGGCCATTATTTTGTCTCCATTATCAAAGGCCATAAAAAGTGTACTAAAGCTGTCTTTAACCTGACGGAGCCAGAGATGAGATAACGAATAACAGGTACAACTACTACTAGCTACTCTAAGAATGCCGCGAAACAAATGAACGAGGAGGTTTCGCCTAACTGTTACTACGCACTATTATACTAATATACCTATTGTGCATGCATAATATTAGAATACCTTCCTAATCACTTTTAAGAAAATTCAGGTTTTCAAAGAATGCAGTCGAACAAGAATTATCAATTTCTGACTAAGCACTGATATTCAACTGGGTGAAATGGATTTCGTGTAACACATGTTGCTAGTATAATTGAAACGGTTGAAAACTTTTATTTTAGCTTTTGTATAATAAATAATTTTATTTAAATTATCTCAGTCAGAATATATTAAACTAAGGATATTAGATGAAATTATATATTTACAAAAACTATTTTTTGTTCTATTACGAGTATTACCACCGGATATATTTTAAACACTTATTTTATAAATACTTTAAATAACAAAACTAAGAAAACATTTTAAGTGATGTGGACAGACCTCTCTATCCAACAAAGTCCGATGCCTCCCATTTAGGGAGTAATATTAGTGGTTTTACTGTAAAATTATTTTTTCTAAAAATCTTTTTTTCTCATAGAGCACTTTATTTCAGAGAGCTTTATTCAAAGCTTTGCCATAAAGTATTATATTACACAAATCACAGCATAGCCTGGAGTGGGCAACTATTTGAGCTCAAATGCTACATTGGGGAAGCGTAAGATACCAAAGGACGAGATCTTTTACAAATGATTGTATTAAACAATTTTATCATTAAAATTAATAAATATAAGTTAAACAAAGTAATAGCAGTTTCATCCACTTTATTTATTGTGCTAATTTCATATCTATAGCTGAAAATACATTTCATTTTAGAATCAGTTGAATGAGACAAATATATCCTTTGAGACAGAGATCCTTAACGAGACAAATATATACCCTTAAATCCCTCTACAATTCTTTTAAAAACAGGAGTGAGATTGCTTGTTGAAATTCTCATCATGCCTGCAAATTAATGCCAGCCAACTCGCATCTATATTTACACTTGTTGATCTTCATGTAAGAAAACTTTGCTCACAAACATATGTCGACCCAAATACAGAGAACATTTTCTGTCTATTTAGGTGGCCACTATTTTTTTTTTGTGCCCATCCCTGGCAAGTTTATTATCAGGTATAAATAAATCAAATCAGTTAAATCATTAACACATATCTTTGAATTACCCACTCAGTGGTATACACAAGGGTGGGCTTTCAACCCCCAATAAATCAATTGATTTTTAATTTTTACCTCAGAGATTACCTTGGCGCATCCGTCTACGCGTTTTTTAGACAGTACCTCCCTCCCATAAAAGGTCTGTGTACGCCATTGTACCATCTCATGGATACACATGAGCTATTCGTTAAATTTGACAGAATATTACACTCGGAAAATGCCTCTAACTCATCGGATTTTGATAACAAAAATTTTTATTCGCCCATTATATGAAATGTGCTTATGCACACAGTAGTTAAAAGGAACGCGTTCTAAGCGAGTTGGAATGGTTTGAACTGTCATAATACGGACGCTGTATTTGGAAAATGTAATTGAATTCTTTCTAGCTACTGTCTGCCCATCCATGGAGCTTGGCTATGTTTGTAATGAGCTTAAGAAACTTAATGGTGTCAAAGTACAGCTCCCATGGCCCTCAGAAACAACCCACTCCACGCCTTGTCATTACGTTTCATTGACTTTTCTTCAGGTGCATTCCATCGCATCCAACTCCGATTTTGAGTTCATTAGTTGGACCACCAAAATGGGAAATGACGAGCTCTTTAAAGGGAGTATCTAAACGTTGAGGTTGGGTCACTGGTGTAGCTAGCCCTGAGTGGGCCCCATATCAAAAATTCTTTGGGGGCCCTTTTTAGAAAATAAATAAAAATGATCGCATTGATAAAACTTATATGAAAGTGTCAAAATAAGTATACATAGATACAATAATGTATTAAAAAACTTTATTGCTTAAAAATTAACTTAGTTTAAATAGGTGCTTTCCTCGATTTTTTTTTCGGAAACACATTTATAATAACATCCATAACAGATTATTTACTTTTTCCAAGTTCATCTGCTCTTATTGACAGTATTGTTAAGACCGAAAACCAGTTTTGGCCTTTGAAAATTCTAAGATGATTTTTTAATAATTTTTTCCTTAGAAAAACTTTCAGTTGTTGCAGTTGTGAAAGGAAGGGTATAAAATAATAGGCATGCTATCATAACATCCGGGAAACTGGACGCTACTGAAATTAAGTATCAAAAACCAGTGTTGCCAGGAATTCCCTTTGAAAAACACACATCAAAGCCGTTTTTAACCTCCCCTGCGTCCTAGGCATTTCACATTGTTACGCCCCCGGATCTAAAAAATTATTGAATAGTGGCCCCTTTAAATACATATCTTCTTGAACAGGGAAACAATCTATCATCCTACAAAATTTGATCGGTGATCCCAAGATCATCCTTACTCTCCTTAGAGTAATTGTATTCCATTAAAGTGAGATTAAAGGTGAAATGCATATAAAATAAATTTTATTTTTTTCATCTACACTTTTTTTACACTTGCATACTTCACTGCAATCAAAATGACATTAAGGCAGTAGTGCAACACAGGAATTTTTCATCGAGGGGGGTCCAAGGTCGAAAGTCCACTATTCTCGTATCATACTCCAATACGCTGCCCAACATATTCTTTTGATTTTGTCGATTTGGGGGAACAAAGAAACAGTAAAAAAATAATTATTGAATGAATAGTTAGCATTAATTAATAAAATTTATTAATAACAAATAATTAAATTTTACGTACTTTATACAAAAAATTATAATCAAT